>CM076580.1:1308809030-1309179127 GCA_034641835.2 Pinus albicaulis
AACGGTCAACGAGGAGGAAAGTGGACCGTATAATGGAATCGGGAGAGGGAATGCAGACCGTCGATCTACAGAGATCGACGGCGGGGATTGGGTTTTAAACGCGCCGGGGCAATTTTAACGGACGAGCGAATTGGTTAAAGGGCGAGCGGGAAAGGTGATCGGGGACCGTCGGATGGGAGGGCCTGGATCCGACGGCGGGAATGAATCCCGCTGCATGGCCATAGGACGAGGTTTAACGCACGGGGAAAAGACTCGGAACGACGGTTTTGGGGGTGAGGTGGAGAACACGTGTCGGCCAGCGTGTGGGATCGCTGGCCGACGGCACAAAACTGCTTCCGGACGACAGGCGGTGCGGGCACGAAACAGGCGGAAATGAAAAACAGCGCGGCGGAAAAAGGGGGGGGGGTCCACCAGATGATGGTACACTCTGCACCGTTGATCCATGGGACAGATCGACGGCGGAGTTTTAATATGATTTTCCTTGGTGGAAAAAATAAAATAAACCCGACTTCACTTTTTCCAAAGGTTTTCAATGTTTTCGGGTGATAAATTATTTCTGAGGTTTAAGCGCCCTGCGGACTTTAGCACACGGTTCTGGCGGGGGGGACATATGGATGGAGAGAAAACGGAGGCTTAGCCTGAGGGGCTAAAGCCCAACACATAGAAAATGTATGTTTTTCTATGGTTTTTGAATGATTTTTTGCGAGAGGAGAAAGGTTCCGATAGGTTAAACAAGTGGGTTTTAACCTTAGGAAATGAGATTAAATGGAGAAATAAGGAATATAAAAGGGTTTGATGGAGTTTTTTATGGGTGAAGGAGATTTGAAGAAATGAAGGGAAGATAGAAGAAGGGGGGGGGAGGAAAAAGGGGAAGGATGCAGCAACATTTTGATTAGGATTTTCATGGTACATCAGAGGCAGAGAGGATGGAGAGTATGTAGACCCAACAGTAGTTTGGACTCTTACCAACAGACTTCAAGTACCAACAATTTTCAGGATTTAACTTGTTTCTTGAAGGCTATAAAGAACATTTAGCCACCAACTGCTATAATTGAAAAATATGGGTGGCTAACACACCGATTCGCTATAGCACCACCATGTATACATAAAGGTGTTAAATTCTACATTAGGGTCTAGTATTCTATAGTCTAGATCAACTAAAGGAGTGTTCTCTAGAGAAATTACTGGAGGTTGGACTGGTGTGACCACTTCTGTAGAATCAGCCGTGAGTACAGGAGTTGGTTTTTCAATTTTGAAGGACATAGGCTGAGGAATCTTTGCAGAAGACTTCTTTTGAGATTTTGGGCCTCCATTCTTGGGGGTTACCTATTTCTTGGTCATTTTTAATATGAACGAAGCAAGCTTAAATGGTTTGCTAAGTTCCTTTACGAGAAACAGGGGTTTCTTGGTGAATTTCTACTGAAAATGGGGTTTCTGAGCAGGGTTTTTAGGAAATGAAAGGAATTTAAAGCTCAGAACGTGTATTTAAAATCGATTTCAACAGCAAAACGGACCAGGGTATGGAAAAAACTGCGAGAAAGGGAAATTAGGGATTCCAGGGAAATTTTGACAGAGTTTCCCCTGAAAAATGGACACTTTTTTGCAGTAACTTTGGTAATTATTTGAAATCGACAGGAATTTTGAAATCTCAGAGGGCAAATTCGAAGAAAAGTACCTGGAGAACTAGCGAAATTCGGTTGAAGACGTTGCAGAGGTGCTCAGTCTTCAATTTTTTGAAAATGGCTTCGCAGAGGACAATGTACTACTTTGTAATGGAAATTCTGGGCAATGGGCGTCAAAAAATGGTACTGGTAGGTTGAAAATGGCTCTGCAAAGTTTCTCAGGGTTCAAACAACGTGATTTTGAGGAAAAATGATTCTGCAATGTTTTTACAGGTTTAAAGCGAAAAGGTGAAAATTTGAATGAAAAATATAATTTTAATGTAATAAACGATGGTATAACCATAGTTAAATGACATTAAACTCGGGTTAAACGGGTGAGGTTTAGGGAATAACGCCAGTGGTATTCGCGCGGGTAAATGGTGGTAAGCGGAATCTAGCTTTTCGAATGCGATACAATGTGGTGGCAACATGTAAGCGCGGGGTGGTTTGGAAAAACCACCCATTTCACGCGGCTTTGCCAAAACATCAAACGATTACTTTATAAGCGCAAAAATGTATTAGCACCGTCGGATCTGGATTCAACGAGCGAACGACCACGATCAAAATGAAAGGTGCGGGGAAAAGTTAAGTTATCGGGTTCACTTTGGGCCATTGATCTTGGGAGATGAAGGATAGATCGGACGTGCAGGGAAAGGGTCATATTTATTGAAGTTTAGTTTAGATGAAACTTCGGGTGATTTTTGATTTAAAACATATATAACATATGTTTTAAACTTTTTCTTCATATATTTTATTTATATGGTAAATCAAATCAAGAAAACTTAATTACCATAGGGGCGGGATTAAATATATGGATAAACTTTTAGCCAAAGGGGTTATAAGGGGGTTTTATTTAAGCATGTGGGAATAAAATACTTTGGCTTAAGTTATAATAAGTGGGTTTTTGGGATTTATTTATAAAAGGAGTTATATAATAGGAAAAGGTAAATTGTAGGGAGTTAATACATAAGTTAGAGTTAATATGACAAGGGGACAATGTATATTCAAAAACACATAAATATAACTAAGAAAGTGAAGATTAAAAAGCAAATTTTCATTATAATAACTTCATCACTTAGACTTAGGATAAAATGTGATTTTGAGGACTTTATGCTTTGAAATGATGTAGGAAGTTAATCAAATGAGGATTAGAGTATCTTTAAGTAAAAATGAATTTTTACTTAGGATTTTTCAGGGGAAATGAGTGCATGAATGGTAAATGATGTGATTTAGGGATTAATATAGACATTTCACACTTTCAACTGATCAGTCATAGAGCCTTGGGTCCGGTCCCAACAAAAGTCAAGGAAATGCCTTGAGCCTTTCTGACTAATAGTCTAGAATGTTTCATGACTATGGGAAGGGGAATTTAGTTATTTTGCAGCCCATGATGAATGATATTTACATTGATACTTTTCACCTTCTTCTACCTACCCATCTTACCATGCTAACATTTTTTTCTTCCTTTGTAGTAGGTGCATTTAAGCTAGCAACCTTCACAACATTTATTCTTTCTGAAAGCAAGTAAAACTATCTAATTCTACACTTATTCCATCCATGAATCCAGATTAAACTGTTGGATTCACTTTATTTCTCTACCTAACTACTGAATTGTTAGGATTAAACTATCTAACAACTCATTATTCTCTATCTATAACAAAGGAAATTGAAACAATGACAAGTTAAGATTGAACTGTTTAACTCATCATGGACTAATGGCATTTATTGACACTCTGCCATAGTCAAAAAGTAAAAAGTAGTGGCATTTATGCTTGCTCACTTTCATGTTTTATTCATTTTTTCTTTGGGGTATCTTATTTTTTCTAAGTACTTTGATTGTTCTTTTAGGACTTTTTTACCCTCTTTTTGATTTTTTTTTTTATTTTTTTTTTTTTAACAAAATATGTGAATACAACTTGCAGAAGGCAAAGTATGTACAAATTTACAAAATTACCAATAGTCAAGTCAAAATTATGACTCCTATATTATAGGTTGCTAACAAGGCCTATGCCATGCCTTCTCGCATGCGGAACTTCTTCACTTGATGGTTCTAAACCATACTATAAGTCCCCACGTTCTATGGTCTAATCCCCATCATACCTATCAACATTCAATCGCTCTTTACACACCCCGAATATAATGACTAGCCTACTCTCATTAATATATACCCCAATAAATACAAGCCACTTAGGAATTAAACCCCAAAACCTTGGGCTCACTCATTTTACATACTCGAATTGATATTCGAATGTATCAACTGCTCGACGCTCTCGTATTTCAACCGTGATGTTTAATGTATGTCGAACTAGTCAATTCGAACTCCGTCACTTGGTTTCAACCAAACGCACGACCATTCACATAATTATACATTCCTCCTTATTATAATCTCCGCCAATCGTCAAAGATCGTAAAAAATCTCGACTTTGGTCTATAACTCAATGGTCATACATAAACCATTCTTGGCTGCACAGTAATTTACCTCTCTATTCGACGGTCGATGGAGCATCGCGCTAGTTTGGAGGATCCAAAAGAAACAACGAAATCTTGCGTAAAGAACATGCCCAAGGGATAATCTATGATGAGAACGGTTTTATAATTCCACCCTCGGCCACGTGTCTCACGGAAACATATGTCGCATCCTTTTCACCAATTCTTCTTACCACCTCCAAACTTGCGCGATATCGCTGATTTTCCAAACAGTGGTTTTACTGTGCACTTCGGTCACGGTTCCGCCTCTTATCTTCCAAGTTCCGTCGTGCTTTCTTTTATTGTACTCTACCTCCGCTCCTTTGACTCGCATCTTCCTGTACTAGTTTTTTTTTCTTCAATTAAGGACTCGCACTCCATGAGGTTCCTTCACACGCCGGTTCTATGTACATGGTAGCACCGATCGAACCTTGAATCGAAGGCTCGAGCACAATTATCTATTACACTATGGGGAGATCCATAATTTGGACCTATGGACCCTCTCTACCATGGAATTTCCCACTATATTACATGAGTCTCGACCACAACATTGCCATACCATTTTCCAATGCCACACCGTCCACTGTCATGGCGCTTAACACGGGTTATCACACAAATTTATTTTTCCGGAAATTCTTACACCGAGTTAAACTGATATCCAATGGGTTCGGGAAAGGTTAGAACCTCTCGCACAGAGGCTAGTAATTCAGGAAAGGACTTGGCTCCTCTTTCAACATACAGGACCCCATTAAACCACAATTATCGAGTATGTATTCTAGACTACTATACAGTTGATTATCGGGACACAGAAACCATTCACGCCATAATTAACTCGACAAATGCACAATACCATTGAAATAATTCTACATTTATGCAGTGAAGTACTTACAACTTTGGCTCGACCAGATCTTCGAATTACTTGGCCCTTCTCCTCTACTCTGTCTCTACAACAGTCCTACACAGCCTATGCGGTTCTATAAGCAGGTCTGCCTTATTATGCCTATAAGGATTATTTTTATACAAACCCTGAATCGACTCAACTCCTCTAATGCTAAAAACTCTTCATATCTCTAACTCTGAGACTAACCCTTTGACAGACAGAGACGTACTCCTAAAATTAGCTTAACTTCTGAAACTGACTATCTCTTCAGGTGCCCATTAATCATTCGGGCAGTTACATTTTCTTCTCTAATTAACTAAAAATAACTCAACTATGAATAAATACATGGGGAAATAAAACATGAGACCCCTCTTTACATTTATTTATGGACAAAGGTTGTTTTGAGCCTAATGCCCCTGCATCAACAATTGTCATACAACTAATTTGTTTTAAGATACATGTGGTATTCTAGGGGTAAATTCCATATGATGTGTATATCAATCTATTAGGTGTTGGTAAGTTGTGAGTATATAAGAAATGATAAGGAATATCCATACATCATGATCTTGTAATGTGATTATAAATTGTGTCTATAATTTCCATAAAATGTATAAATGATTTGTTTAAAAAAATCAACACAATCAACCCTAAACAATGCTCATGATGTGGAATGTCATTGGCAAAAATATATGGACTTCTATTTTAGACATACAAGTGTGATCTATTTTTAGATTCTACTAAATAGATATGTCAAATATTATTAGCTCTTAATAATATTTGGACTCTAAACATTATCTTATTCTCTTGGAGCACTTCAGTTAAGTGCAAAAATGTGGCACAACAGCTGACAGAAGGAATTATGCTATTCTTGAGGGTTTACTGGAGCTATTGCATGGAGACTTCAGTTAGAACTCATGTGACAGAGTTTGGTGGCGTTATTGAAGTAGTTGGTGGAGTTGTATTCAGTTTAACTCAGTTAGACACAGTTGAGCTAGTTGTATCTAGTCTAACTGATTGATACACTAGTGAGAGTGGTGTGAATTAATTAGTTAATTAACTCACCAAATAATAACTCATTAATCAACTGAATAATACATTAGTTAACTACAGTGCATGTCAGTTTAAGTGGAGACCAGTGGAGAGATAGGTGAAAGGGCAAGATAGACTATCTGTTGTGACTATTAGTGATGCATGAATTGCATCTACATATACATTGGAGTTGACAATGATAATCACACAGTCAATGAGAGTGGGATTACATTGAATTGGTCTTTGTAATCAGCTTGGATTGCATAGTGGAGGTAGGCTAGTAGGTGGCAAAGATCAATGCATGGATTTGCAAGATTGGGCCTGATCAGTGAATGAAGATTGTACTATACTGAGAGCTTGTGATAAGCTTTGTATTCTTTGTATGAGATTGTCATATGATCTCCATGTTACATAATAGATAGTTGGGTTTTCAGCTTCAGGATTTCCTGTTAAACAACTGTGCTATGTGTGTTTTTATTGCTTCATGTGTTTTGCAATTGTTGATTAAATTTCCTCAAGAATTATAGTGGAAGAATTATGTATTTTGCAAGAAGATAAATATTGTGAGATCAGGAGAGTCCGGATATATACATGCTTAATGTATATAATTTCTACAAAGTTTTATTGTGTAATACAAAAAAATATCCTAGATAACTTAAATAATGTAAGCACTTTTGCAAAAATTTAGTGGAGAGAACCTTTAATTACATTTATTTTGAAGTTCCATTTGCATTTTAAGCCATTTTAATTAGTCTTTCATGGATATTCTAGTAAAAATTTCAACCTCTTGTAGAAACTTGTTTGTCACTTGTATTAGAAATGCAAAAATCAAATGTAAATAAAAATGATTTGAAATGCAAAAATCAAGTGCGCGCTACAAGAAAATGATTTTTTTTAAAACTACATTAAAGTTTGATATCACACACGCATTCACCCTCAGCTCTTGCAGAACAACATTCGCCCCTCGCCCACAAGGTATCAACATTCACTCTTAGCATTCTGCAAACAACATTCGCCCCTCACTTCCTAAAATGGTAGTGTTTACTGCAGTTCTCTCCTAGGGTAGGGTTGGACCCTGTTTTTGATTTCCGAAAATACATACAAAGGTTGTGATTGATTATGGGGCAATCGTTACTAGTTGAGGTGGAAATTTACCTCCTGGGGATGATAATGTTCAAGAACAAGTAGCACGTTTATTTTAGAGGCATAAAATTATTCTTCCCAACTAATTTTATATGTTTGTAATTTTGGAATTTGGATTTAAAAACAGTTCCCAACTTTTGGAGTTCAACTGTGTTCTGTAAGGTCGTTTGGGCTTTGGGAAATATTGCTAGAGACTGCAACATTTAGGATCTTGCCTCGATTTATGAGCTCGAGGTGTGTATGCCAAATGAATGATACCGCAGACAGCGGTATCAAGGAATGCTATGGCTCACAATTTTTGCCGTGGTAAACCCTAACCACTATTCGAATAGGTAAGCAGAATACATTTTCTGCCTCTTCTTCTTAGTTCGCAGATACTGTGTATTTTTTTATAGATCTTGGTGCTTGGTAGATTTGGACATAATATGGACCTAGGTGCTTGTTCATTACAATGACTCACAGGTTTTAGAAAATGCTCGTAAATTTGGGTTTCACAAGGGATTCCCCTTGCTTGCAATTATCGATTATTAATCACATTCAAAAAAATTCTTTCGTAGCATTGCTGAGCTCTTTGTGGGCGAATTTCTGAGGCAATTTCACAATATCTTAACTAAATTTGTCTGTCCTTTTCAATACTCTGCGCTTGTAACAAAACCAGACAAACAATCTAGTGGCCAATGCAACAACAACAACACCTCCTCTTGCAATGCCTGCAATTCACCCTCTCTGCATGCATGAATGACTATGGCACCCTCTTTTGTGAACATGTATTGGAGATAAAGGTATTGGTTTCCATTAGGATCATGGAATTCAACATCCAAAATAGTATCAAATTCCACTACAATAGTATTCCCTGGTGAGGGCAACAGTTCATTGAGACCTATTGGACTCATCACCCCCAAATAGCCTCCAGGGCTACCCAGAGTGTGATCATCTGGAGAAATAAAAAATGCCGATCCATCCCCAATTGAAACAAGAACAAGACCCACATTGGTTATAGAAAACCAGAAACACGTTTTGAAAGAAGAAGAAACTTTTGTATTAGGGTCTAGAAATCTAACTGGTCTATTGTACAATGCCCTACCCGCACTTCAAATTGGTACTCCCAACTCCATGCTAAGGCTCACTGTGCCATTCTTCAGATGAGCGTCTTAACTTGAAGTTTGATTCCAAAAAACCCAAGTCCCCCGTTCTATGCCCAAGACCTCTGTTACAACGAGTAGAGTTCTGAGCGAAATACTTCACAATAGGAAGCAAAAGAAACATCGCAAAATTGCTCGCATTAGACTGATAATTTTCTGTGCGAAAATTCAATTGCAGACAGTAAAAACATAATATCAAACACAACTAATCCACAATGGAATTTGAACATGAGGATTTATAACCAGAGAAAACCCTCTCCAGGTTAAAATAATTCCAGAATGGCTTTAAGATTATAATTTCTACTAATGAGCGCTTACAACACCATAGCAATTAATGTCACAATGAAATCTACTGGAAGAAAAGCCCTTGTACAATTTCTACATTTCCACAGTGGAAGCAAGAATCTTGCCATCTCTCATGATCCGGTTCCGTGGTCAAATCCTTTGCGCTATGGTCAGTTTGTTCGCTAAAGTGGATCCTGTCTCTTAGCTTTGGGCTTTGGTTCTCTCAGGATCATATCTGATTTTGCCGTGGATCACTATACAAACTTGTTCAATAGGAAAATGTTGACTTTGCTATATATAGAGCTTCAATGGGTGCTCTCAAACACTTTTTTGGGCAGCTTTGTTTTGTCTCTGATTCAAGGCAAAACTATGTTGGCCTTGTTTTTTTAGTCCTTGGAACTTAGTTCTCTCATATTTTCCATCCTATCCCCAGTTTGCTACCGAGAAAGATATAACTTCACGATATCAAAATTGACTATTTTTGGCCATTTATCTTTAGTAATTGTACAACTTTAATTTGGTGCATTCGTACAGTATCTGAAGAGCACTCTCAAGCTGTTATTCAGTATTTTAGCATAACTACTACATTTAACTGCCATGCTCTAATATTTATATCAACCATAAGCATTCTTAAGGTATTTCCACATTTGTGAAGCAGAAGAAATGCTTCTAACAATTTCTTATCATAGTGGTACAATTTTGTTCGCAGTTTATCTTTTGTAAAAAGCTCACATTTTGTAAAAAGCTCACAATTTGTAAAATGCCCACTTTTATTTTATTTTTGCTTATATATTGAGCTCCCATTGAGTTCAAAAAGTCTTGGGTTTTCTACACCATTGAGAGAGATTTATTATTTTCTTTATAGGATAATTTGCATCAATGGAAGAAAACATTGGAGGTGGAAAAAAAATTCAAAAGGGTGAAAGGGGTGATGGTAGAGTTTATTTCCCTTGTAAAAAATGTTGTATGAGAAATAATGTTAGAGTTTTAATAGCAACAACAACAATGCATTGTAGGAAATATGGGCACATTGATGGTGGATTGAATGACTATTGTCCCGTGGTAATTAATTATCTATCTTCATTTTGATTATATCGTAAAATTTTATATTATTTTAATATTTTTTATATGCGCACTAATGTTTAATTATTAATGTTTGTAATTTTCATAAAGGCACAGTTGCCCCCCAACTTTTTGCAGATGATCAACCAGCTTCCACAACTAAATAGTAGTAGATTAGATGATGTTGCACCAGTACAAGAGAATATTGCAGCAAATATTAGTATTTGAAATGATGTTGTACAAGGTGAAGAACATGAAGCGAATGATGAAGGTAATTTTAATGATCCCATGGAGGTAGATCATGATGACAGTAATGAGACAGTTCACATTAATGATGGGACAAATCAAATGCTCCAAGACTTGTATGGTGAGTCAGATGATGATGGTGGAGATAGCAGTGACGGTATTTATGATGTAACTCTGATTGAAAGGTCAAGTGAACGACTTTTTGAACACTCAAATGCAACTCTTCTCTCTGCTACATTGTTGCTGGTGAACTTAAAGGTTATGAATAATTTGTCGAACAGATGTATGACACAACTCCTAAGGTATGCAATATGTATATATGATCACATATATGTAAATGTTGATTATTTTCCATTTTTTTAGTTGTAATAAATGTGTAAAATAATAACTTATATATAAGTTATTATTTTACACATTTATTACAACTAAAAAAAGGGAAAATAATCAGCATTTACATATATGTGATCATATATACATATTGCATACCTTAGGAGTTGTGGCATACATCTGTTCAACAAATTATTCATAACCTTTAATTTCACTAGCTCTCTGCTATTGTTGCTGGTGAACTTAAAGGTTATGAATAATTTGTCGAACAGATGTATGACACAACTCTTAAGGTATGCAATATGTATATATGATCACATATATGTAAATGTTGATTATTTTACCTTTTTTTAGTTGTAATAAATGTGTAAAATAATAACTTAGATATATATATATATATATATATATATATATATATATATATCAAAACCGGCCGGTCAGGACGGCTGCTGGTTGGAACCGGCCTTGCAACCCAGTTAATAGCCTATTCTCACCTGTTTTGGCTAGTTAACCAGACCTAACCGACCGGTTAAGTAAGGAACCGACCAGTTTATGCATAAACCGGCCAGTTCCATACTTAACCGGCCGGTTAGGTGCTCCTCCATGAGTTTCAAATTCCTCAGTGTCTCCTCCATGAGCTGCAAATTCCTCTATTATACTAGCAACAAACTTGTCTAATAACTCATACTCAACACCTTATAGTAGCAACAATACACATGATGACTGATAAATACAAGGTTGGCTAGCATAAAATCCCTGGCAGCATGCAACTCATCAAGTGTACTTGATGACAATTTCTATTCTCAAAACAATCAGCAGCAACCTTATTTCACACTCAGCTAGGAACTGTCAGACCCTCTCTCTCTGCTCACACATAGCAGCAGCATAAATATAAAACCTTTCACACAACATACAAGCAATTTTATCATGGCATCAAGACTGATGCAAATGGTCTGACGCCACTCAAGGGACAACAACATACAACCTAATGAAAATGTGACTGGCAATAATAAATTGACCACTAGAAAATTCCCGCTTGGAAATGCACTAAATTGGCTACTGAGTTTTCTGGGTTTTAATGAATCTTTTCAGTGATAAATTTTGTCAAACACATTGTGAGCAGACTGCTGAAGTTGTAATGCTCTCTCAAATTGTTACAAATAGCACTAATAGTGGGTTTCATAAACCAATTCAATACCTCTAAGTGTTGTAGATGTTTTTCTAGAAATTTATTGCCAAGCAAACATAGATAATGAAGAATACAAGATCTTCATAATGCTGGTCTGATATATACATACATACATACATACATATAGATATATATATATATATATATATATATATATATACTGAACCCAGAATTGTCTTTAAGGCTGATACAATGAATTGACAACAGATGTGAGCAGGGACAGATTGTATATTATAATATTAACTCAACAATAAAACACAGTGAATAATATAAGAGAAACCTGATACATTACTTCAACAAGTTTGCTTATGTATTTTTCGATGATATGTATTGCATTTGGTGCCATTTTGATATATTCACCTTTGCATGGTATATAAATGAGAAAAATTTTCATATTTTGTCTCTATTGGCTTGGAATCATGGTTGAAATCTTAAAAATAGTTTTTTTTTTTATTATTAAAAAATAATTATTTAATGTATTTTTTTTAAAACCGGTTCATTGAGATTTGACCGCTACCGGTTAGACCGGTTCTGGTTCGAAACCTAGTTCATTAGCTCCACCGGTCCGGTCACCAGTTCTGGTTTTAATAAATATGATATATATATATATATATATATATATATATATGATTAATAATCTTTACAAGACACTACTTTTTGTTTATGTTGTAGATTGTTGGGTGAATATTTGTTACCATCGCCAAATACTTTACCTCGATCATATCGAGATCTACGTGCTATTATGAAACACTTTGGAATGGAATATAACACTATAGATGCATGTCCTAAAGATCATATTATATATTATGGAGAACATGCGTTGAAAACAGAATGTCCGAAATGTGGTACCAATAGATATCGAACAGATCAACTAACCAAAAAGGTGCCTCAAAAGGTTCTTCGTCATATTCCCATAATTCCACGTTTGCAGCGAATGTTCAGGTGTAACAGCATAGCATAGTTTATGGATTACCATTCAAAGAATAGAAGTGGAGATGGTGTTCTTCGAATGCCTGCAGATGGTTCTGCATTTAGAGAAATTGAGGAAAAATATGTAGATTTTAAAAATGAACCTCGTAATGTCAGGCTTTCATTGGCAGCCGATGGTGTTAATCCATTCGGAGAGCTTAGATCTACTTACTCAGTGTGGCCTATTTTTGTTATCAACAATAACATTCCTCCTTGGATGTCAATAAAGAGGGAGCACATAATGTTGACTATGATTATTCCAGGTATTTGATACATTATTTCTTTGAATGTAACATTTTCATTTATCTCGTTGTTTGCATAAATATATATTTTATTTATTTACTTACTTATATATACATATATCATGGTAGTAATTATTATGTACTGTAATTTTGAACAATTAGGTAAGTACCAGGTCAAAGATATGAATGTATATATTGAGCCTCTTATTGATGAGCTAATACAGTTATGGCATGGCATCACTATGTATGACATCACTAAACCAATCAAGCAGAAGAGATTTCAATGTCGTGGAATGCTTGTATGGACAATTCATGATGCCCTAGGACTAACACATGTTTGTGGTATGTAATATTTCGTTGCACTTTAATATAATACATAATTATTTAAATTAGATATACCATATTGCATGTTTTAAAAATGATCTCATAGTATAATTGTTATTGATCCATCTATTGCAGGTCTTCAAACAAAGGGTAGATTTGCATGTCCAGTTTGTGGCCCTAAGATGAAGTATCGTCATTCGCCAGACTTAAGAAAGATGGTGTTTGATGAGTTTAGGCAATTCCTCCCTAGGAACCATAAGTATCGTACTACTGAAAAACATATTTTCAATGATAAAGAAGAAACTAGATTAAAACCACGAAGAATGACACCTCAGTTGTGGATGTTGGAATATAACAGAATTAATAATCGTCGAGCAGCTGGTACGTAATGTGTGTGTATATATATATATTATTTGTTTATGTAATGTTTGGAATTTTTGTTTTAACTAATGAATTTATTTTATTGTATTTTATAATTAATATTGTTCTGATTTATTTTATTCTTTGATATCAAGGCCATCGTCGCGGTGAAGGTACTAATATTGTACTTCCACCTGGAATGAAATGTTGTCCTTCTCAATTCGCGAGGTTGCCCTTCTATGAGGACCTAAAAATATCTCATTTGTTTGATACAATGCATATCGGGAAGAATGTGACAGAAATGTTATGGAAAACCATAGATGGTGCACATGATAGAGATAAAATTGACAAAATTTGTGCTAACATTGAGAAATCGAATCATGCAATGAAAAGTGTGATCGACAGATCAAATAACAATGGAGGTCGAAATTATAATAATATTCCATGGTTATTAACAGAACAAAAAAGAAATGATGTAAAAGAGGTCATTAGAAGAATTAAATTTCCAACAAGTTTTGCTTCAAACATAAATAATATCTTAACGAAGAAAGGTGACTTCAGTGGGGTGAAAACACATGATTGGCATACCTTTGTTAAGGTAATTTTTTTGGTATACGTTTTTTTATGTTATTGCTTGAATACATATTTTAAATTTTCCTTTTTTCTGTTTAATTTGGAAACCAATAACGATTCATTTTTTATTGTTATAGTATGTTCTACCTGTATCTCTCCCAAACGACTTCGACAACAATTTCAAACAAGTTATATATGGTCTTAGTAAATACATGAGGTAAGTAGTTTTGATTTATATGCAAAATCTAATTGCTACAATTTCTTTTCGTACTTGATGAAATGATGTATTAATTTACTTGTAATGAAATATATATTATGTTTCATTGAAATAACCTTGCGTAATGATTTGCAGATGGTTTTCATTGAAAGAAATCCATCGAGATGAAATAAAGTATTGGAAGAGAGAAATTCCTCGGCTAATGTGTGAAATGCAAAAGTATCTACCTCCAACATTTTTCAATTCACAAGAACACTACTTGATACACCAAGTTGAGGAGATTGAAATTTGTGGACCAGTACACACAAGGTCAATGTGGATGGTCGAGAGGCACCTGAAATCCTTGAAGGCTTTGGTTAGACAAAGAGCACGACCTGAGGGTTCTATGGTGGAGGGATATGTGGTATATGAATCCATGGTGTATATTAGTCATTATCTTCCTATATTAGCTGCGCCAGCCATGAAGGCGGTGGATTGCATTTGGGATGTGAACTCCATCAAAATATTTGAAGTGGAGCACCTGTTGGGAAAAGGTAGAATGAAGAAAGTGAGAGGTAAAAGATTTATTATGTATAATACATATAATGTTTCATTTTTTTACATCATGTATATGATCATTATATTCATTTAGGTCTTATTCCTTCATAGTTTATTAATTAATATAATTTACCATGGTTATAAGTAATATTTATTAATATTGGTGAATTATTGTTTTTTTATTCAGGTGCTCAAGATTACGAGGCGCTACTTTTATACATTGCAAACAATCTTGAGTGGATGAGTGAATGTATTGAAACATGTAAAGCACGTAACGACGGTAGGTTATCATGGCAACTACTGTCTGAATTGATTAGAGAAGCGTATCGTAGTGGAGATGGGAACGTTACGGACAGGGAAATTGATTTAGCATATGGTTTGAAAGATAGAAAGGTAAGCAATTAATTCACCTATTTTATTCATTACTTATTTTATACTATATTTATAATGTGACAAGAAGTTTGATTTTTCAGTTAATTTTCATGCCGTGTAAATTATATGTTTAATTATTAATTGAGAATGAATCTTTTTCATGTTTGGCATATTGCAGTTGAAACACCACAAGGCTATGTGGTGCAATGGTCGTCAATTTCGCGTTAAACAGTTGGATGATAACAGGAAAACTTCTGATAGTGGGATAACTGCAGTATTCCAGGTCACTAATGTTTCCTCCAGGAGTGACAGACATCCTCGAGAATATGAAAATAGATATTATGGGTTCTTAGATGATATAGTTGAGTGTGACTTTAATTCCTTCAAAATAGTTTTGTTCGACATCAAATGGTATAGGCTACGAATGAATGTACGTGATGATGATAGAACACTTATTCAACATGAAAATGGATTTCCAATGGTTAAAACATCGCAGTTTGAAGCAGGAAAAGATCGCTATGTTTTTCCAAGCGAATGCGAACAAGTCTTTTACTCAGAGGTTCCAGGTGAGAACGAATGGTCATTTTCTATTAGATATGATCTAAGAGGAAGGCCAGTAGAGTATACTGTAGAGGAAGAAGATGATATTGATCAAGAAGAAGATGATGCAGTGGCAGATGAGCAGGAAGATGCATTGACAGACGAAGTATATATCTTAAAAGATGAACCAGGCATAGGAGATGAGGCAACAATTATTGATGATGATGTCGATGAGGATATTATTGAAAATGACATAATTGATGATGATGATGACATGGTCGATCATTTCAACACCGTTTCTGAATCATATGTTGATATAGATGTCGATCAGTTGGATGAAGATCAAGAAGATACAAAAGAAGAATATTGATACAGATGTTATGTTCGAGTATGAGCTGGTATGTTATAACTTTATATTTTAATATGTAGGAATTATTGTCTTTAAATAATTTAATAATTATGTGGGTTTGTTGCATGTTGTTTATTATTTCAAACCAATAAATAATGGCCTTACTATTGTTTATTATTTCGCAGGATTCATTTGATTCTATGGTCAGGTCTCTGAAAAAACCAATTAAACGCTTAAATAGTCAAGATCTGGAAGACAGGCTTTACCCCCACCATAAATTGCTGAAAAATCGGCCTTCAGTTCAGCTTGCTGTGCTGAAGACGAGGGTGGATTTGCATGATCAGTTGAATGAAAATGAATCAGATATTCGAGATGTTTTTGAGGGCAGATCCATAAGCCCCATAGATGAAGATCCCATTGCTGCAGAATTTCTGTCTGCGTTGAAGCACAAGTATAGTGTTGTATCGGAATACAAATCAGAGGAAAACTATACCAAGTCTAAATCAACTGAATCCAGTTCTAGTGCTCTTGAAATTACCGAATTAAAGCCAGAAGCAGGATTTACAATCTCTAATGGGAACGAGTATGGAAGTTCCAATATTGGATTGGATGTCTAGAGCTCTGCAATAGGCACTGGACCTGAACGTAATGAACCCCAACTTCAATGTGATGAAAATATGGACTTTGATGATGATCAGGAAAACAAGCCAGAGCATTTTGGCAATATTGAAGAAACTGAAGAGGTTTCCTATGATCGATTGAATCAACTCAGCCATAAGACATCTACTGCAGGCTGGTTTGTATCAGAAGGAGAATCGTTTTTTCTTTCCCATGATGATGGATGGAGCTCTTTTCATGATATAGAAAATTCAAAGGTGTGGAGGTTTTAATTATTGTACTTAATTTTGGGGTTTATGGGTGTTATACTTTATACATTTTGGGATTTTCTATTAGAAATAGGGAAAATCCTAGGGGTTAGATTATTCTCATGGTTTAAATTTCTATATTTGAAATAAAATTCACCAATTTATATTTAAAAAAATGATTTGCCTAAATATTTGATGTAGTTTAAATAGGATGTAGTTCATTTCAAAGACTGTTGAAATTTTCTAGAAACTATGATTGGGATTTCAAGAATATTTATGCACTTTTTAAATTTTCCCTTAACATAAAGGGCAGTTGATGTATGAGTAATACTCAGTATTGTTATTTTCCAATCTCCAGGAGAAGGCTGAATATAAAGCTCCATATGGGCTTACCCCAAACATGTGGGGTGATTGCCGGTTGATCAGAGCAGCTGGTTCAGATGGTTGCTCTGGTAAATATGTTGTGGCAGCATCTGCAGGTTGTAAATTGGACTCAGGTTTCTGTTCATGGGACTTTTATAATAAAGAAATTATGGCATTCCATACTGAATCAGAGGCCTTCACTTCAACGTCCAGTACCATCTCTCCAGTTTTGACAGAGAGGGATGTCTTGGGGAGAAATTTTGGCTTTGCAAATGTTGTGCCAGAGAATCAACATTGGTGGTACAGGCCATGTGGGCCTCTTATGGTATCTACTGCTAGTGCCCAAAAGATAGTTAATATTTATGATATTCGTGATGGAGATCCAGTGATTTCAATTTGTTTGTTTTGAAAGTTTAGGTTTCATAGTAAATCATCAATGGGCTCTGAAATAAGGCACATTGAAATCTTGGATACATGTTTCATGCCAAAATCAATTGTATATTCCATAAATACACAATATTGGGCCACTTTGTATAAATATACTTCTCAGAAAATATTACATCTCCCTCATTATACAGGTGGTGTTCTTACATGCATAGCAAAGGCATTGTTTTGGCAATCATTTTATAAGTCACTAGATATTGTGGGTACAAGGATCTAGGGTCTCCACATGAAATTGTGTTGCCCAGAGACTCACTCTGCCTGTTCTTAAATTTGTAAACATAGTAGTATGCCAATGCTTCTTTCATTTTGTATGCATAAGACAATTTTTTGTCAAAGTCCATAATTGTTTTTAAGTTTTATCCATCCCAGTTTTGTTGTGAATGCACAGGTTTTTGGCTCAACACATATCTTTTATATCTTTGTACTTTTCCTTTACTAACTATTTGAAATTTCTAGTTATATTTAGAGGTGTA
Organism: Pinus albicaulis; assembly: GCA_034641835.2. NCBI lineage: Eukaryota > Viridiplantae > Streptophyta > Pinopsida > Pinales > Pinaceae > Pinus > Pinus albicaulis. Next base: position 1,308,827,090 of record CM076580.1, read on the forward strand.
TTTTAAGGGATGAGGGGAATTACTTGGATTTAGTGCTTCCCACTCTCAATAGAGGCTTACAGTAAACTATGACACATTGTGATGTATATCAGTGGTAGTTGGGGCAGCAAAAAAATCAGTTTCATGCTTCAGTAGATTTATTCTTCTTGGAAAGCTTTCAGCTGACAAAAAAAAGGGAATGAAACACGCAACCAATCCCCTTCCTTTTATTGGACCACATGCTTTCTTTTTATGAGAGCATCTACAGGCTAAAGTTACTAGAAGTGGTCAAAAGTGAGTTTGGTTAGTTGGCAAAGTCCAACTATTCTTAGCCCTCAACAATGTTTAAATACTTCATAGGCATGTTAACCCCTCCTAGACTGTGTTGCGTAAGTGGGTTTTGTAGAATTTTATGCACTTAGGGTTAGACTCAAATTTTGAAATTTGATGTAATTAGGATTATATTCAAGTGTTGGCCAAATTGGTAAAATTGATACTCAGCCATAGCTGAAAGGCAGTAATATGCAGTGGAGTCATTCTATGAAATGATTCAATTTGGCATGTGAATCTCACATCTAAGGGCCATTAAAATCCCATGGATGGAGACTGATCAAGATTCAACATTGTTGTTACTATTAGTGGAGTTGGGTATGGCACAAGTACAATAAAAATACTGGCAACAATAGTAACATCATAGATTCAGAATCTTAATCTCTATATTAAATGAGCATTAGAATGTAACTTGATTTTAGTAAAATCTCTAACAGGTTTGTTCTAAATCGGACCTGAAATGCTCACTTGTAAAGATGTTTGAGGCTTGAGGTTGTATGACACTGCAACAATTGACTTGTTGAGTACATGATGACATTAGGTCATTGTGAAACTGAATATATGCTACTTCGGTATGAAGATTGATTGCACAAACTATGTTTTCTAAATAATGTTTCCAATGAAACTTGAAATGGATCTTGTTACGCTAAAAACATCTGTCATCTTTAATCTACTATCAATTTGAGTGACAAGGGTAGCTAAACCACATGAAAATGCTCCGAAGATATTATAGAAGCATGGAAGCTCTGGAAATTTAGCCCCTCACTATGTTATCTGATGTAGGGGCATTAGGCCCAAGACAAATTTTGTACATAAATAAATGTAACGGGGGGTCTCATGTTTTATTTTCCTATGAAATTATCCATAGTTGAGTTAATTTAGTTAATTTGCAGAGAAAATGTAACTGCCAAAATGATTAATGGGCACCTGAAGAGATAGTTAGTTTTAGAAGTTAAGCTAATTCTAGGAGTCCATCTCTGTCTGTCAGAGCATTAGTCTCAGAGTTAGGAATTTGAAGAGTTTGTGAGTGATCGAGAAATTCGAATCGATTCATTGTAATTGATATAAAAATAAACCTCCGTGACAGAGTCGATAGACCTGCACAGAAGACCTGTCAAGAGAAATGCATAGAGTTTCATAGGGAAGAGGAGGCCATTGTATCGAAGATTTGGCCGAGGACCAGGAGACTGTAAGAAATTTCATTTATATAAGGAATCTATTAGTATTATATGTGTGTTGATTGAGTAAGTTTTCTGTGTGTGAATATATGTATGCATCCTAGTGAAAGATAATTGAAATCTCGTGGTAATTAGGAAACCCCGTGATGACGTTATGTGCATATACACTGGTTGAGTTCTTGGTGGAATACGAGCTAATGACTTAGGACTTATGAGCATTGGTGAATTCTAGAGATAACTGTGTCAAACAGTTGGGGAATTTCTCTATAATCAGTTGTGTGAAGAGAGGGTGAATTAGGTTAATGACATTCCTGTGTGCCTGTGGTAGAGAAAGGAGATGTTGTGCTCGAACCTCCGTGAGCTTGGTAAAACCTCGTAATGAGTGTTGTGAATTTGTAGGCAATTGAATGAATCAAGGACCGGTGTATCAATTTGAAGATTCGATACTAACCTTGTCGAAACAATAAGACATAAACCGTGGCATATGTAATGCATTGTGTCTGCTCGAAATGGTCGTGCCCGAGTTCGTTTGGTATGGCCGCACGAAGGATGAACAATGAGGCAGAGTTCAATGGCAGTAAGGCATTGGTAAGCGGACGGAACCTGGAGTAAGAGTAGTCAGAACCTTGAGGACTGCACAATAAAGACGGGTTTACGGCATATCGCACCGCCTTTGTATGGTAAGTGGTATTCCCCATTTGGACGTGATCAATGTCATAGGCCGACACGTGGCCTTGAGCGGTTTTGAAAACCCACTCTCATCGCGAGTTAACGATCATGCAACTAACTCGCACGATATCTAGTTGGATCGTTGGATCGTCAAGGCCAGAGCAACGTATTATCCACCGTTGGATGTGGAAAGGCCACTAGCGCTAGGCCCCATGCGTATATACGTCAACTATTGTTGTCCTAACTAAGGTTCAACGGAGGTATTAATATTTCACGGTCGAATTATGTTCATAATAATTGGAATGCCCACAGTTCATAAAAAATATTGGAGATTTACTATCCTGTTTTAAAGTTTCATTTTTTTTTTAAATTGAACCCGCCGTCGGTATACCGACGCTTCGTAAGCGTCGATCTTCCGACGCCTTATAAGCATCGGAGTCCATTTTCGTCAGTCTTGTGACATCCGTCGATATTGCGACAATTCTTCCTAGCGTCGGTATTTCGACGCAATTGGAAAGCGTCGATATTGTGACGCTTCTGGAAAGCGTCGGTCTTGCGACACTTTTGTACGGTTTCGGAATTGCAAAAATCTAGAAACGTCGGAAGAGCGACAGTATACAGACATTGGAAGAGAAACTTTGAAAACGTCAGACCACATTTTGTCGGAATTGCGACAGTTCTTCCTGGCGTCGGTATTGTGACTCTTCTGGAAAGCGTCGGTCTTGCGACATTTTTGCAATGCGTCGACACTTTTGTACGACGTTGGAATTGCAATAGTTTGGAAACCTCAGAAGAGATATGTTCAAAACGTTGGACCCCATTTCGTCGGAAGTGTGAAAGTTTACAAATGTTGGAAGAGCAATGGTTTGGTAAACGTTGGAAGAATGACGCTTGTTTGGAAGCGACGAAAAAGGTGTCGGTATTGCGACACTTTTTCAAGGCATCGGAATTGTGACATTATGAGGAACCAAATTTTTTCTGTCCTCGAACTGTCGCTCTTGCGATGACTATGTGTCAGAATAGTGACGAAGTTGCCGTCAGAAATTGGGCCAAATTTTCTAGTGAGTTAATTATCCTAAGTTTTTTTCATTTTTTCATCTTCCTCAGAATTTTGTTTTGATTGCTTTGCTGAATTCGATTTTTCGCAAGCTTTCCAACGATACTTGTTTCACTCCATTTGGTCAATCGGCTTGTAAATGAAACTCCTTTGAAGTTTTGATCATTTTCTCGCTTGGGTTAAAAAATGTATAAAGTGTATGATATTTTCAATTTTCGCAATTTTTTTCCCACAGGAAAAATCGTAATTTTATTATTGAAAAAAAAAACATGTAACACGAGCTGGTGATTGTTAATCAAGACAGACCATAAACTTGCAACTAAACCTATAGTACATGTGGAGATAACTTAAGTTTTTCTCCCTTTCTTCTTTTCGACTTCTGCCAAGCACCTTGTGTTGACGTAGCTGAGATAAGGGCGAGTTGGGTATCTTCATTGCTTGATCCAATGTCCTTATCTGAATTTGATGTGTCTGAGCTGTGTTGTCTTTTATTCCCTCTTGAATCCGATGCCCCAAGGTCCATGGCTGACTGTTCCGTGGTTGTGATGTCAAATGGGTCTTGCATCTCTTGTTATGTTTTCTCTGGTTCTGTGATTGTCTTATTGTTCTCATTTGTTTTTGGAGCATCCTCTTCATCATTAGGCTCCTGATCTAGTTCATTTGAGGGGAATTGCCAACCTTTTGAAGTATTCCCATTCTTCTTCTTTTTTCTATTGTCTCTTTTTTCTTCTGGACATGTATTTTGTAGATGACTGGTATTCCTGCAAATACGACATCTGAAAGTAGTATTTTCGAAGTCAAGATGTTGTGTCCATTTTTGTTGTTTGTGTATCAACTATATACTTTATGGCAGCCCTTTACTGAGGTCCACCTCCACACATATTTGTGCAAATGTGAAGACTTTCTCCTCCAAGATTTGTGTGTTAGTTTTGATATACTTCCCATGGATATTGCCAATACCTTCTAATACACTTTCGTTCCAAAAGTGAAGAGGAAGGTTGTAAAGCCGAACCCAGACCGGCATTCTAGTAACCTCCATGGTGTTTGCATCGAAATCCAGGAACCAAGGAGTGATGAAGAGCCTAGTGGATCCCAAAAACCACGGTCCTTCCTTAAGGATGATGTCTCTGGCTTCCAAGGATGTGAATTTTACGATGAAGAAACCTTTGGAACAGAGGTGGATTTCATAGTCCATAGTCTATTTGGTGAATATCCAATGGAAGAGCTCCATTGGTTTGGGCAAGAAACTGTTAAATCTGCAAATTAACGCTTGTGATTCAAAAGTAGTTTGATCTGCATCAATCTATGGAAGTTCTATTTTCAGTTATAGAATGTGATTCAACGGCTCCAAAATATATGTTTTGGGTGCATTTTCAGCTGGTACAGTTGGAGTAGCAGCGTTGGTTTTGCCCTGTAAAATGTTCCTGTATGAGGGGCCTTTTGTTTTTTCTAGTTTTGGGGTGCTTGAGCCCCTTCCTGTTCCTTGAGATCTGTGTATTCTGGCTTATCCACCCCTCAGTCTCAAATTGAGAATGATAGTGGAACCAAAATAGATGGAGTAATATCTTAATGAACCGAAGTCCTGTAGGGATCTGCCCCTATATATCAAGGATTGCAGATGGCTGGGGTAGCTAGATGCATGACTGATTTTTTGTTTCAGATCAACCACTATATCATTTTCCTGTGCCCATAATAAAATATTGTTCCCTATAGTTATTTTAATAAAAATTTGGTAGCAAGTAGAGCATACCTTATTATTGATAATAGTAGGGTTTTCCATGGGGGACAGCTCTGGACGATGTGGCCAGTTCTGCAGAGTATCTGATGTCATGGCGCCAACCTTCGGTGTGCTCTGTAATGTGCAGTTTCCTAATAAAATTCTTACATTGCTAGTCCCCAGGGGGGGGAAAGTGTCTGCTCCTGCCACGTGACCACCAACTTCAGGAAGAGGAGCAGGTGGTTGTGAATATTCTGTGTTAATCCCCAGCTCGCAGATGGGAGTGTACCCTTGTAGCTTAGGAACCTATACACATTTCTGAGTCGTTTATTCAAATCCGGTCGTGGGTTGATTCAAAAAAGGCTACAGGGGATGTGGGTAGAGGTCATAGTAGATAATGTGGAGCCGCAGTTCCCGTTATGCATCATAATACCATCCGGGAAGAAATCCCCGAACCTTATATCTTCTGAGCATACCCATATATCTGCCACCAATTGTCCCAGGAGGCCAGTGTAGACTGTAGCCGTCAATAAAAAATCCTCAGAGCCCATCCTTCTTGATAAGACCCATATTGAGATACCCTCCGAGGTCAAGCCAGGGGGACAGGAAATGTGCCTCGCATTGGTGAATACAGGTGCCAACAGCAGGATATGAGGGCCGTCTCCCAGAATTGCCCCTGCCGCAGTCTCCATCGGTGGTTTACCTTCATAGCTGGGGCAATATTTGACGTGCTGCAGTGTATATTCGATGCAGCAGAGGCCGATATGCAGTCGCCCATCCTCCATTTGCATGCAGTGAACTGCCGCCGCATTGGCAGGAAGGCTTGTACAGGGAACCCTAACATTGCCGCTCGCCATCGCTCTTTTTTCCTCAGCCCTTTCAATTTTCGCAATTGAAATAGTCTTCATTGTAAATATTAATTTTTAGTTAATTTTTTACTAATTTTTCTTTTTTCACAAATGATCCTACTAAATGACCCAGCCAAATTATAGAGCATATAAAAACACGCTTTTCCGGATTTTGGTAATTTATCATAATTTCCTTTATTAAAACAAAATACCAAAATCAAAATTTTCATAATGGCAAAGTGGTTGTAGTTTAGAATTGGAAAATCTCATTATAAATGGTCCACACTTTGTTTTAATTTTTAACTTAACTAAATTTAAAAAAATTATGGACACCAATTAAAAAATATATATATAAAAATAAAAACATAAAAAACATATTGCATCCACAATGATTGCATTATCGCAAACATGCACATTCTTTATATTTTAAAAACCCAAAAAGCAATTTGTATGAGAATGCGATATTGGTTTTCAAACTTAACATTTTGATTTCATTTAAACTCATTCGAATCCTTTTTTTAGGTAATGAATAGTGTATTGACGTTTTTATAATATTAAAATATTTTTAATTGAGATTTAAAAAAATAAATTGATATATGTATATATATATATATATATATATATATATATATATATATATATATATATAATTTAATTAAATTTTCGATTTTTTAGCCTAAGCAACAGAAATTCCAGAATTCTGGTAATTTTAACTCATCATCTTTGGAAGCTCATAAATGGAGTTTTACTTGACCAAATGAGACCCAGGATAGCTCGTTGGATATATAAAATTGAGGAGAACATTTCTGAGGAGGTTTCATTAATAGATTTGATCATTTATTGGGTCTAAAATTAGGTAGAAGATTAAGCTCTGGTTTTTTAAAACTAAATCAATTTTCTAAGTTTTATTTTATGCATTTTAATTTGCCCACAAATTCTTCTAAATGTAGATCCATTCATCAATGATATCATTGAACAATTAGATCATCAAAAGCATCAATAGAAATATTATATTTTGTTTTCAATTATTTATTTAATTAAGTTTTGATTGGTTTTGTTTTAATTCCAGATTTGGCATTTTGATTTTGTTTTTTGATTTTAATTTTTCTTTGATTTAATTTTTGCAGGAAAACAGTTGAAGAGATAAGGAGAACAATATCTAAACCAATGAGAAGGCTCCAGCAATTGAATAATGTGATTTTGAGCCAATGTAAATTGATTGAGCATAACCACTCTTCAACAAAATTTCTTATGAAGAAATTATTTTGTAAATATTATAAATAGCAGATTGAAAAATGTAATGAGGGCTTCTCTCCTCTACAATTATGGAATTATAAAAGCACTTATGTAATAGGAATTTAGAGTTTTAGGTGGGAGGAGAATAATCTCAGATCTGAAGATTATTGAGGTTTTTCTTTTACATTTTGAGTTATGTATAATGAACAGAGTTTGCACTATTGTAGCTATGATTTTGAAAGCAGAAGTTCAGACATTGTAAAAGACTGTTAGAGATCAGAGTTGGAGAAATGGACTTAATAAATTGGTATTTATAATACTATTATTTTAAATGTTGGTTTAATTTTATGATAACATGAATATGTCAATTTACTTCTATTTTTGTGCACTTTTGTCGATATGGGTAATTTGCCTCAATTTTATGTTATTATTTATCTATACTCTTATGGGCTAAATTCTAATTTTGAGTAACTATTTACTCATAAATCTGTCTTATAAAATTGATTTATAAAATGTGATATGTTGTGAACTTATTCCTTTTTACAGAAAGAAAAAACACTGTATATATTATATAAATAGTACATGGTAAAGATATATGATAGCATCACAACATTCCTATGCAAGGATTTGTATATAGGATGGAATGGCCCATCATCATCATATATCCAGGATAAGAAATATCAGATCACATCATAGAGCATTAGTATATTTGTATATACAAGCATACGAGATATTGACTATCAGATAATGAATTCCAATTTTCTATCAACAAAAATAATACATAAACGCCATGTATGACTAAGTATTCTGTGATTGTAGAAACATCAAAAATAAAAAATAAAGTCACGCTCACTTGATGATCATCCAGTAAGCAATCATAGCAAATTTTTTTTTTTTTTTTGGAAAAAATGTTCACACTCTCTTGTTGCTGTCCGAGAGGCAGTTATAAAGCCAGCTTTTCAGTCCCAAAAAGAAGTATCACACTTGCCTGTAAGATGAAGAAAGGAAAATATAACATGATCGCCTATTGAAGCATCTGTCCTCTGTGATCAATTCATGGAATAGGTATCGTGAAGGTCCTGCAACATCGGGAGGCTCTATATAGGGAAATATGAATACACCTAGTAGGAAGGCTGAGAATTTTTTTTGATAATGCGTCAGCTCTGGTATTGATCTCTCTATAAATATGATTCCAAGACAACGCGTTAAATTTTGAAATAAAATGTTTTACTCGGTCAATCCATCCTTGTGCACCCTGTAGGTATAGGCTATTTTTACAAGAAAAACCGTCAATGATGATCTTAGAATCACCATAAACGTGAGCAGATTGTAAATCTAGATGAAGTGCCATCTAGAGCCCACTCAACAAGGCCAATAGTTAAGCTTTTTTGTTAGTCCCATGCCCTCCATTCTAGCTTATGTGGTATTTGTATCCATCACAGAGTTTAATCCATGCTCCACAGCCACAGGACCTGTCTTGTAGGGTGCCATCGAAAAAGATCACCATGAGGGAAATGGGATGAGTCATGTTACGGACCGAAAAGTCATTGATATGATGATCTTCCATAGAGACACCAATCAACCATCTCATGATAAAACCATGAAGAATAGGAACATTTATAGGGCAGTCTTCGAAGATATGTCTATTTCTAGCCCCCCATAGTTCCCAAAAAATATAAAGAGGCAAATATTTGTACTTGTCACTTTGCTGCCCCCCAAACTTGTATGGAATCTTCGAAATTCATAGTTTTCCAATATTGTCTCCCTAAGAACTTCGAAAATAAAGCCCAAATCCTAATAGAAAAGGAGCATGTAAAAAATAAATGGGAAGAAGTCTCCTCCTCCAATAGGAAAAAAGGACATCTCCCCGGACCCTGGTACCCTCTTTTATTTAGGCCCTCCCACGTTAATATCTTGTTGCGCCACAAAAAACATACGCACAATAGAATTTTCGTGGGTATGCCCCAAGACCATAAATGACGAAAGGGAGAAAGAGAAATATCATGTACTTTATTTAAAATACAGAACTGATAGATATCTCTTACCATTGATTCTCCATCCTTTAATTGCCTCCTCCATGATAGCTCAGACCATCTAGCCAAAGAGCCATTGAAATATCATAACACTCCTCCGCATCCTTGGTTTTTAACCCAATCTCTTCTCCAGACTTCCATATTGGGGATCCCATATTCCAACACTCAATACCCTGAAATAGATAGTGTTGGGGTTCCCATGTTTTGGCCAGGTTGACAAGACCAAAAGATGAGACAACATAGAACCACTTTCAGACCTTAGGATCTAGCCCTCCTAGGCCCAGAGAGGGATCTCTCTATATTTTTCAAAGGTTTTGTATCTTTGAAGCTAAAATGTTAAGGTTTTAGGCTAGTTATAGGCACATGGTTTGTTGTTTGATTGTTGGTTTGGTTGTTGGGAATCAGGAAAGAAGGACCCAATATAAGACAAGGATGAGCAAAGAGGAAAACTAGAAAAATATAGATAACTCAGGGAACATCAAGGCCATTGGGCAATGGAGTCAAGAAAGGATTTACTTGTGTTCAATGTGCAAGCTTTCAGTTGGGCTAGTCATCTAGAGCATTTGGATCTTAAAGATGATATTTGGAATGGGACATTAAGGACTGAAAATGAAAGGAGGAGAACCATCCAATTCTGTCTATAGATCAGGTCAGAGGTCATTTAACTCCAAACCTGCTTGGACAAAATCAGAGGCAGTACGAGGGATCTTAGAAAGGCTTAATCAGGATGGAAAGATCCTAGTGAGACAGAGACATGGTTCTAGACCTCCCAGGATTTGGGCAAAGATTCTCATTTTGATTGTTTCATCATCAATTTCCATATAGTCGAAAGAATCCTCCATCTTATCTACATGTTGTTGAGCTATGATGGAATCTTTAGCAGTGAAGTGTGGGATTTTTGACTGGTAATCATTGGGAAAGGGTAACAAGGGTTGAGGTAAAACTAAAGGTGCATACCAAGCTGCCATGATAATGTGCTGATGAGGTATAGGGTTGGCTTGAGCAGCTGGTATATGGATGATAGGAATATTAGGACCAGCAGAAGTCTGTTGAGCAGATCTAGGGTGACAGAGCCCCAAGTTTTGAACAAAGTGTATATCAGGTGGTGTAGATGGACGGGTCCCTCTGTCCCTAGTGTGTTGACCACTATGAGATGGTGAAATGTGAAACTCAAGGTCTGGCTGGTCTAGATGATTGAATGACCTAGTTCTTGGTAAGCTGCTTGGAGGATCTAGGTCAAGGAATGGGTTCAATAGAGCTGTAAAATCTTCTGGTGCAGAATTAGCTCTATGAATGAGACTAGAAATAGTTGGTCTTTTAGGTGTAGGAGCTCCCCTGAGGATACTCTCCGAATTGTGAACTATTTCAGGTGGGTCAGGGTTGGGATAAGCTCTCGTGTGAATGGTTCTGAAAGCCAGAACGTTGTTTCCTAGCCAAGCAGCTTAACCCTACTCGTCACTTCTACTGTGGTTGATGTTGTCTCGGAGTCTGGTCTCCCAGTGGAGTCTATTGTGAAACCAAGTTAATCAGCAGGCCTACTGATCACCAGTGGATTATTTTCGTTTAGGAACAATGGAGTCGCTAGGTGGAGGGTTTTAGGGTGTATCTAAGGGGTCACACTGTCCACCATAGTGCTCAGGCACAATCACCTTTCAGGAATCTCCTCAAAAAGCAAACTCCAACTAGAGATTGACTAGGAGGGCATTTACCAGATATGTCACCTCCGAAGAGGATGAGATCCGGAGGCTACCTGGCCCTTTCCAGGCTCTGTCTAGGAGTATGAAGAACACTCAATAATGGAGGTTGATTCAAGAAAGGAGTGACTTACTGTCAACCTAACCAGAGTTCTAAGTTTCTAAGTCTTGGAAATGTATAAAGAGGAATGTACTCAGATTGTCCCCAACGGAGTCGCCATTATGTTGGGGTTCCCATGTTTTGGCCAGGTTGACAAGACCAAAAGATGAGACAACATAGAACCACTTTCAGACCTTAGGATCTAGCCCTCCTAGGCCCAGATAGGGATCTCTCTATATTTGTCAAAGGTTTTATATCTTTGAAGCTAAAATGTTAAGGTTTTAGGCTAGTTATAGGCACAGGGTTTGTTGTTTGATTGTTAGTTTGGTTGTTGGGAATCAGGAAAGAGGGACCCAATATAAGACAAGGATGAGCAAAGAGGAAAACTATACAAAGATAGATAACTCAGGGAACATCAAGGCCATTGGGCAATGGAGTCAAGAAAGGATTTACTTGTGTTCAATGTGCAAGCTTTCAGTTGGGCTAGTCATCTAGAGCATTTGAATCTTAAATATGATATTTAGAATGGGACATTAAGGAATGAAAATGAAAGGAGGAGAACCATCCAATTCTGTCTATAGATCAGGTCAGAGGTCATTTAACTCCAGACCTGCTTGGACAAAATCAGAGGCAGTACGAGGGATCTTAGAAAGGCTTAATCGGGATGGAAAGATCCTAGTGAGTCAGAGATAGAGTTCTAGACCTCCCAGTGTTCTCAAGTCATCCAACTAAATCCTAACAAGAACATCTAAACATAGACTTCATTAATTCATACATCAGAGAGCAGGAAATAACGTCCACTACACTGGTTAAATCAATTGAAATAAATATTCAGATACACACATGAGAAGAAAACATAAAGGGCTGGGAGAGCAGCAACATAAGGTACCTATCAAGGGTAAATCTTATGCCAAACTTCTGATGCGAGCCAGTAGAAATGGAATGAGATGAAATCGAACACAGGGATAAGAAAACATCACCAGCTGCTTTAGATTAGGATCCAAAGAAACATGCTTGTCATATTAAAAGCAACACCAATCAGGTACATTCATTGCCCACAGCTTGAACATTTAGCCTGAATACATCAAATCTCAGCCTATCTTACAATATTACACAGAGAACTTGTCTCAAGAGGAAAACACTTGCATTTCTCTGATATCTCATCAACAACCTTTACAATAATTTCCTTCTGTGCTTTATAGCAGAGGATGAACAGAAGATCGACTGAGGGGGGTAGGTGAACACTAAATGTAACATTAAACACAAAAATGAATGTAGGGCCGAGACCCATTCTGTTTGACTGCTGTGTATTTAATCTCTGTCACCTCCCTCGTGAAAGGGTGATCTTCTCCGGATATGATCTTGACATCTTTTGGTTGTAGTACTCTTGGTGCTTTTGAACAAAAATAAAATAAACTACTGAGAAGTCTGTCATATGAATGCTTTGGAGGTTTCGAGCTGCTATTAGGGTGGAAATTTCTTCAGGGACATTTTGCATAATAAAAGCTGTATGCGCGCCCTGTACTTGCTGAAGAAAAAAATTCTGCTGATGAATAAACCTTGATGTTACCTTTTACTTGCGCTCAAGATCCTCTGATCAATCCTTGGGGTCTTCAAACTGATGCTTTGCCTTCTAAACCACTGATTTAAGGCTCAGGATCTTCTTTAGCGTGCCTCAATCTCCTTTTCTTTGTACTGAAACGCTTTGCCGCTCCATTTTGCTTCTGACAGGTTAGCTCGGGATTTTAATGATGCTGGAAGGTTTTCAGTGTTGAACTCTGGCCTTCTTTAATGCAAGACATGTCTTCACCTTCCTGGGTCATTCTTTTTATAAATCCTACCTCCGTAGATGATCTTCTTTGATTTCACTATCACTGTAATGGGGGCGTGCATCATGGCAGTTTTTTGCTTCTTTGAAACCCTGCAAAACACGAAAACAGTGAAGAAACGATGGATGGGGTGGCGGATGATGTGGAGGTGGACAAAGGTAGTGCAGATGGTGACATGGCAGAGAAATGCAGAGGAACAATGGAAATCTGCTCTAGCGGAGGTGGCGGTCTGCAGAGCGAAAAAACGAATGAAAAACATTCAAAAACACGAAAATGGACGGATTACTCATAACGGAATGGGCAAAGGTATGGAGGGTACACGTGGAGATGATGTGGCGAAACGGGAGACAGTGGAACAGTCAACGACGGAGGAACAAAATTGGACCGTCGATCGTGGCGGGGATGAACGGCAGAGGGCGACGGACGGCGGGCCATAGCATGGGTTACCGCGTGCGCAACTTTGGCGAATGATGGCCGTTGGATGAGTGATCTGAGATCTGACGGTTGACAGAAATTTCGCTGGGTGACCTGGGCCGAAAGATAACGCACAGGGAGAAAGCGGTTTTGTCGTCGTACAAGGGACAGGTGGCGAGCGCTGAATGGAATCGCTGGTCGCTTGGGGAAAACCACCCACTGCGCATAAGCAGTGCAGAATAAACCGGGTGGTTTGGAATAGCGTGCGGCAGGGTCCACTGGGAAGGGAGGCTCCGGACCGTTATATTAATCGTGAAATGGACGGCGATGGCACGGTGTAGGAAATGAATGGGGAAACACGGGGAGCTGCAGCTTAAATGGTGGCCATTCGATCTGTCAAGATTGACGGTCATGGACGCGCCCGATGAACAAATACGATGAGCGCCTTTGGGGTTAGCGGGTGGTTCCGGCTCAAAGTTTCATGGAGGAATGGGGGGCGGGGGCTATGGCCGGAGGGGCTAAGGCCCGATATACAAAGTATATGATTTTTGCACATTTCTAATGCTTTTTAGGGCCATCCAAGGCTAACGATATAGAGGTGAAATGGGGATCTAGGGAAATGAAAGGTGGTAGTGAAATTTAAAGGGGATTTCGAGGGGATTGGAAGGAGAAATGGAGGAAACAAGGAGCCTTTGAAAAAGGGGATTGAAAGGGGAAAAGTGTGAATTCGGTAGGGGACAAGGGGTAATGTAGGCCTTTTGAGGAATGAGTCAGCAGAGAGGGTTTATGTTAGGCACAACACAAAGAGGCTTCAAGGAGGATGGATTTTCAGGGGGAGAGACATTCCTTGAAGGCTCCACAATAATCTAGCCCCCAACTTGCTTGTCAAGAATTTCATAAGGGGGCTAACAAATAGAAAATCCTCCTATGTGCTAATCGATGGAGCAGTCTCATGTTAGAAATCAGGAGGAATATCACCCCTTGGACCCGGTCCCTGCCCAAATATATATCAAATCCATTTCTGAAACGCCAAGAAAGACAATTAGCCACTACAGGAAATATTTTATGGAAGCTCCTCCATATTTTCCATGTCGATACCATATTCATCAGGTTTCATTGATATATGTCTTTGATCGAGAAAGCATCACCATACTTGATCTGAATTATGGATGACCATGTTCCCCTTCCATTTAGCACATGCCAGAAATATTTCATCAGCAATGCATTGTTGAGGGATCAGATGTTAAGTAGGCCCCAACCTCCATAGATTTTTGGAATTGTGAGATTATCCGGACAAACAAGATGGATTTTCCTCTTGTCTAGTGAACCAGACCAAATAAACTGAGCTATGATGGAATTTATTTTTCATACCGTATGCTTGGGAATGAAAAAAATGTGAGCCCAGTATACCACAAACTGTGATAATACTACAAGAACCAATATGTACTGTCCACTAAGAGAAAGACATTTTTTTGTCCATCTTGTAATTTTGTTCTTGAATTTGTCAATCAACCAAGTCCAATTTGACACCTTATAAGCCAAAGACCTCAGTATGAATCCTAAATATGTGAAACCTTCCTTCAATTCTCTAATTTTCACCCCCATAAAACCAACAATAAATTTTTTTTCATCAATATCTCCATTTTCATATATCAGAAGAGATTTTTCTTTGTTTTCACATAGACTAGTAGCTGCTCCAAAACGTATGTGAATGTAGTGTAGGTAGAACCAAAATTTTCTGAGGAGTGTTCCAAAAACAAATATATCATCTACGAATAGAGAATGAGTATCACAAACAATAGGAGAAGAATATAGCCCTGCAAAATAACCTGCTTCATTAGCAATTTTTAACGTTTTACTGAAACTATCCATAATGAGGATAAATATAAGAGGGGAAAGAGCGTATCCCTGCCTAAGACCTCGTTCAACAATAAATAATTTGGATGGCATCCCATTTACAATTACTGCATATCTGACAAAAGTGATACAAGCCATAATCCATCTTATTTTTTCCGTTGATAACCCCACTTTTATAAGAATGAGTCTTATGTATGACCAATCCACAATATCATATGCCTTGTGGATGTCAATTTTCATAATAAGGGCCTCCATTTTTTTTGAGTGGATAGTGTGCTATGGAAAAAACATCATGAATCGATCTTCCATTTAAAATGCTGAATTGTTCCTCCAATATGAAAGAAACAAGAATCCCTCTGATCCTGTTAGCTATGATTTTGGATGATATCTTGTAGATGAAATTGCATAATGAGATCAGAGGATAATCATATAATAAGTCAGGTGTCGAAACTTTCGGTATCAAGACAAAAAAGGTAGAATTCATGTTTCCAGGAATAAACACAGTCTTTCGAGCATGTTCAATGATCAGCACCAAATCATCTACCATAATCTCAAAAAGGAACAAAAATAACTCAGTTGGCCAGCCATCAGGTCCCAGGCTCTTTTCATGCGCGAATGATTTTAAAACTCCTTCGACCTCTTCTTTAGTAACAAATTTTCCAAAAGAATCATTGGATCCCTAGTCAAACATGATAGGAATGTGTTGTATAAACCAATTCTGACTTTGATGATCTATTTCCCCATCAGCTTTATAGAAGTTTGAAAAATATTGATATGTTGCTTGTTGTATATAAGGTGTAGAATATACCTTATTTCCATTAGGGGATACAATATGCCATATATAATTCTCATTTTCCTTTCATTTGCTGTATTGTGAAAATTTTTTGTGTTAAGATCGCCTTCCTTTAGCCACTGAACTCTACTCTTGGGTTTCCATGTTGTTTCTTGCACTTTTAGGATCTCTGTAATCCTACGATCATATCTCTCAAGATAGGAATATGACGCAGCGTCCGGTGAAACCCCCCACACATCATCGTAAATTTTGGATACAACTTCTTTGCATGATTTAAGCTCATTCCACATCGTCTCTTTTTTCCTTCTTTCCCATGTTTTTACTTTCAGTTTCAGAACTCTGAGATTTTCCACGAATTTATTCCATCCACTTAAGCCATCATATTCGCCATCCTTCCTCCAGAAAACCTTCACCATATCGATGAAACATGGGTCCTCCAACAAAACACGGTTGAATATAAAGGAGATGCCCAGACGTTTGGTTTCACAACACCAAGTTAGTACCACCACCATGTGATCAGAGATGGAAGACGAGACCACCTAAGATCGAATGTTTCCAAGAGTGCTGAACATGTTCTCCTTAATCATTACACGATCAAGACACTTTCCAATATAGTCCACACCCCGCCGACCATTTGTCTAAGTAGGAGTCAGCTTTACAGGCCGAACGTCCATAATCTTGTGTTCATTGAATAAGTCACCAATACACTCAGCCAAAGGGTCCATCCAAGCTTTTAGACTCCACATTTCATTAGCTTAAAGAATGGAATTACAATCCCCCATAACCATTAGGTTTTCAATCTTCAGGATACCCGAACTATGTATGCGAGCCTAAAAAAATGGCCAATTACAACATGGAGCATATAGATTTATAAAGTTGACTGTCACTAATAGAACTTTAATAAATCCCGAGAGCAGAATTCCACCAAAAAATATGTAGTCTTTTAAAGTAAACCTAGATGAATTCTAGAATGAAATAATTCCACTAGCCTTTCCATCAGAGTCTATACCTGCAGCAAACTAGCCTGGTCATAAATGGAGAAGGATATCCATAGCCTTTGTTCTACAACAGAACGTATCTTGCAATAAAACAATATAAGGAAGATAATCTAACAACAGATCCCTGAGGTGAATTTGTTTATAGGAGGTGTCCATCCCCCTTATATTTAGGGAAAGGATAGAATTCATTCAGGCCCCATGTGTGGGCGGCTAGCTCTAAGGGCTTGGAAATTTACAATAGAAGATACAATGACATCTCTTAAATCAGTTAAATCCTCCTGAAAAAGTGATTTTTTTTTCAATCAACCTCTAAAGTGCCTAGTCCCACCTTTTGATTTTTTTCTCACTGTAATATTGGAGGCCGATGCCGTGGATATTGACGGTGGAGGGTCAGGGACCCTATCATAAACCGTTATGGCAACCATGTACAAACTCGGTTTTCCAATCAATGCATCAATATCATTGCCTACAGAATTATTTGGGGTTTCAATTCCTACCCCTTTTCTAGGATCTAGTGGGGGAGGGGATGCCCACTTTAAGGGAGGCATCGATGGTGATGTGTCAGACAGACCAGCAGGCTCCAGGGTATGCAAGACAACGACCGGGTTAATAACAGAACATTAATCGTCCGATTTGAAAACAGGAGCATAAACGTTCAGAGTAGAGGGAGACAAATTCTCGATACATGGATTGACAACAGGGGAGCGTGAAGACTGTGCAATGTTGGAATCCTTGGGCTTATGGGTTTGGAAGTCCAAATTCATCTCCACATTCCTACAACCATTAGGTGTAGCAGATGTATCACTTTCAGAGGAGGGTGAATTAGACTTACCCATAAAACCTGCGTCGCGTGAAGACCCAACTTTCTTCCATATCGAAAACTTGTTGCATTTTCCTCGCCAACCCATGTTCCTATGACGCATGGGGCACCTGTTCAACATATGCCCCATGTGATGGAAGATTAATTAGCAGAATGGTACTCCCCAATAATCCACTCTCTACCGATGGCGCTGCTGACCCTAGACAAGATCCACGTCCTTGGGCAGACCACCTCCATAACAAACTTCCACTAAAATCCAAGATATCCTCTTATCAATCAATCCTAGGATTTTAGGATCAATGTGTTTATTTTGACAGATTGAGTTTCCTATAGCTATTAAAGCCTTTAGAGTCAAAAATTCCAGTGGTAAGCCTGGGAGCTTATCTTGCACTAATTTTCTTTTCGGAGCATCAATGACAGGGTTGAAACCTAAGAACTAGGGAATGAGCTGCATGAAACTTCGACCACAGACCCAAGTACGTTCCATTATCTTTTTACAATCATCTTCATGCATAAAATGCACACTGAACCAACTGCTCATCATTCTTCTTACTTTTGGGTTATAACCTAGGATAGGGCTCCAATAAATCTTTACCCACTCCACCATGTCAATCTCAGTTGATTTGGAGAAGATCCATCGACTAATGAGAGCCCTTTTTTGTAGGCTAGCCACCCTGCTCCAAAGGTCCCCATATTCAAAGATCACTTCCTTAACCACCTCGAATGGCTTAAAACAAGCCTTCAGATTCTTATGAGAAATCTGATTCTATCCACAGAAAGAGGATGATGGCACACCAGTTTCGGGTATTCCTGATACATTAACTTCTCCCCCAAGCGATACATAGGCATGTAAATCGACTAAACTGTGAGATTGTCCTAGCCGCGATGAACATAAGCCCATGTGAGCCTTTTTAGCATCCAATGTGACGGAAATGAGGGCTTCATGGGCCAATGTGTTAGATAACAGGATTGAAAAAGGGTCCTCTGATGTTATGAACTTCTTCCGTATATTATTTTATAGTTATTCGAGTTACTTATTAAATGATCAATATCATTTTGAGAATTTATTCCTGAGTGTTGTTGATTGATTATTTCAGTCAAGAAGTCTCTAGATAGGATGTGTTTGGTATTCCTAATGTCAGTTAATTAAAATACTTCGTTAGCTTGATATTCATTATAAGCCACACATATTTAAATCCCAATTATTTAAAATATCTTGCTCTCAGTTGGGATAGATCTATTTCTGCCTAATTGAGATAGGATTAAGATAGTTCATTTTTCTTGCATCTTAGAATAATTTTGCATATAGATTAAATTCTACATCCCTAAAATGTCCTTTTCCCAAAGAGGTAAAACTTTAAAGGTGGCTCGGCTAACCCCAAATTATCTTAAAGATCACTTTCTTGCTAGATCAGCAAGAGAAATGATATGATGTCTCTTTCCCATTGGTAGAAAAAAGTCATATTTTAAGCCAATAGAGATTGAGAGAAGGTAAATGGACCTAGTTAAACCAGTTGGAGCCACTATTTGAAACGGAAAAGGAACTGATTTAAGGTCCAAACCGGGTGGTCATCCCCCATGTTGTTTTCCTTTGGAGTCTTTGTATTCTAACATTTTATTTTTATTACAATGGCTCCTCTAAAACTTCAAATTTGGAGTTGTATTTCTGGTCGTGCATCTTCTAATACTCCACTAGAAATAGTAAGACTCTTGTCTCAAGTAAGGTTTAATGGTAAGAGAAATACTTCTGCATTTAATCATGTCCTTCAATTTATTCAAAATTTTTCAAATTTTACTTTTCAAGAAATTGATGAAGATATTTTTTGCAGGATTTTTACCCTTACATTCTTAGCAAAAGCCAGAAGTTGGTGTCAATAACTTCCAGTTTCCTCAATCCACACTTGGGAATAATTTATTACAATATTAGTTTGTAAATTTGATGGATATATCTACGAACAGGTATGTGACGATTTTGAATATCTACGAAGGTTTGAAGGTGAGTCTTTAATTGATTTTACCATCAGGTTTCATTTAAATTTTTAAAAATTTAAAATTGAAGACAAAACTTTGAAAAAAGAATTATTAGATTGGTTTGAATATATTTTCTCTCTTCCTTCCATTCATAATCCATGCAAAATTATTTCAAATTTTGATCAATCTGCTTCTAATTTAATTGACATAAGTAAGAATTCCAATATGGAGGTACAAACAAATGATGATGAAGTTGCATATATTTTGTATAATCAATTACTTCAATTACTGTACATTTCCTACAGTATTGATAAAGATTAAGGTGCACCTTCACATGTCAATGAATCTCAGTCACAAAGCCTGGAAAATTTCACTAATCAACTGCAAGAAGATATTAGCAACACTCTTGAAGAAGATACCGCTTTGAAATATGAAAATCAATATGAGTTAAAATCAGAAAATCAGAGCATAATCCGACAAGTACGAGCAGTAATTAAAGTTTCCAATAATACATGATATGTTGTACAAATTTATGAATTCTTTTACGATGAGCAAATGCCAAATTCAGGACAAAAAAGAAAAATTCTTCAAGAAAGCATAAGTAGCCAAGTAAATGATTTTAAATCTGAAATTTGCAATGAAGAAAATGCATTAGAGTGCCCAAATAGAGACATTTTCAAATGCATTATTTCAAATTCATATTTTTCTCTTTATCCTGATAATTTTCCTAATATATTTTTTTCCTCTCTTCTAGTTAATCATACTTCAGAAAATAGAGAGGCTAATCTAAATGAATTACTGATTAGTTTTTATCAGTATAGAGAATTAATTGATTATCATTCTTCTGGCATTAATGAACATGAGCTCGATATTCCTTCTTGTTTTGATACATTAGGTGAGGTTGAAGGGAATTCTAGTGAATGTCATGAGATCATTTATGATAGCTACTTTGACATTGAGAATATTGATTTATCTTCTTTACAATTGAATCCTCATGATCAAAATCTAATCACATGTGAAAATGAAGAACAATCTGGTTCAGAAATTTTTTCAAAGAGTTCTCATTTTCAAACAATTAATCATACTCATGATTTCAACATTCAAGAAACCATTCCAATCTATGATTTTTATGACGATCAAACTCGCATACCTATTTAGAGTCATAGCCATCTCTCTAATTCACAAGTGGGTATCAACAATCATTCTAATTGCAATATTATACCCAATTCTTGTGAAGAGGAAATAACTTTAAGTCAGTACCAATTGTGTTGTAACATTAATGTAAATTATGATTCAATTTTGTTATTATTTTATCATTTATTTTTAACTTCAAATTTATTTTCTATTTTTAGTCCTAGATTTTTAGATACTTTGTGCTGGCATATTGAAAAGCTCAATTTTGAACACTCAATTAATGCATTACCTCAATGACAAAATGAAGTTTCAAATTATAATTATGAACATCAAGAATTATTAAACTTCAATTTCAATTGATGTTCATTCATTATCAATTAATTTGTACTTCTCAAAAGCAGTGCCAACAAGAGAGTGTATTTTCACAGTATGACCAACAATCTAATTCAATTAATAATCTTCTGTTGGATATTTCGCACTTCCATCCGTTTTTCATTGACTCATTTGAAAAATATTTGAAAAAATTTCCTTCATGGAAGATTGTTAATAATTTAACACTCAAATATAACACTAACAAAATCACACAGGCCATTGTTTTTGAAATATTATTTCTACAACCTCTTCTCTTTTAAACCTTTGCCACTCAATAATGGAAATCCATCAAGATTTCTATGATCCAATTGAAATTCATTTGGAAAGGACATTTCAAGAGAATGTAATGGTGAATAAGCTACTAACAGTAAATATACATTCTGCTTTCAGATTTAGCTTTCGTAGTTTAAGTATATATGCATTTTTGTTACTAATGTTTGACATGTACATACATGTAGGAATTAAAATGCTTACATGGTTACATTGGAAGTATGACTATACGTAGTCATGTTTTGTTCATTGAGTTATAAATAGGAATAGATTAATTTTATTCTCTGTTTGCATTTATTTCATTATTTCAGATTTTCAATAAAACAAGTAATGAATCCAACTTATTTTGGGCATCCCATTTCAATTGTAGAAAAGAAGCCTAGAGAATTTTAGAATCTCTTGAATTATCAGATCATACTTATTTGTCAAACCTTCAATTTTCTTGTTTTTCAAAAAATTCATAACATTAATCATACATGATGAAATTCCAATAATGTTCTACCACTTGACAATTTTTGATTCACAAGTAATTCTAAGAACTCATTTTTACCACTCTTGTATTCTGATGTTATTTTGGAAATGATACAATTTCAAAAAAAATTATTACTTAGCATTTAGATTAAAATAAGTATTTGATGTTGAAATTTATGCAAATTCTGAGAAAATTTGGGAGAATTTGAAGATTCATGAGGTAAACTTACAATCAATTTTCTTCCAGGTATATATTTACAGGTTTCTCGCCATCTATTGTTGGTTTTAATTTTCAAAGGTTGTTTCTTATTTCTATTTTGTTTTATTTGCAGGTCTTCATTAACTTGATTATGAAGACTCAAGATAAGCAAGCAACCAAATCTTTTCAAATTCGCAACATGTTCAGGGAAGTATTTATTATTCATTTGAAATTTGAAAGATATCTAAATTTTGCTTATATTTATTGAAATCTTGATAAGATTTAATGAATTGTCGGAGGAAACATATCGGATCATTATATTTCACAAATCTCTTTATAAGAAAGTTTTGATAGAATTAATTTCTAATCAAAATTTCTGACAATTAATTAAATTATTAAAGGGTTATTTATTTTAAATCAAAGTTAAATCACTCACTTTCTTTTTGAATTGAATACTTTAAAAAATTACCCGATCCACACATGTCTCATCATATATCGCAATTCGCATATCAGAGGCTCTGAAATGAGCATACACCAAATATCTTCGATCTCTCGATATTCTCATTCCCTTCGATCTCCGATGATATTTCCGTCTAATATTGCATCATCCATATCACAACTATTTATATTGCAATATTCCAACAAAGGAGACTCTTTGAATTTACTGATAAAAATTGCTGATGCAATACCTTTGATGTTCTTATTCACTCATTCTCTTGGAAAATGTTATGTAGCATATCACATTTCACATTTCATATATCCGATAGTTGATTTCTTCAAATATTGTGATGACCACATAAAACTGGACCCGATATAAAATTAAGTTCATAAAAATATCGCATACATTCAATCGCAATAATGGTAGGGGCATAGTTTTAAAAAGTCTCAATGTCCCAGACCCAATATGAGATTAAATCCATACAGTAAAAATATCGGGTCCATTCTCAATTGGCATATCAACCCATAATAAGTTGTTTGAATTGCGATGCAAAGCAGAAGATTAAGGGAACAATGAGGACCATTAGATCTGAGTGAGATCAACGGTGGAGTTTAAATCACACCCAGTAAGGTTTCACATATCAGTAATTTTAGTGGTTATTGTTAAGACCTCACCCGGTAAATTATATTAGTTGCGATGCGATAAAAGATAAGGAAAGAAGATTGCAATGCGATGTCACGTATATCATATATCGCATGAGATAAGTAATATGTTAAACGTTAAAAGTTGCAACGAGTGGTGTGGAGTTCGCTGCGAATTGCGAAATTGCAAAATCGCAAAATTTCAAAAGTGTTAAGTTGTGAAATTTGTGGGAAGGTAAGTTACAAAAGGTGTGAAGTGCAACTGTGCGTGATTGGTCACCATTTGTGTGGGCCATAAAACCAAAGTTCCACGTGTATATTTTGATATTTGCAGTCATGCTATATCAATCATTTATCGCATTTTCATTATCTTAAGAATAATATCGGTGTTTCCTTTTATTGAACAAATTCAATGTTTCGATATGACTATTCTCTGATATCACATCTGCTCCTTCGCAGTTTCTCATCACACATGCTCATATCGCATCACTAAACTCAAACGAAACTCTGTCTTAAATATCTTTTGATACGATAAAATTTGATATTTGACTTTCCACCATTTTTTAAAAATTATTATGGAAAGAACTCAATCACATATCGGCAAAGGTGGAAGTCGCAACTTTTAAAGTTATGCATGGTAAAGAATCTCGCAATACAAAAAATTCGGCAAGGTAATGTACCGATGATTAATTCATATATTTTTTTAAAATTTTCTTTTATTCTGAATTTCTCTCTATACTTATCTTATAAAGATTCAAATCCTCTTTATATACGGTTACATTATTCAGGATTTTGAACCAATTTCAATAATTTGGATCCGATATAAATTTAGAATGGAAGAAGCAAAAAGAACGTTCATCGCTACAATTCATAAAGAAGCATATCTTCATCCTCATTTCTAATGGATTCGATTTATTTCTGATTCCTTGAATATGAAACGTTGCTTGTTTTACTTAGATTTAATAAATAATGATTTTGGGTCAATAAGGTTTCAATTAAGTCAACTTTTTCATGCTTTTAATTTTAATTAAAAGAAGAAGTTATCTTTTGTTGGAGAAAATGATACCTTTCAGGTAAGATTAAATACAGTTCTCCAATGGTAAGTTTCATGTGCCCACTTTCATTTATTTTCATTTCTTCATTTTTGTTTTAGTTTTTTTTTTTTTTTTATCTTGAGCTCTGTTTCTACAGGTCTTCATAAAATTTTCACACCTCCACTAGATCAGTTTTCAAAATTTCTTTTTTCTCTTTGAGATTCTTGAGAGAAGCAATAATGCTCCTCATCGAATTAGCTAGACTGAGAAGTTTCTGAACCTTTAGTCCATTTCTTTAAGCATTGTTTTTATTAGAAAATAGTTAAGATGCTTTTATGCAAGTTTTTCTTCTGAAGAAGGAAAATTTTCAATAGATAGAAGCTTATCATTCAGTGTATTATCTATCATCACTGCTATTCACCCTCTACATTTTGAGGGCCTAATTTCTTATAACTCAGCAAGATAAAAAAATTTAAAATCTCAACATAGGAATCAACGTACATATGCTTATTTTCTTTTATAATATTTGTGGAGAAATTGATATAAGCGCTCTTGTTAGAGTTTATCTTTTAAATTTTATTTTTCTTTTTCCATTTTATTTTTTTATTCGTTGATTTCTTTTCTTACTTTAGTTTAGGAATTATTTTCCTTTTACTTTCAGTTTTGATTTGATTTTGGTGACTTTGTCATGATTTATGTGAAATGAATTCTTCTTACCTAACAATGATTGGAATATATGAGAAATATTTTACTCTATCCATTTAAGTGAATTTCATTTATCATTAAAAGCATATCTTTATGGAACCATAAAACCATCTTGCTTTAAATATTTTTCATGGAGGAACACACATCATTTCTAAGTGATTGAGTTTAATTTTTCAAGGAAAGAACTGATTTGAGTTTAATACAATGAATTCCTCCCACCCCTCCACATAAAAGCCTCTGATTGATAGTTGCAGGGAAATAATTTGGAGCAAAAATTATGCAAGTATTATGTCCATTAAACATGAAATATCTATTACCATCCCATCTCTTTCACTCAAATACATCATAAATTAAAGTCTTGCAAATGCGCTTATCAAAAGAGTGAAAAAGAGAAAGCATGAGAAATAAAAGTAAACCCGTTGGGGCTATGGATGCTCGCTGGCAGCGGGACTAAGCTTGTATGGCATAAAAGAAAACTTCGCCGGGGTACTGTTTAGGCTCACTGGTAGTGAAGCAATGTTAGAGACAATCACAAAATGGATATATGCTTTATCAAAAACTCTTATCTCTACCTTATTCTATTTTTCACTTGAGGAAAGTTTAAAAAAAGAATTTTCCCCAAATTTGGATTCATCACTTTTACTCGAGTTTGTTTTAAGCACTTATCTTTACAAAATCATATTGCTTAATCTATTTATGTGGAACCTATGGAAATTTTTTACTGTTAGACGATTTCGTGATTTCCATTATTTTTAACCTTTGGGTAAATTTAAGTTCATTATTTTTAATCAGAGATAACTGATTCTTCTCCCACATGTTGCCATTGTTGTGGTAAAACACAACTCCCCCATTTTTTACTTATGTACTTCAAATAATGGGGACCTTTTCTATAATTTTTTTGGCTAAACACCTTTTAAAATTTTTATTAAGTTAATTATCCTAAGTTTTTTTCATTTTTTCATCTTTCTCGAAATTTTGTTTTGAATGCTTTGTTGAATTCGATTTTTCACAAGCTTTCCAACGATACTTGTTTCGCTCCATTTGATCAACCGGATTGTAAATGTCACTCCTTTGAAGTTTTGATCATTTTCTCGTTTGGGTTAAAAAATGTATAAAATGTATGAATGATCCTACTAAATGATCTAGACAAATTATAAAACATTTAAAAACATGTTTTTCGAGATTTTGGTAATTTATCATAATTTCATTTATTAAAACAAAATACCAAAATCAAAATTTTCATAATGGCAAAATAACTTTAATTTAAAATTAAAAAATCTCATTATAAATAGTCCACACTTTGTTTAATTTTGAACTTAACTAAATTAAAAAAAAAAAACATCTAGACCCCAACTAATATATATATATAACATAAAAAACATCTTGAATCTACAATGATCATCGTATTATCGCAAACATACACATTCTTTATATTTCAAAAACCCCAAAACCAATTTGTATGCGAATGCGATATTGGTTTTCAAAATTAACATTTTGATTTCATTTAAACTCGTTCGAATCCTTTTTTTTAAAGGTAATGGAGAGTGTATTGACCTATTTATAATATTAAAATATTTTTAATTGATATATATATATATTAAATTAAAATTTAATTAGTTAGATTAATATTAATTAATAGTTAGTGTGTAAATAATTAATTTAGTTTATGATTAATAATTAAATTAATTTTAATTAATAAAAATTTAAATTTAATTTAGGATTAAATTTTAATTTTAATTTTGATTTTTAGCTTAAGCAACAAAATTTTTAGAATTTTGGTAATTTTAACTTATTTTTGGAAGCTCATAAATGAAGTTTTACTTCACCAAATGAGACCCATGATATCTCATTAGATAGAGCATATTGAGGAGAACATTTCTGAGGAGGTTTCATTAATAGATTTGATCATTTGTTGGGTCTAAAATTAGACAGAATATCAAGCTCAAAATTTTTAAAACAAAATCAATTTTCTAAGTTTTATTTTCTGCATTTTAATTTGCTCACAACTTCTTCTAAATGTAGATCCATTCGTCAATGATATCATTGACCAATTAGATCATCACATGCATCAATAGAAAGCTTATATTTTATTTTTAATTATTTATTTAATTAAGTTTTAATTGGATTTGTTTTAATTCCAGATTTGGTGTTTTGATTTTGTTTTTTCATTTTAATTTTGTTTGGATTTAATTTTTGTAATAAATTAGTTGAAGAGATAAGGAGAAAAAGATCTAATTCAATGAGAAGTCTCCAGCAATTGAATAATGTGATTTTGAGCCAATGGAAATTGATTGAGTAGAACCACTCTTCAACAAACTTTTTTATGAAAAAATTATTTTGTAAATATTATAAATAGAAGATTGCAAAATGTAATGAAGGCTTCTCTCCTCTGCAATTCTGAAATTCTAAAAGCACTTCTGTAATAGGAATTCAGAGTTGTAGGTGGGAGGAGAGGAATCTCAGATTTGGAGATTATTGAGGTTTTTATTTTACATTCTGAGTTATGTATAATGAACAGAGTTTTCACTATTTTAGCTCTGATTTTGAAAGCAAAAGTTCAGACATTGTAGAAGACTGTTAATGACCGGAGTTGGAGAAATGGACTTAATAAATTGGTATTTATAATACTATTATTTTAAATGCTGGTTTCATTTTATGATAACAGGAATATGTCAATTTACTTCCATATTTCTGCACTATTGTCGATATGGGTAATTTGCCTCAATTTAATATTATTATTTATCTCTACTCTTATGGGCTGAATTTTGATTTCTGAGTAACTATTTATTCAGAAATATTTCTTATAAAATTGATTTATTAAATAGTGATATGTTGCGAACTTCTTCCACATATTATTGTTTAATTATTCAAGTTACTGATTAAATGATCAATATCATTTTGAGAATTTCTTCCTAAGTGTTATTGATTGATTATTTCAGTGAAGAGGTCTCTAGATAGGATGTGTTTGGTATTCCTAATGCCATTTAATTGAACTACTTCGTTAGCTTGATATTCATTATAATCCAGACATATTTAAATCCCAATTATTTAAAATATATTTCTCTCGATTGGGATAAATCTATATTTGCCTAATTGAGATAGGATTAAGATAGTTCCTTTTGCTTGCATCTTAGAATAATTTTTCATATAGATTAAATTCTACATCCCTAAAAAGTCCTCTTCCCAAAGAGGCAAAACTTTAAAGGTGGCTTGGCTAAGCAAAAATTATCTTAAAGATCACTTTCTTGCCAAATCAAAAAGAGAAATGATCTGATGTGTCTTTCCCATTGGTAGAAAAAAGTCATATTTTAAGCCAATGGAGATTGAGAGAAGATAACAGGACCTATTTAAACCAATCAGAGCCACTATTTGAAACGAAAAAGGAACTGCTTTAAGGGTCGGACCGGGTGGTCATCCCCCATGTTGTTGCAACAAATTTCAAGGCCTCAACATGAAGCTAGCCCGGATATCTGGTGCATATGTTGTAGGGTGTCGGGCCATGCTAAGAATCAATGCCCTTTGTTGTCGGATTATATGAAAGATGGGGGGCCAAGCCCTCTACGCCCTAAGGAAATTGCTGGACATAGTATCCCCATGCTATGTTGTGCTGATTGTCGGGTAGAAGGAATACATGACACAAATCATTGCCAACGGTTAGGTGCCTATGTTCCAAAACTAAAGAAATAGTGGTGCAGATTCTGCTTGTCTATAGGTCATGACGAACAAAACTACCGAACACTCGACCTCATGGTAGATAGGGGAAACCTATATAGGGTGCAGGTGGACCCCTCATCATCACTATCTCCTTTTGAGCAGGGTGGATCCCTTATGAGAGGAAGGGGAGGAGGGAGAGGGGGGAGTGCAGGTGGAGGACATGGACAACTGATCTGCTACAACTGTGGGGACGTGGTACATTATACAAGAGACTACCCGAACCTTGTTTTGATCAATGGTTGTCATTGATGTCAACCCAAAAAGCACCAGGGGCTAACCCAATATTGCATGGGAATTTTGACCCACCAAATTAATATATTCTGGGTCAATAATGATTTTTATGGTTTCTACTTGTCAAGATGTTTCCGTTGATATATGGCATGCCATGTAATTCTTCACGGTTTGAGAGATATTCATGTTTGAAGTTTGTACCCCCAGTTAGTGGGATAAAACCCCATGGGGTTGGGGCATGGGTCATTGAAAAGTCATAATTAATATTTTTAGCTCTAAAATCACTCCCACGTTCACTTGTTGGAAGCCCTCTCAACAAGCATTTATATAAATTGTGATCCTCATTTCCTCCTTATGCAGGGATTCGTATCTGAAACGGGTCATCGTGGAATTTTAGCTCATTTTTTTCTACGAGTTAGAAAGTGAAATTTTTATGAGACGAAGCTGAAATCATGAGGAAGCTACAGTAATAATTTCAGATCAAGGTGCACAATATTTTTGGAGATATGATCTGTGGAAATTAGGGTTTTTGCAGGCTCCTGAAATTCATCTCAAAGAAGCGACCTTGGTAAAATCGTCATAACTCTCTCTGAGTATCGGATTAGAATTCTGTAAAAAAAAACAGATATTGAATAGTCTTTAGTTTTCACTCTATCAATTTCAGATCCAAATGAAGAAACAATGACATGTGGCATGTCGTGCAAGTGCGCTCTGCTGAAACAATCCATAATTAGGGCATTGTGAGAAATTGGGTATAAATCTCTCTTGAAGAATCCAAATTGGGTCAGACCTATGTCATTAGAAAGAAGACTCAGAGGACTACTAGAGGACAGAAAATCAGATATTGAGAATTTGAAATAACAGAGATACATCAGATTCAATATCGCGCTCATAGAAGGCAAGAAAAAGCTAGATCATGTGTTGTCAAGGATTGCAAAGGACCAGAATTTCTACTGCAGAAAAGCAAAGCAAGGTGCAGTAGAGGGTAGCATGACAAGAGCAGCAACCAAGGTGCATAACAGCAGCAAGAATTTCATCATATGAAGTCTCAATTACTCTCACCTTTGCATCGTCATTGTAAAGGTATCCATTGTACTTAGTCATTGTAAATACATTATTGTACAAATTGTACTAGTATCTGAGGGTTGCAGAGGGTAGTGTTGGGAGGTCTAGGATCATCATTAAGGTGGTTATGTAAAAAGTTTGGGTTATGTTACAGTATATCTTCTTCTTCTACATCATTCTATATCATTGTAAAGTGGACCATTTTCCCTGGTACGGGAGTCCATTCTTCTTTTATTCTTCTATAGGGTGGTAGGGTGGTGCTAGGGTGAGTTGTAGCTCATTGGATGTTGGGGCATACGTTCAATTGACTACTGAAGAATCTCAAGCGTTGGAGCACCATCCAGTGGGAGCTTGAAAAGAATGCTTTTCTAGATTCTAGGAAGTTGGAGCTTTATTTTCAATTGGAGTTGAATATTAAAGAATTATTAGAAAAGCATTAGGTGGTTTTTGTCCCGGAGTGGGTTTCCACCTTAAAAACTATGTGAATTTGTGTTCCTCTTGTTTGATGCTATCATTGTGCAAACATTGATAATAATTGAAGATTAACTAATGCTCTAATTGAAAGGAATATTGATTTACCCCCCCCTCAGTATTTCCAACAATTGGTATCAGAGCTTGGTTCCTTCAATAGCAGTTTAACAGCTAGAAGGAGGTCATGGAGCATACCAAGAATGGTGTACCTCTATTCAATGAAAATAATTATGCACTTTGGAAAGGAAGAATGGAGGTCTATAACACTATGAGGTTACAGTATGGAGTGCTTGTTAAAATGGATTTATCAACCGCGGATGAAGCGAGTAGAAGAATTTGGTAAATGATGCAAAGAAAAGAATATTGTGCTCCGGTGGACTTATTGAATCTACTTATCATAAGGTGTTGGGTTGTAAAACCACCAAAAATGTATGGGACATGCTTGAGAATATATATGCAGGTGACTCAAATGTCAAAGAAGCAAAGCTTCAAATCTATAGAGAAAAATTTGAGCAACTCAGAATGAAAGAAGATTGCAACATTGCTACATAATTTCAATACGTTGATGAAATAACCAATACTCTGGAAGGATTGGGAGAGCCAGTTGACAAGAATAATATTATACGAAAGATTCTTAGAACGTTACCAGGGAGATTCAACCCAAAGGTATCGGTCTTAGAATACAGTGCAAATATGGACAAACTCAGCAAAGAGGAATTACATGGAGTTCTCATAGCATATGAAATGAGACTTGATGAAGAAGAGGGTACTTCGCATCTAGAAACTGTGTTCGTTGCATTTAAGAAAACTAATAAGGATAAACAACCTTCAATTGAAAAGACATGCACCTGCAAGTGTGAAGAAAAGGGAGATGATGAAGAAGGTCTTTCAGATGCAGAATATGCTTACTTCACGAGAAAACTACAAATTGGTAAGGGACAATTCAAAGGTAAACTTCCATTGATATGTTTCAGCTGTAACGAGGTTAGGCATTTTGCAGCAAAATGTCCAAACAAAAGTAATGGAAAATCAAAAAGAAAGAAAGGCTTTAATAAATTCAACAAACAAGGATCCAAAAGGAACTTTCTCTCTAAATAAGATAGCTCATCATCCGATGAAGAAAATGATAGTGAAGAAGAAGCCAATGAGAGAGTATTGTTTATGGCCAAGCACAATAAACCCAAGCACAATAAGCAAGAGGTATCAAACAACGAAGAAGAAGGATGGACCATAGAGGAATTTTATTAAGAAGCAATCAAGCTTATAAAATATCTCAAGGCGGAGAAGATCCATTCCAAAACTCTTGAAGAACAAGTTCAAGGTCTCAAAATTGAAGTTGAAGAACACAAATGCATTGAAGAGTCACTTCAAAAGAAGTTGGAAGAAAGAAACCAAGAAAGGGAAGAATTAGAAGCTGAAGTAGTCTCGCTGCGTGAGGAAGTGAAGAAAGGAAAAACTATCCAAAACTATGCCAACAGCTCAAGGGCATTGGAAGAACTCATCAACAATCAACGATCTTACAATGACAAAACTAGTATAGGTTACAAAGAAGAAGAAGCAGGACCTTATACAACAAAATAAAATGAACCTATGAGATCTGACATGCATGTAGACTTCATTGGACAAGATTCGCAAGAACAGACTTGGAAGACAATTCCTCGATGAAAATTTCCATCCAGGTACCAACATATTTTTTATGGCTACTATTATTCATGTGGAAAATTTGGTCATAAAGTTGTAGAATGTTACACGTACCCTATGAACGAATACAATTCCAGGAGATCTGTCAAATATGAACCTCCCAGGGCTCAGCGAAACATCAATACATTTGAACATTTAAGAAATAATATTGAATGTTACAAATGTCGAAACTTTGGACATGTTAGTATAAATCTTTTGTCGGAAAGAGACCACTTTAGCTACGCATAACAAATAGCCCTAACATCAATTATGGCTTCCAATATCTTCAAATTTGCAGTTAGTTGATCAAGACAAAGCTGCACAAATCCAGATCTATGCATAAAAAGACATTAAGCAGTGAAAATAAGGTTTTTCTCCATGCATCCAATAAACAAGACAAGAACAATATTTTTGAAAGAATTTTTTATATTAAAGGGCACCTAAGAGGAAAACAAGAAAGGTGTTTCCAATTCTCCTCAATGGGATGGGTTCTTGAAAGTCCTCAGCACTTCAGATCTAGAATTTCTCTCTTTTGTTGGTGTAGAAAACCCAGACAATCATAGAACTCAAAGGGAGCTCACAAAGTGAAATGATGGAAAATTTGACAATGATAATGGCTCAAAGTCAGACCAAGAGCATAGATCTAGAGTGATCTAATGAGCAACAAAAGATGAAGAATGGTAGGAAAAACCCTCCTATTTATAACAAAATATTGGGCCATTCTAGATCTTGGTGCATGATTAAAATAATATTAACCAAAACCAGATCCACCTTTTATGGAATATTTTATTATATTTGTTGGAGGGAAAAGGCATTTGACTTGGGTCAAATCCCTTTATTTGTAAATAATAAATAAATAAATGATTTATTTATTATTTTAAGTAAGTGGTTGAATGATAATTAAATAAATAATGATTTATTTAATTATTTATAAATGATTTAGTCATATTTAACAGGGAATATTATTTAAATAAGATTTCAATAATTATTCCTAGAAAATAAGAAGATAAATAAGGATTTATCTAATTAATTTCCTTGTTTTGGGTTAAATATGACCAGGAATAATAATTAAATTATTGTTTAATTAATTATTCCATGAGGAAAACCATACAAATATAGATTTGTTTAATATTTCCCTTTGGGGTTTCCTGTTTAGACCATAAACAACCTAATAAATGTGTTTTATTAAGTTATTTCACATAGTGAAAGCAATTTTACTTAGGGTAAAATTGGTCTTACATGGTGTACTTAGGTCCATCTAATGATAATAGGTTAGATGACCAAAAAATGGTGTAACAGGACACATAGCCAAAGACTGCAAACTTGAAAATCCTCCAGAAGAATCTTCGAAGCCACAAAATGAACGAACATGGAAGAAGAAGAAGAATGATAATTGTGCTCTTGCTCTCAAGGCTCAAAAGAACAAAGATGTGTGGTATGTTGATAGCGGTTGCTCAACGCATATGACTGGAGATAGAAATAAATTTGTATCTCTAAAAGAGAAGAAGGATGGAACCGTGTCCTTTGGAAATGATGGATCTTCAAATGTTATAGGATCAGGTACTGTCACTCTCGGAAGAAAAGATGTTCTAGCCAAGAATTTTCTATTGGTTGAAAACATGAATCACAATCTGCTCAGTGTTGGACAAATGTGTGATCAAGGACACACAGTACTATTCAACTCCACGAAATGTGAAATCAGGAAAGGCGTGTATGGTGAAATTTTTTCTACAGTAAGGCGAGCTCCAAATGACATATATTTTCTGGATGAAGCAACTAAATCATGTCTAATAGCTAAAGAGGATGATACAATAATTGGTAGCAATGATGATCGACTAAGTAAGAAGTTTGCTACAAAGGTGAAAAGTGATTTTGAGATGTCTTTACTTGGTGAGCTGACATACTTCTTAGGGCTTCAAATATCTCAGCAAGAGAAAGGAATATTTATATGTCAAGCCAAGTACATCAAGGAAATGCTCAAGAAATTTAAAATGGAAGGTTGCAAACCCATCCTTACTCCAATGGTAACAGGTTGCAAATTGAGCATAGACGACTCATCTAAGGATGTGGATCAAAGGTTGTACAGATCTATGATTAGTAGTCTTCTATATGTAACAGCCTCCCAACTAGATGTTATGCAAGCAGTTGGACAAGTAGAAAGATTCCAAGTAGCACCAAAAGAATCACATATTAAATATTCGCCAACATTAGAATATCTTTGCCAGAAGCTTGGGATTCCCCCAAGTTCTCATTAGATTTTCCTTTTTTTTTCAGAATATAAAGGGGGAGTGGAAGTGTGTATAGGTTCGTAGGATGGTTGTGTTTCAGGGGGAGTTACCTTTTTCCATTAATGTCAAATGGGGAGAGAATGTTGTAGGAAGAGGTGTCATGATCGCAGGGGGAGTACTTGTGTTGCCATCAATGCCAAAGGGGGAGATTGTTGATCAACGGTTGTCATTGATGTCAACCCAAGCAGCACCAGGGGCTAACCCAATATTGCATGGTAATTTTGAACTACCAAATTAATATATTCTAGGTCAATAATGCTTTTGATGGTTTCTACTTGTCGAGATGTTTCCGTTGATATATGGCATGCCATGTAATTCTTCACAGTTTGAGAGATATTCATGTTTGAAGTTTGTACCCCTAGTTAGTGGGCTAAAACCCCATGGGGTTGGGGCATGGGTAATTGAAAAGTCATAATTAATATTTTTTAAGCTCCTAAAATCCCTCCTACATTCACTTGTTGAAGCCCCTCTCAACTTAAGCATTTATATAAATTGTGATCCTCATTTCCTCCTTATGCAAGGGATTCGGCCATTTGAAACAGGTCATCATGGAATTTTCTCTCTAAATTTTTTTCTACGAAGGTTCAGAAGCTGAAATTTTTATGAGATGAATCTGAAATCCGGAGGAAGCTACAGTACGAATTTCAGATCAAGGTGCACAATATTTTTGGAGATATGATCTATGGAAGTCGGGGTTTTTGCAGGCTCATGAAATTCATCTCAAAGAAGTGATCTTGGTAAAATCGTCATAACTCTCTCTCTGAGTATCGGATTGGAATTCTGTAAAAAGTGAAAGATAGAAAACAGTTTGTAGTTTTTTCTCTATCAAATTTGGAGAAAATGAAGAAACATTGACACGTGGCACACCTTACAAGTGCGCTATGCTGAAACAGTCCATAATTAGGGCATTGTGAGAAATTGGGTATAATTCTCTCTTGAAGAATCCAAATTGGGTCAGATCTGTGGCATTGTAAAGATGACTCAAAGGAATACTATAGGACTGAAAATCAGATATTGAGGATCTGAAGTAACAGAGATACACCAAATTCAATATCGAGCTCATAGAAGGCAAGAAAAAGCTAGATCATGTGTTGTCAAGGATTGCAAAGGACCAGACTTTCTATGGCAGAAAAGCAAAGAAAGATGTAGCAGAGGGTAGCATGAAAAGAGCAGAAACCAAGGTACATAACAACAGAAATAAGTTCATCATATGGAGTCTTTAAGTGGGCAGCATTGCATACAATCATTGTAAAGGTATCATTGTACTTAGTCATTGTAAATACATTATTGTACAAATTGTACTAGTATCTATCTGCCAAGGGTTGAAGAGGAAATTTTGGGAGGGCTAGGATCATCATTAGGTGGTTGTGTCAAAGTTGGGGTTATGGTCTAGTATATATTCTTCTTCTACATCATTCTATATCATTGTAAAGTGGACCATTTTCCTTGGTACGGGAGTCAATTCTTCTTTTATTCTTCTATAGGGTGGTAGGGTGGTGCTAGGGTGAGTTGTAGCTCATTGGGTGTTGGGGCATCGGTTTAGTTGACTACTGAAGAATCTCGGGCATTGGAGCGTCCATCCAATGGGAGCTGTAGAAGAACGCTTTTCTAGATTCTAGGAAGTTGGAGCTTTATTTTCAATTAGAGTTGAATATTAAAGAATTATTAGAAAAGCATTAGGTGGTTTTTGTCCCGAAGTGGGTTTCCACCTTAAAAACTATGTGCATTTGTGTTCCTCTTGTTTGCTATTATCATTGTACAAACACTGATAATAATTGAAGATTAACTAATACTCTAATTGAAAGGAATACTGATTCACCCCCCCTCTCAGTATTTCCAACACCCTGCGCATCAATCCTTCAAATATTGTAGGTTGTTCAACCATGTCATTGAAGACTGCCCGGTGCTAATGGAAAAAATGTAGGAAAAACAACAGACACCCACACATAATGTAGAACGGGTCAAGGTAGAACCACAGGATGATGGGCCAATTATCAATGTGATAACACACAGTGGTATGGCCACTGGAGAGGCTGAGGAAAAATTTACGGCCGAACCAATGATCAGGAGGGTTGTCGAGAAAATGGAAAGCTTAGATATGAAAAAGGAGAAGGAAACCTTCATGGAGGCTCGGAAGGAAACGTCAAAAGATGAAACATCCACCTCGAAGACTATGGTAGATTCAAAAGCAGACGAAGCAGTTAATCCATTCATTCAAGCATGTATGAAGCTGCTGCGAAACCAAAAGGTGGTAGAAAATATCTAAGAATTAACAGATAGTTACTCAGAAAAGGTTGCCTCACAACTAGAGGTTAAAACTATGAACAAGCTTTACAAGAAAAAAATGTCTGGACGGGAGATGTGCATGACTGCACAAATTGGAGACTATGAAAACCTAAGCTAGAATGGTCTACTACTTAGCTACGAATGGCTAATTGGAAAAATATTATCCCACTGGGATGACTGAAAAAGGTTGTAGTAAACATTGCAGGTGTTAAAGTTTATGCTGATTTTGAGGTAATCCAGATAGTGGATGACGCGGGCCCTTACCTCGTGCTCTTAGGCCTGGATTGGGATATTGACATGGGAGGTATCAATAACTTAAAAAGGAGGAGCATGATCTTTGAAAGTGAAGGTACACGGGTGATAGTCCCTTTTGAACCAATAGAAGGACAACGATACACCGAAGCAATACAAGGGAAGGAGGATGTTGATCACATATACAAGCTGACCACCCAGGACGACGATTGGATAAACCCCATGGTTGATGGTATGTTATGCTGGGAAAAATAAGGTGAATGCTTATCTGAATCAGACGGAGAGATATAAAATTGGAAAAAACAGTTGCATGATGTATCTATGTTGTGGTGTCTTAATATCACAAAGAGCTTCTGATGCATCTCCTCAGAGGTAAGAGAACTATCATACTTTGATGGTTTCAGTAATGTTAAGGAATTTCTTAAAGAAATTGAAGTGGATTTCCCTGAAGAATAGATATTTTGAGCCCTTGACTTGGCTATGCGCGCAACCCCTGAGCGA
This sequence comes from Pinus albicaulis, assembly GCA_034641835.2. Taxonomy (NCBI): domain Eukaryota; kingdom Viridiplantae; phylum Streptophyta; class Pinopsida; order Pinales; family Pinaceae; genus Pinus; species Pinus albicaulis. Next base: position 1,308,864,366 of record CM076580.1, read on the forward strand.
TGGTAGGAAACCCATAAGGGAGCTTTTCAGGTCTAGGGGGAATGCCGAAAGATGATGATCCTACGATTTGACCCTCCGGTCAACCCACCGATGGAACTCTTCTCGGGATGATGGGATCCACGCAAGAACTTGGCTCTCTAGATGGAAGTATGGGATGAAGACACATGTAATGAATGGGTCCATATGTTTATTCACGTGTTGGGACCAATCCCCACCACTTGGTATTTGGATGCAGAACTACACCAACGTAACCATCACTAGGGTACAATGGCTGAGGGCTTTGTAATGACGTTTGGATTGGTAGGAGGAACGAAGAAACTTGATGAAGCCCTAAAAGATATAGATGCTCTAGTCTTTAATGAGTTCCTCCCTAAGTAGGAGTGTACTGTGCAAAACTAGGACACGCAGATGCAGGACATTATCAACTGGAGAAATTTTTTAGTGGAAGACTGTGATGAGGACCCCTGGAATATGACTATCTTAGAGTCAGAAGGAGAACATGCCGTTGTAGGACCTTTACTACAGGCAGCTGATGTTACCAAACCATTGAAACTGAAGTAAGTCAACATTGGCACGGAGGCGCAGCCGAAGATTACTAGGATAGTGACATGGTAGGAAAAATTGTGGAACTGCTGGCTGAATATCAGGATATATTCCCCAAAAAGTTCTTGAAACTCAAAGGGATCATCGGGGATATAGGTGTTAGGAGGATTACCTTGAAACTGAATGCATGCCCTGTTGAATAACGACCCTGTCGCCTGAACCCTAAAAATAAAAATAAAATTAAAGGAGGAAATTGAGAAGATGGTGGCCGCAGGTATTATTAAAATGGTGGAATAGTCAGATTGGGTAAGCCCTATGGTGGTCTAGGAAAATAAGACTAAAGGATAAATATGGATTTTCGTAGACCTACGCAAGTTAAATGATGCCTACATACATGATTCCTTCCCTACACCGTTCTCCGATGAAATTCTGGGTAATGTGGGAGGTCAGGAAGATTAATCGTTTAATGATGGGTTCTTAGGGTACCATCAGATCTGCATAGTGCCCAAAGACTGCAGCAAGACAACTTTCGCGACTAAATGGGGATAGTTCCAGTACACTGTCATGCCATTTGGACTAAAGAATGCCCCTACCCTATTTTCGCGCGTAGTTGTAGAAGTATTTAAGGAATTCATTCATAGGTTTCTGGAAGTCTATTTCGATGATTGGACAATTTTTGGATTAGTAAAGAACCATGTGTCAAACCTACACATGATGCTAGATGCCTGTAGGAAACACCAAATTTCGCTAAACATCAAGAAATGCATATTTTATGTCCCATTTGGGATTCTGTTGGGACACGTGGTCTGTTAACAAGGATTGATGGTTGACCCCACCAAGATCGCGATTATCATCAATTTGGTAGTCCCCATTACTAAGAAACAATTGCACTCCATCCTAGGCCACACCGGTTACTACAGGAAGTTTATTCAAGGGTACACTTTGATCACTGCCCCGATGGAAAAATTGTTGAAGAAGGATGTCTCTTTTTTTTGGGATGATGAGAGTCAGAAAAGATTTGAGGTACTAAAGGAAAAGATGGTAACTACACCTATTCTTATATTACCTGATTGTGAAAAGTTCTTTCATGTACATGTGGATGCATCAGGGATCGCATTAGGAGCTGTCTTAACGCAGCCTGGAGAAGGGGAAATTGATCATCCGGTTGCCTTTGCTAGTAGAAAGCTCTCTAGTGTAGAACGTAAATATTCTACCACAAAGCATTAAGGGTTGGCAATGGTGTATTCCGTACAGAAATACAGGCACTATTTATTAGGTGGACACTTCAAGATGTTCACATATCATTCAACTTTTAAATACGTAGTCAATAAGCCTGTGTTGGGGGGGAATATATGTAGGTGGTTACTATTGTTTTAGGAGTATGATTTTGAAATCATTGTGAAACCAAGGAGGTTGAACACTGGACCAAATCACTTGTCTTGAATCGAGAATGGGGAAGAGTTGACTAACCTAGAAGAAGGATTACATGGCGCACAACTATTTTCTATCAAGGTGGTTGACAGGCACTTTGCAGACATTATCCATTTTTTGACCACGGGTAGGGCACCTGATGGCTATTCAGTGCCACTGAAAAAGGAATTGGTCACCGATGCAGCAGATTTTACCATAATTGCAGGACAATTTTACAAGCTAGGTGCGGATGAGGTACTGCGAAGGTATGTATTGGAACATGAAAGAAAAGCTATCTTGGATGAGGCCCATGGAGGAATTGCAGGAGGGAATTATGCAGGAAAAGCCATTGTGCAGAAAGTATTAAGGGCGGGTTCGTGTTGGCCCACATTGCATAGCGATGCCCATTCGTACTGTCGAGCCTGTGACGCGTGCCAATGAACTGGAAAACCCTCGCGTCGCAATGAGATGCCCCTGCAACCACAAATGGATCTGCAAGTGTTTGAAAAATGGGCCATAGATTTTGTGGGACCCATGAATCCCCCAGGAAAGAAGACAGGTGCCCGGTATATCATCACTTCCACTGATTATGTAACCAGATGGAGGTAAGAAATTTTTTTCAAGGATTGTACTGCGAATACTGCGACGCACTTCATTTTTGAACATATTCTAACCAGGTTTGGTTGCCCAAATATCCTAATGAGTGATACAGGTACGCATTTTTTTAATGAAAACATTATAGCTTTGACTAAAAAATTCCAGATCCACCATGCAAAGAGTACCCCATATCACCCATAGGCGAACGAGGCAGTAGAATATTTCAATAAAATTCTAGAACAAGCACTCACTAAGGTTTATAACACTAACCAAAGCGATTGGGATGTGCACATCCCCTTAGTACTATGGGCCTATAGGACCACATGTAAGAAGCTTAAGGGAAAAACGCCCTTCTGAATGGTCTATGGGAAGGAGGTCGTCATGCCTATGGAATACATTGTTCCTAGCCTGCACATCTCAGCTTTCACAAACATGGTGGAACCAGACATTTTGGAGGAATTCTTGGCGTAGTTGGTGGCTCTAGAATAATATCGGCTAATTTCTCAAATCCACCAACAGATTCAGAAGGCTCACGAAAAATCTTTGCATGATCGACATATTTTTCAGAAGATCTTTAAGAAGGATGAATTAGTATTACTTTACGACAACCAGTTTGCATGACATCCAGGGAAGTTTCGTAAGCACTGGCTGGGCCCATATATAGTGAAGGAGATTACCGATGGTGGTGTGGTCAGATTAGCTATGCTGAGCGGAGATTTCTTTCCGGGGTACGTTAATGGAAGTTGTCTGAAACCCTATAGGGACAACCAGGTGCCGACCAAATGACTATATGCCCGGAGTAGCTATATAAAGGATATTGCACATGTTAAGGCACAAAAAAAAGGGTAGGGTCAATGGTTGTGCAGGGGTGATGCATAGGGTAGGAGGTACAAAGGGTTTCGATATAGGCACAGGGGTAGTACGCGGTGGAAAAAACTAGCCATTGGAAGGGGGAAATTGCGTCAAAAACCAATTTTACCATTGAATGGAATGGGCAATTGGAAATTAATGTGGCGATATGGAAGGATTTTTTTCTATTTCTATAATGATAAGTTGCCATTAAGGCTAATCCAGCCATTATTTCCCATTGGGGGCTATAAAAATCAAGGCATTGGCCATAACAGGTTTTCTTGCTTACTGAGATTATTGCGCCCTATGCTCTTCTATGAAATCGGGTTATTTTGTGTCATTTCCATCCATATGTCTGGGCGGGCTACCCCCTTTGATAACAACAACCCTGAAAATATTGTGGATGCCATCACTATTGCATTATAGGACCGATGGAATTGTTTGGAAGGACAACACAAGGCCACGGTAGAAGTTGTGCAGTCTGAATTGCATGCCCTTCAGATGAAAGCAGAAACATTTCAGGCGAGCGTAGATCAAGTGAGGTAGAATCAAATGAGCCAAGCAGATATAGTTGCAGCCTTGAAAACTGTCGCGGTTAGTCGGATCTGCCCCCTCTTGGGCGCAAATTTTGTGATGATACCTGTGGAATTATGCAACCAAGTCCATGCATGCTATTCGGTTGATCTTGATGTTGGGCGCTTAACGAGTGCGCAGCTGCATGAATTATTTGCCTCCATCACCGATGAGCTTCAACACAGAGAAATATAAGCACATCAAAACCTTAGTGAAGTCGAGCAAACTATTGTGACTAAAGCTGTTGAAGAAGCCCAAGCCCAGGCAGCCCACATCGCTACCATCGCATAGTAGGCTGAATTAGGGCAATTGATCGACCAACTCTACGAGGATATGCCAGAAGTAATTCTTGCCTCCATTTCACTGTAGGCCAAGGTTGAAGGCTTGGTTGCTTCTTTGAAGGCATCTTAGGCTGAAGTGCAAGTTTTTAAAGCTAATTTGGAGCTTCAGATAGCATCACTGCAGGCCAAGCTCCAACTTGAGGCCCCTCCAGAGGTGCACGCCTAGTGAGCCACTCTTGTCACGGAAGCTACAACTCGTATTACCACACAGATAACTCTGGGCACTGCATTGTTTGAGACTGCTATGGAGCAATGGCCCCGGGTGCAGCGTGACCCCCTCTTTCACCAAATCGATCAGGAGCTACACCAAAAGGAGCAAGATTATGAGCAGATGGAAGCCACTATGACCACCCTCATCCTAGCCCAAAAAATAGCATGCCTTCAAACCATAAATGTGCTCAGAAGTGAAATTATGGGGCTCTGATGTAAGAAGTAGGTACTCAACGACCATCTGATGCCCTGGGCTAATGAAGCTCTTAAGCTTTCGCACGAGTCAGAAGGGGCCATGAGACAGTTGAATAAGACCTTGGAAAGTGTCACTGAAGCTACTAAAGGACAAAATTCACAAAAGTTGGTTGATATTGCGTGGAATGCAGCCGCATAGATAATAGGTGTTCTGCCCCCATTGGATGCCACTATTGATCAGCTCTAGGAAACGATCAAGACCCTGCTGGCGCTGTGACTCGGAACGAGTCATAAGATTGTGTTGGGGGACTGTTGGAACGAGGTTCCCTAACCACATTTCTGGTCTATTTTTGTAATATTTTTTAATACTTAGTCTAATTCAGGGGCTTTGGGGTAGGTCAAAGCCCTTGATGAATTATAAAGGGTCAAAGGGTAGACCAGGAGTCCCCAAACCATGGTTTGCAGACCATAGAGTAGCGCAGGCTAAGATGTTATAAATTGATAGATAAATTGAGTCTAGAGAAGGGCTAAGTAAGGATTAAGCTTGGATATGAAATTGTGGATCTTTTTGGGTTGATTGTCTGGGTAAGGGCTCCTGCTGGATGTGTGCGCAGAGACTCTGAGTCCTACTATGTGCGGACCCCGCTGGCTGTGTGCGTGAGATGATAGATAGAGTCTATAAGTTGGATTTGATGTGAATGAATGAGGAGACTGTTTTGTGATATTTAAGTGGTTCTATGTTATGATTATCAGCTATGCTTATTTTCTAAGATTATATTTTCTTGCCGAATACTGATGTTTTACTGATGCGCACGTGGATGCGATATTATGAATTTGTAGATCTGGTTTAGGTGTTAAGCTTTGGTTATATGTTATCTGGTGATTTATGATCTTGGATATACTGTTAAGGGTTTCTGTATTAGGACTTCTCCTACACAGTTATGTCTGATCTAAAAGGGCCCACTTCAATTAAATTTCTCTCTCTCAGGTTGCGAAAACTTGGTTCTAGCACCCTCCCATACTACTTCAGGTGAGACCTTGACCTGCACAAGCATGTCATTGCAGAAAGGGCTAGTAGTACAGGGCTTTGTTGGCAAACCTTAAAATCGAACCTGGGTCAAGACCCCTAAATCCAACATGACTCTTACAGATGGTTGTGTTTGTGTGTTTGGCACACGAATCTACCAAATCACACTTGCTTAAGAGAGGTGGTTTTTTCCTCTTAAGTTATTGGTCACAGGCAGAAAATAGATGGAGTCAAGTAAGTTAGTGGAACATGCTGAAACATAAACATAGTAGATAGAGAAATAACATGAATATTCGAACATAAAAACTAAAATTAAAACAAATAAAATAAAAGCTCTAAATAGAGTCAAACAAATTCAATAATCCAACCAACGGCGCTTATGTCCCCTCTTATTGAGTGTTGGTAGGAAATGAGGATGAAAATTTCACCCAGTTTCCAAGGGGCCCTTGGAACTATGGAGCTCCATGTCTCAATGCAAGGATGTCTTTACTTCCGAGCTGCCTTGGTGAAAAGTATCCCTCTCTCTACTATGGTGAATTAGAGTCATTGGATGGCCAAAAACTAAGTCCCCTCTATATCTACTCCGGATGACACACTGCTGGTATTGCTTGGGGAAATTATGGCCAACATAACAATGTGCTCTCCTATTTTCATCTCTTTGTGGCATTTTCTAGGAGAAGTCAAATCCTCCTTCACTCTCTTGGTACATTGTTGATAGCGACCCAAGAGAGGAAGGTGATTCCATTGTGTGCCACATTTATTCCATTGTGTGCTCCCTTGAGGTCCTAAGGAGGCTTGGGTGGCTGTCCTTAGGTGGCCTCAAGTGTGGAATCAATGTCTTGGAGTGTGCCTTGTGGTCCCAGAATGTGACTTCTGCCACTCCCAGGATTGTGCACCTTTTTGAGTAAAAAGAGCGCAAAGGCGAGCTTATCGAAGAATTTTGAGAGAAAAGGTTCATATGACTGGGTCTTCCTATGCGCAATTTGATTTTTCCTTTCAAACCTCAGATATTTTTCAGTACTGTTAGATCCTCTAATGTCTTTCAGCGTTGTGAATCTTTCTTCTTGACATTAAATAATGTCACCTTTTCTTGTCCGATTTTCTAGTGATAACAGTTTTCCCATAATGTGTGAGGTCTAGGAGGAAATGTATAGCCAAAATACATTATAGTTTCTTTTCTGTATACTGTGTGTAGAGAGAGAGGGAGACCTGCGTGTAGCTCATATTTGGAGACACCCTACACCGGGTCGAAGTGCAACCATGTCCTATGGGATCCCTGCAAGAAATGGTATAATACAATATATACAAATTTTCTATGAGGTGAGCATGTCCCATGCTCGTAATGCTTTGGCTAGTTAAAAAAATCTATTTGACAGATATAGATTATGTCTGTGTCATTAGTGTGGTAGTGATCTATTGGTTGATGATGATGATTGCTAACACCCTCCGGGGCGCTTTTTAATTTAATATAGGTGAAAAGTGGTACCCATATGTGTAAACTTGGTATGGCATATAAATGTGCATTGTACACATAAGCGCTAGCTGGGACCTCCTGTGTAAGCATTGCTGATAGAGGCGCTTATAAAGGCACAGGTCTTCGACGAATTTTATCAAAGTGCAATGGTTACAAGGTATGATACCATCTTAACATGAAGGCTTGTGCTATAGTCGAATGTTAGGAGGATCTATGCCATCTGTGGGGAATGATGTCTCCCAAAATGCCACATGAGGATGTCCCTTTTATGGAGAGGGGCGATCCAAGGTACCTCTTCCTTATTGGAAAAGAGGTGTTGAATTTGAAAAAAAGGAAGCCTCAATCGAACGAGGGGGTCACTGATGCAGAGGATCAGGATCCTGGATGTGATAGGTTTAACATATTCATGATGGCAAGGGGTGATTGAAAACTGATGATGGGGATTCAGTGGCCTAGGGTTGGAGTATAAGAAGCAGCTTGGCGGCAGTCATAACTATTTTTGATGGGGAAATCCATGGAGTTGGTAGGACTTCCAGGGTGGGTATAATATAGTTATGAATGTCATGGTGGTTTTTGCGTGGGGGTGTGATACTTCGACCAAGGGCGATGAAGGACTGCTGCCATGGGAGAAAAATGAATGGGTGGGTGGGGGATGTAGTGCGTCATTTGCAGTGTTTTTACACTTACCAAAAGAATAAAATAATGGGTTTTGGTTTGTACAAAACACAGAGACGGGTGCCCCAAAACATGAAAGTGTTCGCTCACTGATGATGTGAGGAAGGAATTTTGCTGAGGGTGGGCGGCCCATTGGTTGGTCTCATGCATGAGGTTGATCAAGCAGATGAAAAAGTATCGCAGATGAGTTATGTTGATGGAGGTATGGTAGGCCAAATGCGAGGCGCGGAAGTGCGCATTTGATATTCTTGCACAATCTAGTCGTCGAGGAAAGGGGTTTTATTTAATATGGTAAAAATTGACCTGATGAATGGCGAGTGAATGGGCTTGAGGTTCTTCCCAAACTATAGTGGTATGCCCATGGCGTCACTTTTTCTGTGATGTATGGTCTACTTTGGGTGGCGAGTGCCATGGAGGGGAGGCTCTACTGACCAACGAGGATTCTTATCATGTGCAATGTGAGGTGATGATAAACACGGTTGGGTGTCTGGAACTTATGGATGATTTCTGATGGAGAAATGATGTCAAGATATGCAGAGTTTTTTTGGGACTCTATCATGCTGGGGGTAGAATGATACCTGCTTTGGCACTTTCAGTGGATGGAGCTATGGATATTTTTAGCACTACTTGCAAAAACAAATACCCCAAGTGAAAGCATCTTCTTTATTCAAATATTTATTTGAAGGACATGTGCTTAAAAAAGAAGATGAGAGAGGGCATACCTGTCGGCGCTGAAAAATTATTTTTTCGGGGGTGCGAATGTGTGGCAGAGCCCTTGGGCATTATGGAGCACTGATCACAGTGCTTCTTTTAGTTCGGTGATTGGGCCTTTTGAGCTCTCGTTATGGTCCTCCAAAGTTTCTGAAAAGGGTGACATATAGGTGAATAGGGCTCTTATTCAGTTCATTTGTGTCTGTTGAGTATTGAGAGGTCAAAGGCTTCTGCGGAGCAGTTCTTGCCATTGTGGTCAGCCTAAGCACCCGGGATTAGCGATTTTTTGGGCAGGTAAACTCCATGACGTCCTGTATTTTAATTTTTCAGTCTGGGAGTGTCGGGGTCCGTACAATATTGGTTTGCACTGATCCTAAGCCAGGTTTTTCCTTGAGTGCGCGGACAATCAGGGAATTGGCACGCCTTTTACGTGAAAAATGAAGGTTTTTCATTCCTTTTGCACACATGTAAGAGGAGCAGGTGTGCCCTCCTCACACTTGTCTGAGGGACAGGCGCGCGAAGAGTCGAGGAAATTTTGTCAAAATATTATGGAAATTTTTCCTATTTTTTGGTATTTTTATGGTGTTGATTTGCTCTTGTTTTGATGACAGGATGTTGTGGAGGGAGTGAGATTGGCACGAGCTTCGCACTGCTTTAGTTTCTGATGGTTAGGCACGCCAACTGTTTGCGTAATGGGGTCTCCTGAAATTTGTGGAGAATGACATTCTTCGGTCATAGGATCGACTTTTTCGCTACCTGGTCCAGCGTTGGAAGATGTGGCGGAAGGTGATGGTGTTACGTGGGCGCGACATCATTATCCGTCTTGAGATGAATATCTACTTTGTGACCGGGCTATTGCCTCAGGGTGAGGTGCTTCGGTATCCAATTCCCTCTGGGAGGGTGGATCTTGATCGGTTCCGGGCACGTCATTGTAGTGGAGCGCTCCTTACGGAGGGGTGCATATCTATTGCCACGGTGACAGATTTGGCCGAGCGGTGTGGTTTTGTGTCCATTTTGCGATTGGCAGGGTCGGCTACTTTGCATCGAGCATTGGGTCCGCAAGTTGATGTCTTGCGTCGACTATGGGCTAGACATTTTTTTGACTCTTCCCATTTTTGTTATGACGGGATGTTAGCATAGCTTTACAAGGTCCGGGATGGATTGAAGTTGTTTACCTAGGACAAAAATTTTATGCAGCATTATGGATGAGCGAGTGGTGTTGCTGAGACTGTTTATTGCAGTGCCTACTAGGGGGCCATGAGAGCCTCGTATGACGAGGTGGGCTCCTGTGATGCCTCGAGGAGGTGGGGGGTAGGGTGGGGCATTATTGGAACGCCACCACAGAGGATCGGTTTGAGGTCAACCCTCAGATGTTCTTGCCCTTCCCTTATGCAGGGATGGATTTCTGGGGGGATCCAGACATGGGTATTCATATTGGATATGCTTGGGGGCCAACACATATGTCTTTGTGTTTTCTGCATTATTTGATTATTTATATTTATATGTGAATTTATGATGAAACTGACATAGTTTTGGTTACTCTTGCAGATGTTGGCGAGGTTGGTCGTCCTGTGGCTTGGTTGGTTGGGCACCAGCTGATTCGATGACCGCGAGGAGCTCTCGGGGGGTAGGGAGTAGCTCCTACCCAGCCTTTAGGTGGTGCACCGGGTGGTGAGGTTGGCCCTTCGAGGGAGGGTAGTAGCTACGGCTGTTGCTGAGATTGCTGCTGAGCAAGCTTGTGCTGATGCGGCAAAGGCTTGTATTGCCGAGCTGATCGAGTGGGTGGCAGTTCTGGAGGATGCCTGGGATCGAGTGGACCACTTGACCCAAGGGATGCCAAATCGAGGCTTTTTGGATGACCTCGAGGATGTATGGCTAGAGACCTTGATGGCCCGAGAGAGGGGCCATCAGCCAGTTTTACATTGGGTGGCAGTCTCCATATTGACGGCGGTTCTAGTAGTGGTACTAGGAGCAGCAGTGGGTCCAGGTGCCCCTCCTAGGGGAGCATCGCCCTAGAGTGTTTTTGTACATAGGGAAATCACCCATTATGAGGACGCTTCCCTTATTTTTGATGGCTTATCTTTGTATCTTTTGGGCTGATCGATGGGTCAGAGACACTATCTTTTGTACTCAGACACTTATATATATATATATGCGAGATATTTTTTGCGGATCTACATGGTGTGCCCCCTATTTCTATTTATGGATTATGTTATGGTGATGGATATCTATGCTTTTTTATGTTTTTTGTTTTTATGTACGATGGTTTATCTGATATGCATTCCAGTTTAGAATATTGTTAGCTATGCAATCAGCTGTTTGGTTTTGAATCCTTGGTTCATGTGTGAATGTAATGTAGTGAAATCATCTGCTTAATCTTTTTTCATGCAAATATTTTCTAAATAGATGTGGATCTCTTTTCTCAAATGTTTGGTTTAGCTGTGACACTACTAACTAGGAATCGAGGTAGATATGAATATGGTGTATTCCCTATTAGTCATCAGTAATTTTTTCTTGTTTAGATGACTAAATTCTTTGTCCTGGATTTCTAGAAACAGAATTCAAGAATCATGTGAGCTCTATAAATCTCGTCAAAGAGAAAGTTTTCACTATCCTACTTCCCAGTTGAAGCATGGCCAATCTATCACCCAGAAAAGACCAAATCCTGGACTGATGTCCCACACTCTCACTATGTTTTCCACCTCTGCTTATAACATTCTGTCTCTGTTTTCCTAAGCCCTCCATTTTCATACCTTATTTCGCCAAGTAAACTAAAAATTTTCCCCTACTCACCAAGTGCCTCAAGCAATGGTGTTGTCAAAACTCCCTATCTAAAAGCCCTTTGAAGTAAAACAAGGCTTTCTAGTTGTCTAGGATGATAGTGCATAATAAAGTTTCAAAAACCTTGTCTCCTCATCCAAACCCCGATTCAAGTTTTCAATCAAAAAAACCTATTCCAAGGGCATTACAATAAGTCAAATAGGGTCACCTAGGTTATGCACTGTAATGGTTCTGAATCCACAGTTTCCACATATATTCAGAGGTGAAGTCAAGATAAAAAAGGAATGAAGCTTATCACTATCCAAAGAATATCAAAGAACTCCAAAGATATCCTCTTGATCAAGCACTAAGCTTGCAAAGGAACAATCTACCATGTCCAAGCATTTTTGCAGGAATGTTTTGTAAATGGTAAACAACATAATAGAGGCGAAGAAGGAGACCTAAAAATCTCATGAAGGCATCCACAGGTGGTAGTAAGATACAAACATGCTTAATTTTACAAGGAAGATCATGATATCATGAGAGAGTGTTATGAAGTGTTGCCCATCAAAAGGTCCATGCAGGTCCTAAAATACAGTGGCACATAAGCAACATTGTACATCAATCAAAAAGATCATTAAAAAGTTGTTTGGCTTCAAGCATGAATTTTGTAGAGGGATAGTTTCCCTTTGCTTGCATTCCTACAAAGAAGACCAAAAAGCCATCAGATTAGCCATGAGGTAGGGTAAAAAAGGAGGATCATCATGAGAGGAACATTCACAACCTAAAAGAAAGCAACAATGTATGTGTTTGATGGGAATCAAGATTCATGACTATTTTGAACAAGCAATATAGCAATGCTAAGGTTACAAAGGCAAAGAACACCTAAAGCCCTTCAAGTGATCATTGTAGGCTTTTAGACATAAATAGTGAGTTTGATAAGTCTCTCTTTGACAACTGAGAAGATAACACTATTTGTTTTTCTAAAGCATCCCTAAAAACTCAGAAGCCTGGGAAGATAGAAAAAGAAGGTAAAAATAGTGACAAATAAACCTTCTTCATCATAACAGATGGTTTCAAGGGTTTTCAAGCTACCTTATAGGGTTTGGTAGACAAGCACTAACTCCACCTCAGAAAAATGAAAAATGAAAGTTATTAAAGAAGATCAAAAGGGGCAGACATGAAAATAAATACTCCACTACACCAAAGGTAGAAAAATGATGAACAATATCAGCCAAAAGAAGCAAGAAATGTTAGTTCAAGGTTCTTTCTCTAAAAAATAAAAGTTAGAAGAATATTCAAATTCTCAAAAGGGGCAAGCATGAGTTAAAAGACAGTGAAAAAAGGGAAAAGAGAACAAACCTTAGCTGAGCCGCCCGACCACCTTGCTGTGCTCTTGCCACTACTCCAAATGCTAAACGACAAGCCCATTCAGGGTGACCCGAGCTGCCCGAACACTGTGCTACGCTCCTGCCACTACTTGAGCTACGCAACCACTATGATGCGCTCCTGCCAATACTCCAAATGATGAACGACATGCCTGTTTAGGGTGACCCGAGCCGCCCGACCATTGTGCTGCGCTCCTGCCACTACTCCAAATGCTGAATGACAGGCCCGTTCAGGGTGACCCGAGCCGCCTGACAACTGTGCTGCGCTCCTGCCACTGCTCCAATCTATGCACGACAGGTCGATTCATGGTGACCTGAGCCACCCAACCATTGTGCTGTGCTCCTATCACTATTTTGCAGTCTGCTTTTTGAGCCATTTTCTCTGTTGTGGAGGCGCTTCAAGAGGTATTTTGAACCTTTTCCTGCATATGCATGGTTTTCTAAAGATAAAGCCACTAAGAAATTTGAATATTGGTGTTAAATAAAGTAGGAAAATACTTAAAAAACACTTGGCCTACACTCTGCTAATGCCTTGACCTAGTTAGAAAACTCATCATCTCCTTTAACTCTTTTCCACATCATTTCACTAGAGTGCTTACTTTTAAGAATCTTGAGGCAAAGGGTAAAGAAATACAAAATGTCCGAAGAAGAGAATGTTGACTTAGATGAGGCGACTCAAAGTCCTAAAAAGCGCAAATGAAAGGAGGAATGCCAAATAGGTTTGAACCTATGTTAATCAAGAGATGATAATCTCCCCTACTATTTTGGCCTATTTTCAAGAGTTGGGTTGCTATGAATTTTGTAAAAAGGTACAAAGCCCAGTAGTCACCCGCAATGGACCAAGCTATTTTTCCCTAAAACCTCATAAACATAAATTACACCTAGCCGGTAAATTTGAGTTGACCGCCTATGCCATCTCTAGGGCCACTAGAATGCCTGTGACAGGAGAAAGGTGTTTCAAAAAAAATTATCTATACCTAAGCCACTATGACCTAAGCCACTATCGGCCATTCTTGAAACCAAGTTTTCGGGCTGACCGTAAAACTATGTTCCCCTTCTCTCATCTATTGGACAAGATATGATCTCGTGATGAAGATCATCATGAAATACTTCACCTGTGAGGGCAGGTTCTCCAAAGTCTATTCATACCACATAAGACTCCTCATGCACTTCACCAAAACCAAGTTGTTACACATGCCCTACTATCTTTGAAAAATTATTGAGAAAATGTCTTCTATCATGTAGAAAAGGCCTCCATCCCAAAAAATATCAAGCCTTTTTCATCATTCCCTCATAAAAGTGATTGTCTCACACCAACTATAACAACAAGGCATCCCCTCGGAGGTTTTCATCGCCCACAATGATTTCACAGCTCCACAACCCACTCCTTTGCAAAGTCTTCCATCATCATCTCAAAATCCTCCTCACACACCTCCATCACCTTCCGCTGACCTTGGTTCATCTTCTTCACATGAATCATTCCCTAAAATAGACCTTCCTCATTCACCTTCCCCTAATAAATTAGAAAATGAAGAAATCAGTGAGGGCCAAGAAGAAAGCAGTGATGGCCAAGAAGAAAGCAGTGATGAAAAAGAAGAAAACTGTGAGGGAAAGGATGATGAAAATGAAGAAAAAAGTGAAGAAGAGGAAGGTGGCAGAGAGGGAGATAGCCAAGAAGAAAGTAACAAAGGAAGTGAAAAAGATGAGTGTGTTAATAAATAAGAAAACATAATTGAAATTTGTGAGCCCCATAATGAGAAAAGCAACCAAAACATTGGGTCTTATGATGAAGACAATGACATTAAAAATACATATGAAGAAAGTGAGGAGGAGGCATATGAAAGCAATGAAGAAAACAAAAATAACAATGACAAGAATGGCAAAGGAAACCAAGAAACAAAGTTTCAAGTTGTTTTCCGTAGGAAAGTAAACGATGACAAAGGGCCAAATAATGAAGATAATAGGTAGGGCAGTGAAGGAGATATCAGCCAAAGGAACTCACCTAGTGAAGAAATAAAGGACCCTCAAAGTGATGGGAAAACTAATGAAGGTACCCAAGATAGTGACCCTACAAAGGATGAAAACAGTTATACAAAGGATCAATTTGACAATGAATACAATGGGTCAAAAGATGAGGAAGAGGATAGTCATGGAAATGAAGATGTGCCCAACAAAGATCAAGGTGCCTCTAACATTGCAAAAATAGAAGAGGACAGTCCTAAGGATCAAGATAGTGACGTTGGCATAAAGGATAGTGAAGATTCTGATCAAAAGGGTAGCCAAGATAAGGAAGATGCACACACAGAGATCATCCATGAAGAGAAAAACAGTCCTAAGGTCACTAGTGATCAAGCTTTTAAAGTGAAAATTGTTGCACCATTCACCATTACCTATCAAAGAGGAGAGAGGCATGTGTTTTCTACCTCCAAAGGGCAAGGGGCCATGCAATCCTCCTCAACTCCAATAAAAGGCATAGGCAAACAAAAAGTGAAAGAGGAAGAGGACAATCATGAAGAAGAAAGAGAATTTGAGCTCGTTCACATAGACAGTGATGAGGAAAATGAGACAAGAATAGTAAACTATCTTCTGCAAGACCATAATTCATAGATCAAAGACTTGGAATTTGAGTTAGAGAGGTCTAAGGATCTCATTCACTTTTTGTATATGCAGAAAAAACAAATGAGTGGCCAGCTGGCCATCTATGAAGCAAGGGTGCTCAAATATGAGAGAGAGGCTCAAAGATCACAAGTGCAGTTGGAGGAATACATGGGTGCTTATGAGGAGGATAGTGGTGAAGAAGGCCAGACTAGAAAGAGACCTAATACTATGGGTCTTACGAAAGCATTGGCAAAACAGAGAGAGGAAGAATTAGCCCAAGCACAAAAATTTCCCCTCACCGAGCTCCTTGCCATGGAAATTGAGCATAACAGGGAATCATGGCTTGAGAGAGCAAACATACATCTAGAGGCCAAACTAGAGAAGGCCAACAAAGACTTGAACTTGCAAAGGAGAATGACTGAGCACTATAAATGGAGAGATCACTTTGCAAGGAAAAAGCTCAAAACTACCCAAAATGACACCAAATGATGAAAAATACTAAGCTAGGATTTGAATTTTGGCCCAATTTTCTCTACAGGTATCCAAGGACCCATGAGGCACCTACCTACCAATTTTGAGAGCAATTGAACAATTTTTTTTTTTTTGCAAATTTTTTAGGCTAGGAGCGCAGCACACCCTGTGCTGCACTTTTTCCCAGGGAATATTCAGGAGGAGAAGCTTAAAATTTTGGATTCCCCATCATTAGAGGAGTTTTCTTACCAAATTTCAGCTCAATTGAAGTTGTATGACCCCTCAAAAGGGTCAAAAACACTCATTTTTTCACCTTTCTGCGCACTTTTCTGAGCCTGTGTTGTGCTCTTGGAAGTCTTGGATTTTTATAATTTTTAAAAAAAAATTAGAGGTCATATTGAAAAAATAAAGATAGATCTGGAAATTATACTTCAAGGTCTTTCAAACGAGCCATCTCGGAGCCTTTTTCGACATCGGGAAGGCCTCCAAAATAGTGCTGCAAAAAGGACTATTTCTGCGCTGCGCTCCTGGCAAGTTTTCAAAATTTTGACACAGTGTGCTACGCTCCTGTTTGTGACTGGGTAGAATGTGCGTTTGGAAAGTTTTCTTAGGAATTTTTGGCCTAAAATTCAATTTTATTTCCATTTATAGTCGGAAGAGATATTTATTTAGATATTTTTGTGCCTTGGGCTTTGCAAAGCCTCAAGGACAACTTAGGATATTTCTTTTGGGCCAATAGGCTTCTAGTTACTCTCTATGGCTCTCCTCTTCCTTTTTTGTTGTATAAGGCATGAGGATTCATTTTAAATAGTTGGGAATTGATGTGTTTAAGAGAAATACATGGTTTAATGAGCTTGGAGAAGAAATTGGTTTTATGAAGTGAATGAATGGCTTGTTTGGCTTGATGATGGAGAAACATGTTTGCAGGATTCCATAGCTTGGTGAATGGTGATGTTTTCTTAACTTGTTAATGTTTTCTTTTCCTAATTTCTATTTTATTCTTCTTGGTTGCTATAGATCAGAAAATTATAGGTTGAGACATGCTCATGGAAGCACCTCAAACCTCCTATTTGTTATAGCCTTGATGTTTTCCTCTTTTAGTCATCTTAAGGAATTCTTGACTGCTCCTTAGGCCCACTAAAACTTGTTTTTTTTTCATGAATGGTTAGTATGCTATCTTATAAATATGATTCATGGTATGCCCTGCTTATTTAAAGTTTCCAAAACCCTATTTTGAAGCTTTTCTATGGAATATTGATTGATTAGGTTAAGACAAAGAGGTCTCGTTTTGATCTTGCCCTTTTCCCATGCTTACCAACTTATTTTAGAGTTCCCAATAATTTGATATATGCTATTAAGGAGTTCCCTCTCCATACATTGAGTTTTTTGTTTATCTTATGTGTTTTCCCAAAAAGTTGAAGGTGAATTTCTAAAGTTAGGAGTTCTAATGCTTCTATGTTTCACCGGAATGTTAATCTTACATGTTTATCAGTTTAAGTATTGTTCATAGAGATTAATGGTTTGCCCTACCTCATGAGTTATTTCTTTTAGAATATATATGTTTAAGACCTCTTAATTTTTTCCCAAACTTAATGTTCATTACACCTCATACATCACCTAAAGGATCCATTAACCTTGCTAAATCGGCCCTGCAATACACTCTGTTTCATCATTTAGACACCCTTGACTTCATCTGACCCCATAGCCCTATTGATTTGATGATATCTCATTCCACCTATCCTACTTGATCATCTTACCCCAACCCAAAACAAACAAACAAATTACACTTAACAACTAACCTAAAATCAATCATCCAAAGTGAACAAGTTCACATCCTTTGCATAATAGAGAGATCCCTCTCTGAGTCTAGGAAGGCTAGGTCCTAGGACTCCAAAGAATGGTCTGATGTTTCCCTGTTGTTTGGTCTACCAATATACCAAATCACAGGAACACAACATAATGGTGATCACGGTGGGACACTTCTGAGTTAATAACAATCTAAATACCCCTTAGGAATCTAGATTCCCTTCATCAACAATATCCTATGATTTATAGCTACCTCATCACTATCACTAATACAATGGTGATTATGATGCAACCTATGATGTTAGTGACAAACTAAGTATCCCTTAGGACTTCAAAAACCCTCGTCAAATCATAAAGAAACTAACTGATACCCTAAGAGTAGAATCTATATTTTTCACCATCCTATAAAAATGATGACTCAGATATAGGACACTTGTACATACCTCAAGGGCGCATATAGAAACTCAGAAAACCCCAAAACATTTCTAGATTGGCGTTTTGTCAGTATTGGTGGTGGACCATAGACACTTATCTTCAAAACAACTAAAAATATCCACCTGGCGACTCCACTAGTCTCCAATAGGCCTTATAACTTTACTAGTGTCCCTAGACCCCTGTAGGATTGTGTTGAATCAACCCAGGGAAATATAGAATCATAGTCACACACTATGAGATTTTATCAAACATAAAAGAGGTAAAATTTTCAAGAAAGTTTAAAAACTTTCAGCCTCTCAAAATTTTGAGTTTGAAATCTGGCTCCATGAAGAATCAATACCAGATCTCATCTGGATCCAAACCCTCCTATTATAGTTGATGACCCAGAAAATATTTTGTGGCAAACTTCTGAAACTAGAAACTTAGCTACTAATAGGACCATTCATAAAGCAAGCTCTGTACCTGAACAACTTACAGCCTTACAAGATCCCCAGTTTGACTTGTGCCATACCAAAGACCTTTTCAGAACCAAGTCACAAACTAGAATCGACCATACCAATATTGAGCCCATAGGCTTGCAGCAGAGTGCTAGCGGAGAAGTTTCTCCTTCCACGCCACCTGATTTCCAACTTCTCCACCACTTTGGCTCTTTTCGCCCCAAGTCTACTCAGAATCAGTTTACTGGTTCGAGTACTTCCGCCACACCCATTGACACCTCCACTGTACAAAAAACTCCATCTCATAGCACAAATCCTCCATTTGTAAATCCACCATTAGCTGTTATCATGGCAGCATGGTATGCACCCCTTGTGTTATCGCAACCATTGGTACCTTTGCCAAATGATTACTAGTCTAGAATCCCACACTTCACCGGGGCTGAATCCACTACTTCCCAATAGCATGTAGATAGAATGAATGATGTTTTTGACTACATGGAATTAGAAGAGGAAACCATGAAGATGAGGATGTTTGCCCAAAGTCTAGGAGGAGAAACTAAGAAATGGTTCAAAAGCATAACTCCCAATAGCATACATGATCTCCCTTCCCTTTACCAAACTTTCATAAAAAAATGGGAAATCAAGAAAACCCTCTTCAGATCCTTTCAGAATATAGAAATCTTAAAAGAAACACAGGGGAAAGTGTCCAAGACTATTGCCCTAGGTTCAATAGTGTTTACAACGCACTACCGCCAAACATGAAACCCCCATTAGGCCTAGCCTTAGCTAAATTCCGGGAGGATTTTGACCCTGACATGGCCTATCAAGTAACAGAAAGAGAGCCCCTAACTTTAGAAGAAATTCAAAAAGGAGCTATAAGTGTAGAGGCCAACTTAATTGAGAAAAGAGCTAGGCTAAGATCAGAAAAGAGGGTAACATACAAAGATGACACCATGCCCTCCACATCCTCATCTGATTTCAAGATGGACAACCTTCTTAGGACCATGGAAAGAATGATGGAGAGAATAAGCATAAATGAAAGAGAACCCCCTAGGGACAACCAAACAAATCCCCAAAATAGAAACCAGAATCAAAATTTTAGAAGAGACCCACCCCAAAAAAAGACCAAGGGAAAATGATCAACAAATAAGGCCACCCTTCAAGGATAACTATGTTGATGAAGGGGAAAGAGATATTGAACAATCAGGTGAGAATCATCTAAACTTAATAGGCTTTGATAGTGAGGGTGAGGTTTTTCTCATAGAAGAAGAACAAGGTTTTTTCTCCTCAAACCAATATGAAACAAGCTATGAAGATTCCGAAGACCATGAATTGGGATTAGAAAATACCATAATGGAAGTACATAGACAACATGATCTTAGGAGTAAGAAAAACCAAGACAACTCCAGTAAAAACAACTCAGACACTGCTATTAATAAAACTCCCAAAAAAATTCTTAAAAGAACAACAGACAATAACAACACCATGGCTAAGAAAAATGATCCCAACAAGGATAAAACTAGCCAACCAGGAGTTGACACAAGTTGTCCTAGCACATCTGCTAGTGGCCCTGAGAAAACTCTACTGACCAAAGCCTCGAATCAAAATCAACAAATTGAAAATGTGGAAAAATTTATGGCTGATAAAACTGATGTAAATATGTCCAAAACTCAAGTACCTTTCAGTTTTGATGGAGAGATCGCTAAAATCAAAATAACCATCCCTCTCACTCAATTGGTAGCTCAGGATATGTACCGCTCCCAAGTTTTGAAAGTTTTGAACATAAGAAATGATACCAATACTCTGAATTTGACAGATGATAAACCAGAGCTGTTGTTTGGACCCGAAGTAGATGAAAAATACCAAGAAGGAGCCATTCCCCCATTCTATGTTAGCCTAAACATACACGAAAAAATTCTACATAATGCCGTGCTAGACTCTGGTGCCTCTCACAACCTCATGCCGAAGGTAGTGATGGAAAGATTGGGCCTAGAAATAACCATACCCTACAAAGATCTGTATTGCTTCGATTCAAGCAGGGTTAAATTCTTGGGCTTGATCAAAGACTTATGTGTCAATCTAACACAAATCCCTGCTAAGAGCCTGTTCATGGATATAGTCGTGGTTGAAATTCCCCTCAAATATGGCATGCTTTTGTCCCGATCTTGGGAATCTAAATTTCTGGGGAACCTCCAACTTGACATGGATTATGCTACTATCCCTATTTTCAATCAAACCAGAAGATTGTACCGAGAATCTCATATGAATTATATGGTAAGCAACCTAGATAGACCCAACAACACCCCTATCTATTTGTTGAGGAGGTAAATCCCCTCTGCAAACAGAGGTGATCCCACTAGCCCAGATCGGGTCTAGCAACAATCAAGTCAGGCAATGAAGTTGGTTCCTAGTTACAAAAATACAAATATCGCGAGGAGTAGCCTACCTCAAATCCCACGTAGTTGTCATTTGAGAAAAGATGATGTTTCTCGTCCCTCGCTTGACAGATCATAATCATTCTGTTTGACATGTTCGAACACTTGTACACATGCAAGGAAACAATGACATACAACGTAAAATCTAAAGCATGTAACTATATATCAGTCAGAGAGGATATAATTCATCGCATTACATAAAGAAATGAACACATGAATGGAACCAAAATCATAGTCGCTTATATTATAAATGACAAAAGGGAGATTACAACCAAATGCTCTAACGCTATGATCTTCCTTCAGCGGGGCTTGCAGCGGAGTGTGTCTCAACAAATCCTATCAGGAATATGGATGAAGCTCTCTCTCTTACGAGATTCTCTTGGCTCTCAATAGTTTCCCGGCTATAGTTTCCTTCCTACAAGTTCAACTCCCAAGCGTTCATCTCTTGGACTTATCTTCAGCCCTTGGTCATACTATTCCGCTAGAACATGTTCAACCCCACATCAATGGAAGATGGCTATATTTATAAAGGAGAGGAGGAGGTTGGGATCCCTACAATAGTGTAAGGGAGGCCTTATCCCTTGGGAGGTTTCCCCATAAGGTGGAAACAAAAGGCAAAAGGAGGAAGGCTGTGGTTAGTCAGTCGAACCACTCCCTATGCCACTCATCCACGAAGTTGTTGTGATTGAAAATTCGCCTCTTTTTTTAAAAAAAATTCCATAAGAAAATTGGCGTGGGTGCTTAACTGGGACAGAGTGCCAGCTGGCACGGGCTTAGTGTTAATTTTAATCATTGGCGCAAGGGCATAACGGGCTACCAGCACCAAGGCAAAAATAGGTGTCTTTAGTGGTCTACTTAGGAAATAGTCAACAGAAGGAATGTTGTCCTGATGGCAAGGGATGCAATGATGGTATTTTCAAGGCATGAAACTGCTTATTAGTCATAAGAATGACCCTCCAATGGGTGATATGGGGATTGCAGGGACAGTGACAAACTACTGTGTAACAGATGCCCCCTAAAGCACAAGGTCCGAGAGAGAAGGAGGGGTGAAATGCTTTATGAGAATGCGCCCAACTGAAAACACTATCGTCGGAAGACCTGCAAATACAAATACAACTGATATCTCTTATACATTATATGTGGTATGGGCGCAGCCATCCATAATAGAGTGTACAATAACCGGGATCCAAGGTATGGACGTAGCCATCCATAAAAGAAGGATCAACAAGTAGACATAAGTATGGTTGCATCCATCCAATCAAATGAGTCATGTAATCAATCATGATAATCCACAAAGAATCTGCAGCCTGGATTTTATCAGACAAGATCCAGGGTCTTGCGCTCCATCTCGACCCGAACAGAGTACAAGTCCGAGCATGAGAATAAGTGAGTTGAAGTTGAACATGCAAGAACATCGTCTGATTATCAGTCAATAATGAAAGCCGTTAATAGACGCGAGAGGAACCGCCAATAATGAGGATGGCCCTCAAGGTACTATAGGTACAATACACAGAATGTGAACAGTGACCTAGCGTTGAACACCCGAAAAATCATCCGATCGAAGGCCAATAATGAAAACCTTGCGTCGAATGCAAAGAACCTGCCATTGAGGCATGCAGGCTCCAAGGTACCTGAAAGGAGTCTCTAGATCAGCTTCTTGGATAATGAGTTGAAGTCGATAGGAAGTGACCTTGATCGAAGGTGGGCCATAGTGTTTCCTACATCATCGACATGAGACAGAGGAACATGATGTTTGCGAATCAAGATCAGTAGAGAATTAGAGGGAGGTTGAAAACTGCAGAGGCCAACTTCTCTTGAACATATCGGCAGCACAACACTTGATTTGGCAGTATTTGACATCAAAGGATCTAAGGTCATGATGACATGGAAAAGAGAAGATGAGCATTCAAAATAGATTACCCAAACCCATGGAGGCAAGCAGAGAACAATATGAGATGTCCCCAACCCGACGCGAATGCAGACAAGTGCCATGTTCAAGAGCGACATACTGCCAACACGACGGTGATACTGGTTCCATTTTTCCCTACCATTTCTCGTGAGTACCCCAATTATTTTTGGAAACAAGCTTGAAGGGGATAGCATATTCTTGCAATATAAGTTTTTCCTTCAGAAAAATCCAACCTAGTACATTTAAAGAGCCCTAGGAAGGAGGAACTCGAGTATCATCATTACGACGGAGTCCGATGTGTAATGTTCCTTTTTTCGGAATTTCTGAAATGTGGTCCTCAAGGACGCTGTATAAGAGAGGTAGTGCAAGAAAAATTTAAAATGGGACTTGGATCCCTATGTTTACCCTTCATACATTACTCTCCTAGAAGATAAGCTCAAAGAAATAAGCCTAGAGGGCTTATACAGATCTCCCCAAAGTGGATCTCTCAGAAAATGCTCAATGAGAGAGGTTACAACAATACATGAACACAACCATGAAATCTGCAAATCTGAATGCAACATAAAATTTAATATATTACAGCCATCATGTACATTATTGTATCAAAAACAATATACATAAATATGATGAGGAATAAACCTCTCATGCAATGAGAATCCACCTCCAATGAATAAGCAATGAAATACAAGAGATGCAGCAACTGCATAAAATGCCGGAAGTAGTGAAAACACTATATATAGGAGTGTAGCTACTGCTATAGATGTGTATACATGGAATATTACTGAAATATATAAAGAAATGCCCAGAAATAGAAGGATGGGCTCAAATACAAGATTTCTAGCCAATCTAGAAGAGATTGCTAGAAATGCCGGAAAATGTACAATGTGAAAAATAAGTTTTCATAGCAACTGAATCAAAATGTGAATGAGGCTATGGCAGATCTGAAATACTCATGCCCTCCCCTGATAGTGCTCTTTAGTAGAAGGCTGATCCTTCTACTCAAGAACAATCCTCTTGATGAGCTCAACTGGTCCCTCCTAGCAACTGCCTATGAAAATAACACAGTTTCTGCCCTTGACTGTGCTGTGAGAGATGGTGAGTGTTTGGCCTAGTGCCAAAGATCTGAAATGATGCCCCGAAGTCTCCTCTACTTCTCCTCCAAAGAATAGACAAGATCTCCACTGAAGAACAAGCTAAAGAATGACTCAATAAGTTCCTTTGTTGCTTCTCCCAGCAACACAATGTTAATCTGCTGCAGGAATAATGCTGTAGCTGCAAAGATAAGCTTGGCCAAATGTTGGAATGAGTAAATGAAGTCCAAAACCTCTCCTTCCTTGAGGATGAGGTAGGGATTCCCAACTGGGAACACCCTTGGGTGAAGAACACTACAAACCCTGCTAAACAGTTCGGGGATGCAAGTCTTTGCAGACCCTACAATAATAATAAGCCAATGCATAATGAAAATGGGCTGCCATCTCCTCCTTATAAAGAAAATGAACTCTTCTCACCATGGGTCCCATTCACACTTGCTTCTAGCTCAAGCAAGTGAAGCCTCCACTAAAACTACGCTGTACACGTAGATGCAATGTATCTGGATAGTTTTAGTTGACTTGGTCAAAATGACTAGATAAAACTTGATCTAATCCAGTTCACACCATGTGGTGCTCAATCCAGCTGCTTTATTATTCCTCCTTTCACACAAGGAGTGTTATTTCTTCATCAAAAGGGGTTATGGTGTCTCGTTACCCATTTTATTCAACAAAATAAAAATATGCTAACTATATTGTTCTTTTTAGCTTGAGGCTAAAAATTGGGAACATTACAGTCCTCCCCTCCCACATGTTGCTTGTCCTCAAGCAACTACATAGAGAGAAAAAATTTCTCCCCCTTCTTCTCTTGTGGCCTCCTCATAAATAATCTCCACCACTACTCAAGATATGTTGCAATAAATCTGTCCTTCCATGCTTCCTCCCAAATATGCAAACCGAAATGGTGCTTATCATGGAAAAATAGATGGTGTAGGTGGAAAAATTATTGCTGTGCTATGGCCTTCTCAAGGTAGGAGTGATGAAAAACATGTGAAGTCTTATTCCCAATGAGTGACTCCTTCACCCATGCAATCATCCAAATGAAATGAGCTATGCTAAGTAGCTCAACAAAGCAGTCCTCAACCCCGGATCTATGCAACATGTTGGAGCTGAATGGAGAGTTTAGATTTTCCCATCCAAGTAGTCTCTCTCTCCATTTATGATAAGTACAAGGGGGTTGTTGATATTGGGCTTAAATTTCATGTCCTCTACAATTGGCCCAAGCCTCCCCATAATATGAATCAACCATGAAGTGCCTCCTCCAATAACTCATTCTCTCCCAATAGCTCCTCCTACATGGAGAGAAAAGTAGTAACATGGAAATCATGGTATGCCCATTGTTTCTCCTGAAACATATAACATGTAAAAAGGGAAGAATGCTACTCCAAATGGGCATCTTCATCTCCAAGCCCACTCTCCAAACAAATCCTCCCATGAGTGTACAAACATCAACAACATATGGAAGCAAAATACAATGAAAACAAGCTGCCACATAGCAACCAGAGAGTGAATCATGGTTCCACATGAGGAACCAGCGCAATGAACCTCTAGCCTGCATCAAATCATAAATCAACAAGTGCTTTCCTAGCCACTTTTTTGCTGCCACAAACATCTCATAAGATGAAAATATGAAAGTACAAATGGGTGCCAATGGTGCACACCAAGAAGTATGTGGCTTCCCCCACAAACCATCATAAAAATAGCCACTCCCATTGTTGCAATGGGCCACAAGTACATCATAATAAGGAGAATAAGGAGTTATTATCATCCTTAACTCATCAAGCTGCTCATATAAAGTAAAGAAAGGTAAACCAAAATGTAAACATATACCTCCTTTACCATGTACTCCGGTCCTTGAGCTGAAATGGCTCATCTAAATGCTCTCCCTTACCTCCAATGAGTAGGGAAATGGTTGTACAAACCTCTCCAAAAACATATAGGCTACGCATCTATCCATATGATGATATAGATCATGCTGAATGCCTTCCCAAATGAACTCTTCTAGAAAAGAAGAATATGCATCCAAGTGCATATCTAGAAAGTCCTCAAGTGCTGCATGCAATAGCTTCTCCTTGGGACTAGAAGCTCTAGCCAAGAAGATTCTGCCATAACAATAGATGACCATATCATCCACCATGTATCTGTCATCATCATCTGGGCCATCCAAAATCATGCATGCACCTGGATCCTGGGAGTACTCTACCAAGAGCTGAGTCCTCCAACCTAGATCTATCCTCCTCATAGACAGCACTGGTGATCTGTAATGTGATGCTCCCCTCATGCTGTTTCCTGCTAATTTGAAATTCCCCATGCCAAAGTCATCCTAAAAAATTTGGCCATGCCCATCATGCAGCTGCTCATGCTCAAGTAGTAATGGGGATCCTGGAAAGCTAGTCTCCCATGAGAAACTGTCATCCAAAAGGAATCTCCTGATCCTGGGCAATATAAGCATGAGTAACCTCCATCTACTCCCATGTGTGAAAGAGTCCTTCCCAAAGGGAGTATCCTCCTCATCAAATATGTGGAGCAGTCATACTGCATCATGAAGATGAATTACTCCATCCCTACAACAAAATATGTCAGCGCAGTATAACTGGTAAGAGTGGGTGATACTGAAAATGGGAGAGTGTCTCCCTCCTCCTTGGGTTTATCCCAAACTCTCTGCGCTGTGATGGACTCCTCCAATGCCTTCACCTCTTTGGAATCTAAGAGTGGTGAACTGAATGAAAAGATGTCTCTCATAAACTCTAGATCATGTGGCCTCCCAGGTGGAATGCCTCCATACAGTGAGACGTCAAGCTCGGAAGTGGACTGTATGTATGAGTGGACTAATTTGTCCCTCTCTTCACTGCACTGTACAGTCTTTCTCCCTTGTGAAAAGACTTTCCGGAATAGATAAGGGTGTATCAACCCTTGATGTTGATCCTTCTCTTCCTCCTCCACCTCACAATCCCCACAAGTTTCTACAAATGACTCTGGAATCATGTCATGGTTCCCACATGTTAAAATAATTGGGATCCCTTGCAAAGAAATGAGGACTCCTCCCATGGAAGCAATGGCTCCCCTCTCATCTACATGTGGTGATGGATCTTCCTCCAATATGAAAGTGTTGTGGATTCTTTCGTGCACATTCTCTTCATCAATATGTGAGTATGCCTCCCCTTCAATGAGAGACCATGGATTTTGGTCTTCTTCTGAAAGAGGGATCTCCATGTTATCACAAATGGAAGAGTGCCCTTCATACAATGGGGGTCTGACCTCTAGCAAGTCATCATATATGTTTTCATCCCCTTCTGTAGTAAAGACTGGAGTTAGTTCTATGGTTTCACCCATTGCATGCAAAGTGTTTGAAGTTATGATACTTGATGATTCACATGGATCCCCATAAATTTTCTTCACCAAACCCTTAGTGAACTCATCATATGTTTTTAAATTTGCATGAAAAAATGAAACATAATTTTTAAACCAACTATCATGAGCCATACCTTTGAGTTGCAACGCTACTGCTCCAATGGCCTTATCTCCTTCCTCCATCCTTCCGGCAGTGCAAGTGGACAACGAACTACGCTTTGGATCTGCATGTGTGGCTGAATGCTCACACCCATCATAATAATAGCTAGGGATTGTTTCATCCACAAACCCTCTTAGCAAATCTTTGAAATTTTCCCTTTCTTTCTCCTCAAGGTCTTCAATGATACCCTCCAGGGTCTAGAAAAGAAGAAGGGAAACCTCCTCTTCTGTCATTCCTCTTTTTTTGTACATCTTCTCCTCTAAATGAAGAGCTTATCCTTCTAATGGAATTTTAGCTTGGGCCGTACAACTATAAATTTCCCTTCTCAGGAATATCAAAATTCTATTCCAGAGATTGACTGCAGGGGCATTTACTGGATATGTCACCTTTGAACAAAGGATGAGATCCAGAGGCTACCTGGCCATCTGTAGACTCTGTCTATAGAACTTGAAATATTCCCCTTCAGGGATTTAGCGCTTTGGCTTGAAGCCGCAGGCTGAGCCAAAGATCATGCTCTGATACCACTGTAATGTTCCTTTTTCGGGAATTTCTGAAATGTGGTCCTCAAGGATGCTGTAAAAGAGAGGCAGTGAAAGAAAAAGTTAAATTGGAACTTGGATCCCTTTGTTTACCCTTCATAAATTACTCTCCCAGAATATAAGCTCAAAGAAATAAGCCTAGAGGGCTTATACATATCTCCCCAAAGTGGATCTCTCAGAAAATGCTCAATGAGAGAGCTTACAGCAATACATGAACACAACCATGAAATTTGCAAATCTGAATGCAAAACAAAATGTAATATATTACAGCCATCATGTACATTAGTGTATCAGCAACAATATACATAAATATGATGAGGAATAAACCCCTCATGCAATGAGAATTCACCTCCAATGAATAAGCAATGAAATATAAGAGATGCAGCGACTACGTAAAATGTTGGAAGCAGTGACATCATTGTCTCTAGGAGTGTAGCTACTGCTATAGATGTGCATACATGAAATATGACTGAAATATACAAATAAATGCCCAGAAATAGAAGGATGGGCTCAAATACAAGATTTCTAGCCAATCTAGAAGAGATTGCTAGAAATTCCAGAAAATGTACAATGTGACAAATAAGTTGTCACATCAACTGAATCAAAATGTGAATGAGGCTATGGAAGATATGAAATACTCATGCCCTCCCCTGATAGTGATTTTTACTAGAATGTTGATCCTTATACTCAAGAACAATCCTCCTGATGAGCTCAACTGGACCCTCCCAATAGCTGCCTCTGAAAATAACACAGTTTCTGCCCTTGACTGCACTGTGAGAGATGGTGAGTGTTTGGCCTGGTTCCAAAGATCTGAAATGATGCCTGGATTCTCCTCTGCTGCTCCTCCAAATAATAGACAAGATCTCCACTGAAGAACAAGCCAAAGAATGACTCAATAAGTTCCTTTTTTGCTGCTCCCAGCAACACAACGTTAATCTGCTACAGGAATAACGTTGTAGATGCAGAGATAAGCTTGGCCAAATGTCGAAATGAGGAAATGAAGTCCAAACCCTCTCCTTCCTTGAGGATGAGGTAGGGATTCCCGACTAGGAACACCCTTGGGTGAAGAACACTACAAACCCTGCTAAACAGCGTGGGGATGCAAGTCTTTGCAGACCCTATGAAAATAATAAGCCAATGCATAATGAAAATGGGCTGCCATATCCTCCTTATAAATAAAATGAACTCTTCTCACCATGGGTCCCATTCACACTTGCTTCTATCTCAAGTAAGTGAAGCCTCCGCTAAAACTGCGCTATCCAAGTAGATGAAAAGTATCTGGACAGTTTTAATTGACTTGGTCAAAATGACTAGATCAAGCTTGATCTAATCCTGTTCACACCATGTGGTGCTCAATCCAACTGCTTTATTATTCCTCTTTTCACACAAGGAGTATTATTTCTTCATCAAAAGGGGTTAAGGTGTCTCCTTACCCATTTTATTCAAAAAAATAAAAATATGCTAACTATAATGTTCCTTTTAGCTTGAGGGTAAAAATTGGGAACATTACACGATGTCATCAGTTTTTAATGAGTCTGAAAAAGGAAGAACTCGACGTATTTTCATGTTTAGAGAGTTTGAAGAGACAGCGGAAAAGAAAACTCCAGCAGTCCCTTTTCGTAGATAGTCTCGCAAATCTGAAAAGGTAGAAAACTATGTCTGAGAGAACCTCCTAGGCGTGATAGGCTAGGGTATTCCTTATTCGTAAATAATCTATCCCAGCCCAAAAAAAGGGGTAAAATTATACTAGGTAGGTGTCGTTTCACAGCCAATTTAATGAGCTCAAAATGACAAGCGACTCGGAAATCTTTTCAATTTTTAAGAGTCAGAAAAGAGCTGAAAGTTGACTCCTCCTGGAGGAACGAGTGGTATAAAGGGTAGCAACTGGTTCCGGTAATGGTGGAACTGGCCGTAAAAATAAAGGCTAACAAGACCACTCATTGCAGCGGTTCCTTAGGAACTAGTAAAACAACCAAGTGAAGGCATATGATCGGCCAAGTAGATAGTGACGATGGAGTGAGAAAACCAAGGGTCATCTGACAACAACAGGCTGATAAAATGGTAATCACAAGAGGTAAAATGGGAATGGTTTCATTTTTACACAAGCTTGAAATCAGAAAACTCTGCTTGAAGTTGGTTTCATTTTTACACAATCTCAAAACAAAGATAAACTATGCTTGTAACTGGTTTCATTTTTACACAAGCTTGAAACAGAAACAAACTATGCTTGAAAATTTTTGCATGCCCCCAGCATGGTGACTCAATTCGAGGTACATGCCCCCAAGCTTCAATCCATATAAAAGGCAAATGGAGTGAAGGTTCAAGTTACGAGATCAAGAGAAAGACTCAACTTGGATTTTATGAGATTTTATCAAAGACTCGAATTGAACAGGAAAGTGTTTCATTGTTTTAACGAGGTTGACACATTTAAAAGAACTATCCTCATATGACCTTGTTTCATTTTTTAACAAGGTTGATACGGAAGACGAACTATCCTTGAGAGAGGTTGTTTCATTTTTTAAGGAGCTTGACACAAGAAAACGAACTCTGCTCCGACGACCTTGTTTCATTTTTTAAGGAGCTTGACACAAGAAAACAAACCATGCTCCGATGACCTTGTTTCATTTTTTAAGGAGCTTGACACAAGAAAATGAACTGTGCTTTGAAGAAAACTCATCATGATGAATAATAAGTCATGGCTTCCAAGAGGTTCTCATTTGATGGAAGGAAAACATCTTGGAAGTCTGGACCCAGCGCCCCTAGCACACGATGTACAATGGCACTATCACTGAATGCGGGCACATGACAGGTAGCCACATAATTGACATGCAGTAGGGATGACACAACCGGCGGATAAAGATCTGACAGGGATGATGGTGGACTAGCTGCCATATTAGGACCAAAGAATGCTAGCTGATTGATGGTCATGATCCGACCTTGGTGCGGAAAACACATCACATGAAAGAGGGAGGAGACAAGTGCTCCCATGGCATAAGTATAATCATGGCCCAAGAGTAAATTAAAATCCAAAGGTCCTGGAACAACCATCACGTCCATATGGATGGTTTTCCCTCCCAAATTAACAGGCAACTTCGGAAGGATCCCTAATGGTTGACTAGTTCCTCTGTTAATAAAAACCAACAGATTCTGTGTAACAGGCACAAGAGGAGGTGAACCGAAAGCTTGCTAAGTAGTTGAGGATAAAATACTAATAGACGTGCCTTCATCTATAATGGTGTCGGGTACGACCAAATGGGAGGCCTGTACTGTGATCTCGAAAGGTACATAAGATGGAAGACAGTATCCTGCAAATCGACTCCAATCGAAGGAAGCGACCAAACTACTTGGAGGGGCTACCATCGAACCAAGATGGTATTCCCCTGGTGTTACGGAAGAAGAAGGAGCATCCTCCATGACCTCCATCATAGAGTCGGGAGGGGTATCCTCCAGGACTGCCATCATGGGAGGCGAAGGAGTGGCTTCTTGAGGTATAGGGACAAGAGAATCTTTCTCCAAGTCTGAAGAATCTGAAGAAATAAGAAGAACGTGAGGAGTGTGAGATCCACTCTCAACGGAAAAGACCTGGTGCAACGCAGACGGGGCCAGCTCAATTGATCCCACGACCAATGGTTGGTTAGGGATGGATTCATGATGGTGAATTTCCAGGGGAGTGGGATCAAGCAAGGATGAATCTTGAATGATCGTGGAATCAACTAGTGGAGGACTTAAGGAAATTTTCTGGTAACCATCCGGAAGGCAGGGCGCAGAAATAGTCGAGTTGTCCAAAACTCTCTTGGTTTCATCCATATATGGAAAAAGGTGAATGGAATGGTGCCCTTCACACAACTTATAGGGATTGACGAGCTTACCCTGCTTCTTAGGAGTTTTTCCAGCACTAGTTGAAGATGTGCCCCCAACCTGACTCCCGGAAGCCAAAGGCAACGGTGGACAACTGTTGGACCATACTTTGAGCACCTTGGGAATGCCAGGGCAATCTCGAAGAAGATGGTTTCCTATGCACAACATGCAAGGGAATTTGGCTTTAGGGTTGGAAGATTCATCGAGAGGACATGTTTTCTTAGGCGCAATAGCTACAGAGCTAGCCTCTCCTTTATCTGACTTATTCTTCTTTGTCTTCTTCTTCTTCTTCTTCTTAGCCACTTGGTTACTCGAAGCCAAAATTTCACCAGGCGAAGTAGAAGAAGAGGACGCAGAAATAGGCGAAGAAGGGGAGAGGTCCACCTTGGAATCAACATGATGTTGTTCAGGCAGAGGAACTGATGGAACAGTAGCCGGGACATTCGGGACCACAGAGGTTGAAAACAACCAAACATGCAACCCAATAGTTAACCTAGGAAGGGACAACATTACCATATAAGGAGCACCAACATTTCCTAAAGCAGGAAAAGGACTATGACTCCCTTCGGAGGGGATTCCTTGGTTGGTGAACTTTGGAAATGTTGCCATCGGAAATGACCCAAAACAACACCCTAAGGAAACTAACTTTAACCAGGAATATTTCGTGGGCAGTTAATTTTTAAAACATTGAAACCACACTCTGCTGTTTCATATTTTAAGAGTCAAGAAACAAGCAAAAGGTGACTCTATCACTTTCAAGTTGGACACAAGCTTGAAAGGAAAAGAGCTTGATGATCTTTTCACTTTTAAAGAGTCACAAAAAGACCAAAATGACTGCCCTGGTAATCTAGGTAAATGGGTGAACCAGATATCTATGAATTGCCATATACACCTTGGTAAAAAAGAGAGAGAAATCAACCAAGGACTTAACGTACGTGCAGTTAGTCTCCCCGAATGCTATGTTCGGTGTATCATGGGTAAAAGGTGGCAGACTCGGCTTCCTATGGATAAAGGATTGCAACCTAATGGGGTCTCCCTTTATATACACGATGGTACGGGGAGCACAAGTCCATACTAGCACTGTCTGTAGCCAGATGTTGAGTGACAGCTGCTAGGTTTAAAGACGGTGGAACACGTCTCTATCTTAGACTACTAGATGTTCTGTTAATGTTTCAATGTTTCATTAGGTTAATTCAGTAAATTTTATTGTTGATCTTCAATTATGTCTCAGTTTCAAGGCCCTACTACATGTCATCTGACAATCTTCTATATGCAACTATATGAGGAAAGAAATCTTTCAATTCGATGAATGTTATCTAGTTAAGGGAAGAGTTCCAAACAATGACGCAACAAACATAAATACTGAAAATGAAACTTTTTCCAAACTAGATGACTTTCACTATCCAAAAGTAGTCTAAAAAATTCAACGATACGAATAATGCAATGTAATATATGCAAAATCCTCTTTTTTGAAGACTATGAAATTGTAATCTATGCACAGTTTCCTTTTTCTTTTCAAATGATAAGAATGCACTCAATGCATTTTTCGATGAAATGAGAATCTACTTAACGCATGCTTTTAATGAAATAGAATACACTCGATGCGATTTTTAGCTTTCAATCATTAAACAATGTGATCTAAGTTCAATGATAAATCTAAAAAATACTTTTCAATGCAATGTGATCTAATGCATTTTAACAAAAAGAAAACTTTGAGATGAAAACTAAATGAACGAAAATCTTCTTAATGGAAGGATGAATGCAAAAAGGATGCAAAACCACACTAAGAATGCAATCGTTGTTTTAAACACTTTGTAACGAAATTCCTCAAAAGGCTACAAGACATATGAGGTCAAGCACAAAAAAGGACTTCCAAAGCATGAGTTCAAAACAAGGCATTCATTCCCTTTTACATCAAGAAATTAGAAAAATGACACCAAGACCAAAACTCAATCTCAAGGAGGCCAAAATTAAGCAAACCCTAGCACCAAACAGAGTTGGCGCACCTGTTTAGCTGTAATCTGCACCAAAAAAGTGTTGGCGCGAGAGCCTAACTAGCAACAAGTTCCAGTTGGCGTGACTGTCAAGAGCTAAACCGTGCCATTCAAGTTTACTGTGGGAAAATGATGAAAAAGTAAAAACAGAGACTAGCTCAGGTCTTCTGGGGGCTGAATAGGGGTTTGACACCAAAGGAGGTGAACCAGAAGAGAAAATAAATCAATCAAAAGCCAAAAAAAACCAAAAGAGGAAAGACTAACTCCAACTGACTCCCTGGTGGAGTTGCCAATTTGTTGAGGAGGTAAATCCCCTCTGCGGACATAGGCGATCCCACTAGCCCAGATCAGGTCTAGGAACAATCAAGTCATGCAATGACGTTGGTTCCTAGTTACAAAAAGACAAAGATCGTGATGAGTAGCCTACCTCAAATCCCTTGTAGTTGTCTTCAGAGAAAAGATGATGTTTCCCGTCCCTCGCTTGACATATCACAATCCTTCTATTCGACACGTCTGAACACCTGTACACATGCAAGGAAACAATGACATACAATGTAAAATCTAAAGCATGTAACTATATATCAGTCAAAGAGGATATAATTCATTGCATTACATAAAGAAATGAACACATGAATGCAACCAAAATCAGAGTTGCTTATATTATAAATGACAAAAGGGAGATTACAACCAAATGCTCTAAAGCTATGATCTTCCTTCAGCGGGGCTTGCAGCGGAGCGTGTCTCAACAAAGCCTGTCAGGAATCTGGACAAAGCTCTCTCTCTTACGGGATTCTCTTGGCTCTCAATAGTTGCCCGACTATAGTTTCCTTCCTACAAGTTCAACTCCCAAGCGTTCAGCTCTTGGAATTATCTTCAGCCGTTGGCCGTACTGTTCCGCTAGAACATGTTCAACCCCCACATCAATGGAAGATGGTTATATTTATAGAGGAGAGGAGGAGTTTTGGATCCCTAAAATAGTGGAAGGTAGGCCTTATCCCTTGGGAGGTTTCCCCATAAGGTGGAAACAAGAGGCCAAAGGAGGAAGGTCATGGTTAGTCAATCGAACCACTCCCTATGACTCATCCACGAAGTTGTTGTGATTGAAAATTCGCCTCTTTTTAAAAAAAAATTTCCATAAGCAGATTGGTGAGGGTGATTAACTGGGACAGAGTGCCAGTTGGCGCAGGCTCAGTGTTAATTTTCCTCATTGGTGTGAGGGCATAACGGGCTACCAGCGCCAAGGAAAAAACAAGAGTCTTTAGTGGTCTGCTCAGGAAATAGTCAACAGAAGGAATGTTGTCCTCATGGAAAGGGATGCAATGATGGTATTTGCAAGGCATGACACTGCTTATTGGTTACAGAAATGACCCTCCAATGGGCGAGATGGGGATTGCAGGGACAGTGACAAATTACTGTGTAACACTATTCAATTCATTCAGACTTGGACTCATTCATCTTGTATAATGAAAATGAACTTGATGAGAAAGTAAATTAAAATTGTGAAGATCCAGGCACATTACAACCATCAGATCACTTCCTCTATGATGAGTTCGACAGTCAAAACTATCACGATCCTGAAACACCATAGGATAACAAAACCAAACTTGATTTTCTGCAAATTTTAAATGAAACTTTAGAAACAAAAACCTGTTTAGGACAGGAAACAGGTTGCTCGAAGGAAGAAAAAACCACAAAAACACAACTTCCTCCTTTTTCTAATCCAAACAAAATGAAATACCCTCACAAAACACAAATATTTGGGAATCTGGAACAAGACAGTCTGATGTTTTTTACCTTACCTAGATACTTCATCATCCAAGAAATTTAACCTTTCATAAAAATTATCAATGTTCCCAAATATTGCTATAGATCCCAAAGAAATTTTTGCTAAATATGATATAGAGGAAGGTAGCATGGGTAAAATTAAGAAGCCTGAAATAATTAAGTTGTCTAAAATTTTATCCCTACACACAAAACAAAGGAATACAAGATTGTGAAAAAAATTTCAGAATGTGTAATATCCTACAATAGGGAAAATAAGCAGTGTTGGGAATATCTTACAATATTACAAAAATGGACTGCTCAAAAATGCATTCACAGAAAAATGCATTTCTAGAAATTTAAGCCATAAAAATACAAACCACAACTTGGATCCATTATATATATCCATCTAGCATCTAAATCCAAGAGGAAATCAGAAACAAAGGAAACTAGGTGAGGTAAACAGACCTCCCACACCTAGTGTAGCTGAAAATCACTAAAACCATAGAACACTGCTATTGAGAAATTATGCACAAAAGAGACAACATATTCTTATGAGGGTATCAACTCAGAAATTAGAAGAGCAAATAGATCTACTCATATATTAATCAATAATTCTTAAGAACTGAGATCTAGTCTCCTTATACAAAATACAAGAGAACCCGAAAAGGGTTTCTTATCATACACTCAAAATAGAATGGAAATCTTCAGAAATAAACTGAATAATCACTGCAAAATGAGATACAAGAGTGTAGAAGGCTGAAGAATAATAGATCTGATATGGATCCCCTCAATGGTCTCCTCCCATGAAAGGCTGAACCCCTCAATAACAAGGAAACATTGTAGAGAAACCCCAAGACCTCTTGCTGAAGCTGACTTCAAAAATAACGCATTACCTAGATGGAACAGTGCTGGGAATGTGGGAAAATGTGTTGTCTGATACCACAGATCTGAAATGAGCTCAATATCTCTCCAGACGGATCTCCCAATGGAAGGAAACCTCCCTCCTATGAGAAACTAGCTCAGAAAGTGGGATTTCAATCCCCTCCACTGCTGCACCGTGCAATACAGCACAATGAACTGTAGAAACTACACTGATGAAGTAAGTTGAAGCTTGGCCTAAAAACCTAATGTGAAAATGCATGCAAGAACTCTCTCAAGAGGCTCCTCCAGGAAAGATGTGGGATTCCCGCTCGGGAACACTCGGTGCTAAACAACACAGCAACCCTGCTAAACAACAAGAGGAAGAAAAAGTCTGAGTAGACCAAATTAATAATCTAAAACATAAGGAACAATGCTGCCATCCTCTTCCTTAAAAAAAATTTGAGTTTTCTTGCTCTTGGCCCCACCTAATTAGGTCATTTCCATGAAGCGATTCATCTCCCTCCAAAACTGCGTTATTCCTTCCTTGATCCCTGCTCCTCCACATATGCGCTGTTGACTTAGTCAAAGTAGATTGAATCAACCTAATATTATCCCTGTTCACACATAGAGGTGTTTTATTAAGCTACAAGGAGTGCCTCCTTTCACACTTAAAGTGTTTTTATTCCTTCTTAGGAGACTTATGGGCCTTTCTACCCATTTATTCACCGACTAAAGATATTGCTAACTCTAATGTTCCATTTAGCTTTGAAGCTAAAATTTGGGAACATTACAGTCCTCCCCTCCAAAAATTTTACTTGTACTCAAGAAAATGTATAGGGAGAGAAAAATTTCTCCCCTCCTCCTCTTGTGGCCTCCCATAAATTTCCTCCATCACTACATCAAAATAATCTGTAATAAAACTGCCATCCAATGTTTCCTCCCAAGTATGCAAAACCAAATGGCTCACATAAATCATAGGTGGAAGGTGTGAGTGGAAACCTGCTTGTTATCCCATGGCCTCCTCAAATTAGGAGTGATGACAAACATGGGGAGTCTTGTTCCCAATGAGTGACTCCTCCACCCATGGTATCATCCAAATGAAATAAGCCATCCTAGGTAGCTCATCAAAAGAATCATCAACCCCAGTTTTATACAATGTATTGGGGCTGCATGGAGAGATTGGATTCTTCCATCCAAATGGTTTCTCTCTCCATTTATGGTAAACAAGGGGATATTTCTGTCCTTGTGCTGAAATAACATGGCCTCCAAGAATAGCCCAAGTTTCCCCATCAAACAATTCAGCCATGAAGTGCCTCCTCAAGTTCTTCAAGTGGCTCCTCCCACAAGAAGGGAAAAATAGTGATGTGGCAATCATGGTTTGCCCATGGTTCATCCTGAAACATACAACATGTAAAGTGGGGAGAGTCATTCTCCCAATGGGAATCTCTAATACCTCCAACACTCTCCAAACAATGCTTCCCATGAATATAAAAATATCAACAGTAAATGGAAGAAAAATGCAATAAAAACAAGCTGCCATATGACAACCAGAGAGTGGTTCATAGTTCCACCAATGGAACCAGTGCAGTGCATCCTTTGCCTGCATCAAAACAAAAAATAACAAGTGCTTTCCCAGCCACTTGTTTTCTACCACGGTCATCTCATAATATGGAATCATGAATATACAATTTGGTGTCAATGGTGCACACCAAGAATTATGTGGCTTCCCCCACAAACCACCAACAAGATAGCCAACCTCAATGCTACAATTAGCCTCAAGTACATCATAATATAAATTATAATAAGGGATGATCATCCTTAATACAACATGCTGCTCATATAAAGTAAATAAAGGCAAATCATAATGCAAATGTATACCTCCTCTACCATTTACTTTGGTCCTTGAGCTGAAATGGCTCAACTGAAAATGCTCTCTCACTGCCAATGTGTAGGAAGGTGGCTATGAAATCCTCTCTATCACCATCCAGGATATGCATCTCTCCATATGCTGAAATATATAATACTGGATTCCCTCCCAAATAAAATCCTTTGCCAAGGAAATATATGCATCAAAGTTCCTCGAAAAGAAGTCCTCATGTGCTGCATGTAGCAACTACTCCTTGAGCTTAGAAGCTCTAGTAAAGAAGACCCTGCCATGAGAAAATATGACCATATCATCCACCATGTATCTATCATCTCCACAGGGTCATCAATAATCATGTAAGCACCAAGATCCTTGGAGTACTCTACCAAGAGTTGAGATCTCCAATATGGATCAATCCTCCCAAGAGACAGCGCTAGTGATCTGGCATGTGAAGCTCTCCTCATGCTGTTGCCTACTACTTTGACATCTCCCATGCCAAACTCCACACTCTTCACCTCTCCAAAATCCAAGAGTGGTGAATCCAAAGACAAGATGTCTTTCATCAACTCTAGATCTAGTGGCCTCCCAGGTGGAATGCCTCCATGTAGTGAGACATCAATGTCAAGAGTAAACTACACATATGGTTGGGAAACCTTGCCCTTGCCCTTACAGTGCAAATCAGTCTACCTCTTCCTTGCATTAGCTCTTTGAAATAGAGAAGGGTGTGTGCTTCTCATCAAGTGATGCTGCTCTCCCTTCCTACCTTCTCCTTCCATCTGCAATGCTTCACAATCATGCTACTCACTAATTGTGCTTTGACCTCCATGTATGAGATCCTCGGGAACTTCTTACAAGGATACAAGAATCCCTCCTATTGGAGCATGTGCTCCACCTTCCTCTGCATGAGGTACTAGATGTGATCTAGATGTGACAGCGTTGTTTCCCTCATCTTCATCAATGTGTATGGGCAACCTTTCAACAATTGGATCCTTTTGTGAAAAAGAGATCCCCATGCCCTCTTGTTTAGGAATATGAAATAGAGGTCTTGCCTCTAACAATGTGTGATGCAAGATGTCAGCTTCTCCCATGGTTTTATGAAGTGGAGTGAGGTTTATAGTTTCCTCCATTATATGCAAGGCTTCTATTCCTTTAAGTTCTTCTTACTCCAATGCATGTGTTTTAGGAAGTTTCCCATCAAACCTTCCCCCAAATGTTTCAATGAATCTTGGATAAGAGGAAGTGTTTTCATTTTTCAAAGAAAAAGATTCAAAAATCCACCATTCATAGGCCTTACCTCTGAAATGCAGTTCTGCAATTTTGATGGCTTCATCTTTAGAAATGTGGTGTTGCTGTAAATAGGAGTCTAGCTCCTCCACCCAAGCTCCAGCTGAATGTTGGACATTGGGTTCAATGCTCCCCGTGTGTTTCGTGACATGGACTAACTGCCTCTCATGGATCCTAACTCTGGCGATTGTAGCGGAGACTAATGCCTGCGGGTTTTGGTCTAACGGCAATCGTGATTCCAACAATTGGTATCAGAGCAACAGGTCTCGAGTTCGAAACTCACCCGACTCGTGTTGGGGGGGAGATTGTTGGAAATTGGGTTCAACACTCCCCGTGTGTTTCATGACATGTAATAACTGCCTCTCGTGGATCCTAACTCTGGCGATTGTAGCGAAGAATAATGCCTGTGGGTTTTGGTTTAATGTCAATCGTGATTCCAACACTGAACATGTAGGTGAACCTTCAAAAGTAGATAGAAGAAATATATCTGCATCCTGCTGCTTGCTTTTCTCCACCTGGATCTTGAAAAACTCTTGCAAAATGGTATGATATCTAAACCTCTTAGTTTGAGATTCATAATCCTACAACAAATCACTAAGAGTTATCCTCTTAGGCATTCTCCCTCCTTTCATCCATCTCAAGATAGATCTGGGCACTTGACTGCGTTGTGCATCATGGTGTGTAGCTGCATGATCACACTCACCACATGCAAATCTATATTCATCTCTAGATCCAAACTCATTTGGAGATCCCATCTCCATTATTATTTTCTTCACCTCTCCTTGAAATATCTGCATAGATCTTGGAAGAAGCTTTGTAAGCCTATCTTCCTTTCTCCCTTCACATAATGGAGCCTTCTCCTTTCTATCCATTCCTCCTTGAATTATAATGGCTTTAGATCCATAGGCTGAGCCAATATTGAAGCTCTGATACCACTGTAATATCCCACAATAGGGAAAATAAGCAATATTGGGAATATCTTACAATATTCCAAAAATGGACTACTCAACAACGAATTCACAGAAAAATGCATCTCCAAAAATTTAAGCCATAAAAATACAAAAAATCACTTGGATCCATTAGATATATCCGTCTAGCATCTAAATCCAAGAGTAAATCAGAAACAAAGGAAACTAGGTGAGGTAAACAGACTTCCCACACCTTGTGTAGCTGAAAATCACTAAAACCCCAGAACACTGCTACTCAAAAATTATGCACAAAATATACAGTGTAGTATTATGAGGGTTTCAAATTAGAAATTAGGAGAGAAAGTAGATATACTCATATATTAATCAATAATTCTTAATAAATGAGATCTAGTCTCCTTATACAAAATACAAGAGAACCCGACAAGGGTTTCTTGTCATACACTCAAAATAGAATGGTGATCTTTAGAAATAAATTGAATAATCACTGCAACATGAGATACAAGAGTGTAAAATGATGAATAATAATATATCTGATATGGATTCCCTCAATGGTCTCCTCCCATGAAATTTTGAACCCCTCAATCACAAGGAAACACTGCAGATAAACCCCAAGACCTCTTGCTGAAGCTGCCTTAAAAAATAACACATTCCCTAGCTGGAACAACACTGGGAATGTGGGGAAATGTGTGATATGATACCACAGATATGGAATGAGCTCAAGGTCTCTCCAAACAGATCTCCCAATGGAAGGAAACCTCCCTCCTATGAGAAACTAGCTCAGAAAGTGGGATTTCAATCCCCTCCACTACTGCACCCTGCAACAAAGCATAATGACCTGCAGAAAATACGTTGATGAAGTAAGATAAAGCTTGGCCTGAAAACCTAATGTGTAAATTCATGCAAGAACTCTCCCAAGAGGCTCCTCAAGGAAAGAGGTGGGATTCCCACACGGGAACACCCGGTGCTAAATAACACAACAACCCTTCTAAACAACAAGAGGAAGCAGAAGTCTGAGAAGACCAAAATAATAATATAAAAAATAAGGAACAATGCTTCCATCCTCTTCCTTAAATAAAATGTAAGTTTTATTGCCCTTGGCCCCACACAATTAGGTCATTTCCATCAAGAGATTCATCTCCCTCCAAAACTGCGTTATTCCTTCCTTGATCCCTGCTCCTCCACATCTGCGTTGTTGACTTAGTCAAAGTAGACTGAATCAACCTGATATCATCCCTGTTCACACATGGAGGTGTTTTATTAATCTGCAAGGAGTGTCTCCTTTCACATTTGAAGTGTTTTTATTCCTTCTTAGGAGACTTATGGGATTTTCTACCCATTGATTCACCGGCTAAAGATACTGCTAACTCTAATGTTCCATTTAGCTTTGAAGTTAAAATTTGGGAACATTACATAATGCTTATGTGTGTAGGCAGGCTAGTCTAAAAACTTGTAACACAACCATTGTTCTAAAAAGCCTTTCTTTCAAAATGAATTAAAAAAATTTTGTGCAGTTTAGTTCACTTAGAAAAAAGGCAAAGGGACATAGGCTTTGTATATATTTTAGGTACCAGGAGAAACCCTTCCAAAATAACAAATACCTTTTTACCAAAAAAGATCATTCTTTAGAAAGAGTAGGTTTTTGTAACCAATTCTCATTGCATGAAATTTTTTCAGGTTACCATCAGATGATACCACTTCAGATCAATCAGCTCAAAGATTTTTTCAAATTTCCTTGGGACAGTTGCATGCTTAAACAAATACCTCTCGGGCTAGAAAGTGCTGGAGATACTCCCCGAAAATTTATGCCTTCAGTTTTAAATTTCTCTAATATGGTGTACATGGATGACTTCATCATTTTTTTTGAAGATGATAAAGAATACCTTGCCTACTTGAAGAGGATATTTGACTCAAATAGATTTGAAGAGAAAAAGTCAAAGAAGAAGCACCAAGGGGATAATAGATTTTCTGAAAACTCTTGGAATAATCCTTGGACAAAATATGTTAGGAGATCCTTTTGAAGACAGGATGCTCAAACACTACTTTTGTCAAGATCCTTAGCTTCAAAATTTTCACTCATTATACATACCATTGTGTGAAGAAAAAGTAAAAAAGAGAGAAAAATACAAAACATAGAAAAAATGGAAAAGAGGGCAGATTCTAAAGAAAAGGTATAGCCCCATACCCAAAAAATAGTAATACTAAAAGTGTGAAATCCTAAATGCCACTACTGGTGCAAAAATAATGTCTTGTTCAACTATCTAGCCTAATCATGGCTGAACATGTTTCAAATTTATTGTTAATAAGTTAGTGAAAAAGTATGCTGGTCAAAACATTGAAGCTTGACTTGTCAAAGAAAATAGATTAGGAAAGAAAGCTACTGGTTCCACATGCCCAAAACAGAACCAAGGAGAAAAACAGGGATGAATAGCAAACTATGAATCTTAGCCCTGATTTTTCTAGTCTTATTTTGTACAAAAATAACATTTGTGTGCAGCTTGGTTTTATGCCACAAACCCATGATAAATCAGATTGTCTAATCCTGATTTAGTCATGTTTTCAATTTCATATTTTTAGCTTAGTGAATGAATCCTGTCAAACAGTTTAACCTTGAAAATTGAATAGAATAGGTAGAGAATCAAAGGAATTCAATAGCCTAATCTGAATTCCCAGAAGAGATAAGTGTAGAAGTAGATAGTTTGTTTTCGCTTTCAAATTAAAAATGTCAATGGGTTTGCCAGTTCAAGTGCACCCAAGGAAGAAAAAATGTTAGGCGAGTAGGTTGGGTAGGTAAAAGTGAAGTTGAGCTAATCATGCTTTGAAATTTTCAAAATCACTACTTCAGGGATGAGGCACTGGTCTTCATAAACTAAGAGATCTGAAATTCTGGACACCTCCTGAAAAGGAGTTGACGTCCCCAAGTGGAGCCACTATTAGTCATCAGTAATTTTCGCTTGTTTAGATGACTAACTGCTTTGTCTTAGACTTCTAAAAACATAATTCAAGAATCATGTGATTTCTAGAAATCTTCTCAAAGATAAAGTTTTCACTATCCTACTTCCTTGTCGAAGCATGGCGAATCTATCACCCAGACAAGACCAAATATTGGACTGATGTCCCACACTCTCACTATGTTTGCCACCTATGCCTATAACATTATGTCTCTGTTTGCCTAAGCCCTCTATTTTCATACCTTATTTCGCCAAGTAAACTAAACTTTTTCCCTTACTCACCAAGTGCCTCAAGCAATGGTGTTGTCAAAACTCCCTGTCTAAAAGCCCTTTGAAGTAAAACAAGGTTTTCTAGTTGTCTAGGATGATAGTGCATAATAGAGTTTCAAAAACCCTGTCTCCTCATCCAAACCCTGATTCAAGTTTTCA
Source organism: Pinus albicaulis (assembly GCA_034641835.2). NCBI lineage: Eukaryota > Viridiplantae > Streptophyta > Pinopsida > Pinales > Pinaceae > Pinus > Pinus albicaulis. Next base: position 1,308,908,279 of record CM076580.1, read on the forward strand.
ATCAAAAAACCTATTCCAAGGGCATTACAATAAGTCAAATAGGGTCACCTAGGTTATGCATTGTCATGGTTCTGAATCCACTGTTTCCATAGATATTCAGAGGTGAAGTCAAGAGAACAAAGGAATGAAGCTTATCACTGTCAAAATAATATCAAATACCTCCAAAGATATTCTCTTGATCAAGCAGTAAGCCTGCAAAGGAACAATTTACCATGTCCAAGCATTTCTACAGGAATTCTTTGTAAATGGTCAATAGCAGAACAGAGGAAAGAAGGAGACTTAAAAATCTCATGAAGACATCCACAGCTAGTAGCAAGATACAAACAGGCTTTAGTTTACAAGGAACATCATGATCTCATGAGAGAGTGTTATGAAGTGCTACCCATTGTTACACCATTTTTTGGTCATCTAACCTATTATCATTAGATGGACCCAAGTACACCATGTAAGACCAATTTTACCCTAAGTAAAATTGCTTTCACTATGTAAAATAACTTAATAAAACACATTTATTAGGTTGTTTATGGTCTAAACAGGAAACCCCAAAAGGAAATATTAAACAAACCTATATTTGTTTGATTTTTCTCAAGGAATAATTAATTAAACAATAATTTAATTATTATTCCTGGTCATGTTTAACCCAAAACAAAGAAATTAATTAGATAAATCCTTATTTATCTTATTATTTTCTAGGAATAATTGTTTAAATCTTATTTAAATAATATTCCTTGTTAAATATGACTAAATCAGCCATAAATAATTAAATAAATCATTATTTATTTGATTATCTTTCAACCACTTCCTTAAAATGATAAATAAATCATTTATTTATTTGTTATTCACAAATAAAGGGATTTTACCCAAGTCAAATACTTTTTCCCTCCAACAAATATAATAAAATATTCCATAAAAGGTGGATCTAGATTTGGTTAATGTTATTTTAATCATGCACCAAGATCTAGAATGACCCAATATTTTGTTATAAATAGGAGGGTTTTTTCCTACCATTCTTCACCTTTTGTTGCCTATTAGATCACTCTGGATCTAAACTCTTGGTCTGAATTTGAGCCATTATCATTGTCATATTTTCCATTATTTGCTGTGTGAGCTCCCTTTGAGTTCTATCTTTGTCTGGGTTTTCTACACCAACAAGAGAGAGAAATGCTAGATCTGAAGTGCTGAGGACTTCCAAGAACCCATCCCATTGAGGAGAATTGGAAACTCCTTCTTGTTTTCCTCCCAGGTGCCCTTAATACAAAAATTCTTTCAAAAATTGTTCTTGTCTTGTCTATTGGATATATGGAGCAAAACCTTCTTTTTACTGCTTAATGTCTTTTTATGCATAGATCTGGTTTTTGTAGCACTTGTCTTGATCAACTAACTACAGATCTGAAGATATTGGCAACCATATTTGATGTTAGGGCTATTAGTTATGTGTAGCTAAAGTGGTATTTTTTCGTACACTTCGACAAAAGATTCATACTAACACCCATCAAAAGGTCCATGCAGGTCCTAAAAGACAGTGGCACATAAGAAAAACTATACATCAATAAAAAATATCATTAAACATTTGTTTGGCTTCAAGCATGAATCTTGTAGAGGGACAACTGCCCTTTGCTTACATTCCTGCAAAGAAGACCAAAAAGCCATCAAATTAGCCATGAGGTAAGGTAAAAAAGGAGGATCATCATGAGAGGACCATTCACAACCTAGAAGAAAGCAGCAAGGTATGTGTTTGATGGGAATCAAGATTCATGATTGTTTTGACCAAGCAATAGAGCAATGCCAAGGTTACAAAGGCAAAGAACACCTAAAACCCTTCAAGTGATCATTGCAGGGTTTTAGACATAAATAATGAGTTTGGTAAGTGTCTCTTTGACAACTCAAAAGATAACATTGTTTTCTAAAGCATCCCTAAAAACTCAGAAGCCTGGGAAGATAGACAAAGAAGGTAAAAATAGTGACAAAGAAACCTCCTTCATCACAGCAGATGGTTTCAAGGGTTTTCAAGCTACCTTATAGGGTTTGGCAAACAATCATTAACTCCACCTCAGCAAAAGGAAAAATTAGAGTTTTTAAAGATGATCAAAAGGGGTACACATGAAAATAAATACTCCACTACACCAATTTAATATCCCAAAATAGGGAAAATATACACTATTGGGAATATCTTAAGATATTCCAAATGTGGAGCAACAACAATATGAAAACACACCAATGGAGTAGTAGTGATACATTAACACATATAATGCAATAAGATCCACATAACCATCATATTAGATCATAGTAGCAAAAATGTATACAAATCCTTGAGGAAACAATCACTCAAGTGGGGCAATGCAACCCTCAATAGAACATGTACATGATAAATGAAAAATACTGCTACATGAAGAAAGCCATGGGTATGACTGTGCAGTCTATGAAGAATAACTGCTACAAACTGATGTCAATACATGAATATATAAATAAAAAACTCATACAATATGGGAGCAAAGATATAGTCTCCCAAAGGCAATTTCTAGACAATCTTAGAAGGACTGGCTGAAATATGCAAATATGCCAAAATTCTAGAGTTGCAGGGTAGCAGCTGCAACTCAAAACTAGAAATGGATGAAGATACATGAATATGCTGCAACTGATGGCTGAATCTCATCCAATGGATCTTTCAGGTGAAAGGCTGATCCAATCACTAAATATCTCTCCCTCCAAAATAATGGTGCAAACCCCCACTGCAAATACACTCAGAAATAATGCAGTCAAGGATGGGGACTGCATTGTAGGTGATGGGAAGTGCTTGGCCTGATGCCAAAGATCTGCAATTAGCTCTTGAATATTCCTCACTAACCTCCCATGGGAATAGAAGTTCCCTCCTCTGATAGATGAGCCAAGGAAATGGTGTTGTGGAACCCTCCACTGCAACACCCTTCAACACAGCATTTGCTGCTACAGGAATAATGATGTAGCTGAAGGAGGTGGCTTGGCCTTGAGCCTGAAATGTGGAGAATGAAGTACAATCCCTCAATATTCCTCTCAAGAAGGGAGAAGGATTCATAAACAGGAAATCCCTTGTGCTAAGTAGCACAACAATCTCAGTTAAACAACTGAAGAGAGCAAATAGTCATGTAGACCAAATTCTATATTCATCAACATATCATTCTATGGCTGCCTTGTCCTCCCTTTATACAAATGAAAGCCTCCTTTCCTTGGCCCCCACACATTAGGGTTTCCTCCACCAAATTATCTCTTCCCCTTTCACACTGCGTTGTCTTTCAAGGTGATCCACTCCCACTATGGTAGCGCTATTGATTTGGTCAAAATTGACCTTGTCCTCATGCATTTTCCCCTTTTCACACTTGAGGGTGAAAAATAGAGCTACTCTAATGACCCCTTTCACACTATGAAGGATTTTATTTCTACTCATGGGCCTCCTTAACCATTTATTCACCTCCTAGCTGATATAGGAAAAATTAATGTTCCAATTAGCTCTATGCTAATTTTGGGAACATTACAGTCCTCCCCTCCCAAATGTTGCTTGTCCTCAAGCAATTGCAAGGATAGAACTGAAGGGCCTTCTTGAGGCATGTGGGATGAAATGAATTAGGATCTACCATCCCCATATGAATCTCCATTCCCCAAGAAATCATCCAAACAAAATGAGTTACCCTCCAACATGGAAACTCCTGAAAGTCTTCCTCCACCTTTGGCTCATGCAAAGTAGGTGGGCTGAAAATATGATCATGGCAGACAAGGTAGTCTACCCCACATTGTCCTTCTCTCCACTCATGATAAGTGTAGAGTATGTGCTGATCCTAGGCTACAAAAGTATTACCCTCAAGTGGAAAACTGAAGAAAAATCCTTCAAGGATCTCCTCTCCAACATTGAAGAACAAGTTGGCCCAAAACATCTCATCCATGATGAATAGGACATGATCATCATAGGGTATCCAAATGAGAAGTTTGCTAAAGGTCTTACATGATGCTGCATGATACAAACAATTTCCCAAGTGGACACAACACAGTCTCTCCCACTACAAATTCATAAAATAGCATGGCAAGTGGTGTTTTGATAAAGGGCTAGTTGTGTGAATCATCACATCTACTAGTGAATAGTAAATGAGAGAACATACCAACTGAGCATACAAGAGATAATAAAACACTTGCCCATGGTTATACAAAGGATGGCTGTCTCCATCATAATAGTTGGAAAAATTTTGTTTATGGGGCTCAACAATAAACTTGCCCTCATGTGAAGCAATGCACTGTATGATAATGGTAAGAAGATGCAAGTATTGTGTTACATAATCAATAGATGCAAAAACAAAATTCTCACCATGTGTTGGAAGTAAAGTGATGCATGAATACAAGAATAAGTCCATGCTCCAAAAGAACAGCACTGTTGGCCTATGCAAATAGGCTCTTGCCAACCCATAGCTCATTTCTTTGACATGATCCTTGTAAAAGACTTCTCCAATTATGTTGCTGCAATTAGGAAATTCCTCCCAAAATGGAAGTAATTCTTGTTCTTCTAAGGCAAAGGAGTAGCCCCTTTTCACCATGATAGTGCCATCTCCTACTCCTAAAACATAATACAATATGTGAGAGCCAATCTACCCTTTCTCTCTCAAGTACAACTCAAGCAACAAAAGTGTTTGATGCTTCCTCATGCTCTCATCATACAAGACATGTGATGAAGACATAATGAATGATATGAATGTCACATCAACACCATGCATCCATACTCTTTGTTGCTCAATGATGCAAGCATCCTACCACATCTCCTCCATCCCCATACCCTTATGAAGAGTGTATTCCAATTGATGGCCAAACTCCTTCAAGAGTAACCAATGCAGCCAATCCTCCTGCTTCCTGGTATCATAAATTTGCAAGTAGCTCACCAGCTTCTTGCTCTCCATCCACATCCACTCAACCATTTGTGGATGTATCCTTCTTTTTTCCATCTTGGTACTCCTCTCATGAGGGCTACCATCCTCCCAAATCAGATCTTTGTTCTTGCATTTCATGGGATGTTGAAATGCATTCTTCTTAAGGATCAACTTGATCCCATAAGGACCCAAATAGGTGGTAGGAAAAAACCTCCCATTATGATGTGTAAAGCTCAAGAAATGTCCAACACAATCATGAGAGATGTTATCCATCCTAATATGTCCTCCATCATCTATCTATTCCTTCTTTAATCCATGAATATCCAAGTGTGATAAGGGAAGAACCTCCTAAAACTGTTGAAGAAATTTGCACTCCATGATGTGTTAAAGTGCACCTCTAATGAAATATCTCCATGAGATCTCCTCCTCATGCATGGCCTTCCAAAACCAAAGAGGCCTTGAATCTGCTGCAAGTAGAAGTCTCTCTTTGAGCCGTGGCATGGTCATTGAGAGAGTGTCATCTAGAGAGGAGAAAGAGTTTCTTATGAATGCTGCCCTTTGAATGCTCACATGGGGAATGGTTCCTATTTTCTCCATCACTGCTCTTGTACAACGCAGTGTAATTCTGCTGCTCTAAATAAACAACATGAAATGATGTAGGCCCATCCATAATGTTTTATGAAATGACAAGAGATGGACATTTAAGGATACCTTGGTGAAATTTGGAGGCTCCTTGCAGGGCTGCAAGAGTTTCCTCTTCATATGTGTTGGCTTCCCAAACTGCTGAAGATGAAGGCTTCTCCTCCATGGTTACAACAACGATGGTACATGCCTCTTCAACTGATGGTGAGGGATCCTCCTTCATTTTTTAAAATCTCCTAATCATCCTTTGAGAAAACTCAGCAAGAGTAGAAACCCTTGCATGGCTCAAATGGCTGAACCACAAAACAATTGCTTCACCTTCAAGGTGCAGCACTGCAATTTCTATAGCCTTTCTGTCTACTACATGATGTAGTAGGAAGAAATCATCTATATTCATCACCCAAACCTCTGCTACAGATGTCAGTGATCCATCAAAAGTGGACAATAGAAATCTATTGCTTCTCATCATCCCATAGCTGTGGGGTCTTCTTTCTTCTTCCAGCTGAATAAATTGTGGTAAAGCTAGAGTCTCTTTGAAGGCTCTAGGTTTAGCTTTATATTCAGAAAGATGTTCACTTAGAACTTCAGATTCCAAGTGTTCTTCATGCTTCAATTTTTCTTCTCTGTGAGAGTAGGAAGTGCATGGTCCTTCCTCTTCTCCTTCTTCCATCTTCTTAGTCTCCTTGGAGAGGTCCTCTCTGGATTTGAAAACTGATGAGAGAAAGCTCATCCTCTTCATCATCTTGATCTCTTATATCTTCTTATGGCTGAAAACTCACAGGCTGAGCCAAAGATCATGCTTTGATACCACTGTAATATCCAAAAATAGGAAAAATCTACACTATTGGGAATATCTTAAGATATTCCAAATGTGGAGCAACAGCAATATGAAAACACACCAATGGAGTAGCAGTGATACATTAACACATAAAATGCCAGAAGATCCACATAACCATCATATTATATCATAGCAGCAATAATGTATACAAATCCTTGAGGAAACAATCACTCAAGTGGGGCAATGCAACCCTCAATAGAACATGTACATGATACATGAAAAATACTGCTACATGAAGAAAGCCATGGCTATGACTGTGTAGTCTATGAATAATAACTACTACAAACTGATGTCAATACATGAATATATGAATACATAGCTCATACAATATGGGGAGCAAATATATAGTCTCCCAAAGGCAATTTCTAGACAATCCTAGAAGGATTGGCTGAAATATGCAAATATGCCAAAATGCCGGAGTTGCAGGGTAGAAGTTGCAACTCAAAACTGGAAATGGATGAAGATATCTGAAGATGATACAACTAATGTTTGAATCTCATCCAATGGATCTTTCAGGTGAAAGGCTAATCCAATCACTGAAGATCTCTCCGTCCAAAATAGTGGTACAAATCCCCACTGCAAATACACTTAGAAATAATGCAGTCAAGGAGAGGGAATGTGTTGTAGGTGATGGGAAGTGATTGTCCTGATGCCAAATATCTACAATTAGCTCCTGAATCTTCCTCACTAACCTCCCAGAGTAATAGAAGTTCCCTCCTCTGAAATATGAGACAAGGAAATGGTGTTGTGGAACCTTCCATTACAACACCCTTCAACACAACGTTTCCTGCTACAGGAATAACGCTATAGCTGAAGGAGGTCGCTTGGCCTTGAGCCTGAAATGTGGAAAATTAAATACAATCCCTCAAGAGGCCTCTCAAGAATGGAGAAGGATTCCTATACAGAAAATCCCTTGTGCTAAGCAACACAAAAATCTCAGTTAAACAACTGAAGAGAGCAAATAGTCATGCAGACCAAATTCTATATTCATCAACATATCATTCTATGGCTGCCTTGTCCTCCCTTTATACAAATGAAAGCCTCCTTGCCTTGGCCCCCACACATTAGGATTTCCTCCACCAAATTATCTCTTCCCCTTTCACACTGCATTGTCTTTCAAGGTGATCCACTCCCACTATGGCAACACTGTTGACTTGGTCAAACTTGACCTTGTTCTCATGCATTTTCCCCTTTTCACACTTGAGGGTGCAAAATAGAGCTACTCTGATGACCCCTTTCACACTATGAGGTATTTTATTTCTACTCATGGTCCTCCTTACCCATTTATTCACCTCCTAGTTGATATAGGAAAAATTAATGTTCCAATTAGCTCTATGCTAATTCTGGGAACATTACAACCAAAGGTAGAAAAATGATGAACAGTATCAACCAAAAGAAGCAATAAATGTCAGTTCAAGGTTCTTTCTCTAAAAAAGAAAATTTAGAAGCATATTCAAATTCTCAAAAGGGGCAAGCATGAGTTAAAAGACAGTGAGAAAAGGGAAAATAGAACAAACCTTATAAAGAGGGTTTCAACTTTTATTTTTACCAAAAGGTATCAAACCCATACAAAGCATCATCCCCCCACTCCTTTGGTCATTACACTCACAGTGAGGGTTTTCGAATTTTCTGCTAGAAGTCCTCAGGTGAAATTTGTCAGGCGTTGTGCACCTGTAGAGTCACGCTGCGCACTTGTAGCATCTCCTAGTGTAAATAAACACTGCGCATTGCATGCCTGAAGATTGGTGTTGCACTCCTGCGTTTGTGCCCAACGTTCAGAGCTTGCACAAAGGCCCGTTCAGAGTGGCCCGAGCCGCCCAGCCACCTTGTTGCACTCCTGCCACTACTCCAAATGCTGAACGACAGGCCCATGCAGGGTGACCCATGCGGCCCAACCACTGTGCTATGCTCCTGCCACTGCTCGAGCTGCCCAACCACTGTGTTGTTCTCTTTCCACTACTCCAAACGCTGAACGACAGGCTCGTTCAGGGTGCCCGAGCCACCCTAACACTATGCTGCGCTCCTGCCACTACTTGAGCTACCCGACCACTATGTTGTGCTCCTGCCACTACTCCAAATTCTGAATGATAGGCCCGTTCAAGGTGACCTGAGCCACTCGACCACTATGATGTGCTCCTGCCACTACTCCATACTTTGCACGACAGGCCCGTTCAGGGTGGCCCGAGCTGCCCGACCACTGTGCTGCGCTCTTGCCACTGTTTTTCATCCTGCTTTTTGAGCCATTTTCTCTACTGTGGAGGCACTTCAAGAGGTATTTTGAACCTTTTCCTGCATATGCATGGTTTTATAAAGACAAGGCCACTAAGAAATTTGAATATTGGTGTTAGAGAAAGCAGGAAAATACTTAAAAAACACTTGGCCTACACTCTGCTAATGCCTTGACCTAGTTAGAAAACTCATCATCTCCTTTAACCTCTTTCCACATCATTTCACTAGAAGTGCCATTTCTCTTTAAGGATATTGAGGCAGGGGTAAAGAAAGACAAAATTTCTGAAGAAGAGAATGTTGACATAGATGAGGTGACTCAAAGGCCTAAAAAGCAACAAAGGAAGGGAGTAATGCTAAATAGGTTTGAACCTATAAACACTGAAGAGTTGATAACCTCCCTTACTATTTTGGCATGTTTTCAAGAGTTGGGCTGCTATGAATTTTGTAAAAAGGTACAAAATCTCCAGAGTCACCCTCAGTTGACCAAGCTCTTTTCCCTAAACCTTCATAAACATAATGTACACCTAGCCAGGGTAAAATTTGAGTTGATCGCCTATGCCATCTCTAGGGCCACTAGAATGCCTTGCATAGGAGAAAGGTGGTTAAAAAAAAAGTATCTATACCTAAGCCACTATGGCCCATTCTTGAAAACAAGTTGTCAAGCTGGCTGTAAAAATATGTTCCCCTTCTCTCATCTATTGGAGATATATGCTCTCGTGATTAAGATCATCATGAAATACTTCACCTGTGAGGGCAGGTTCTCCAAAGTATATTCATACCACATAAGACTCCTCATGCACTTCACCAAAACCAAGTTGTTACACATGCCCTACTATCTTCGCAAAAGTATTGAGAAAATTTCTTCCATCATGCAGAAAAGGCCTCCATCCGAACAAATGTCAAGCCTTTTTCATCATTCCCTCATCAAATTGATTGTCTCACACCAACTAGAACAACAAGGCATCCCCTGGGAGGTTTTCATCACCCACAATGATTTCACAACTCTACATCCCACTCCTCTGAAAAGTCTACCATCATCATCTCAAAATCCTCCTCACACACCTCCATCACCTTCCACTGACCTTGGTTCATCTTCTTCACATGAATCATTCCCTCAAATATACCTTCCTCATTCACCTTCCCCTAAGAAATCAGAAAATGAAGAATGTAGTGAGGACCAAGAAGAAAGCAGTGATGGCCAAGAAGAAAGTAGTGATGGCCAAGAAGAAATAAGTGATGAAAAAGAAGAAAATAGTGAGGGAAAGGATGATGAAAATGAAGAAAAAAGTGAAGAAGAGGAAGGTGGCAGAGAGGGAGATAGCCAAGAAGAAATTAAGAAAGGAAGTGACAAATATGAGTGTGTTGATAAAGAAGAAAAAATATTTGAAATTAGTGAGCCCCATAATAAGAAAAGGAGCCAAAACAGTGGGTCTTATGATGAAGAAAATGACACTAAAAGTACATATGAAGACAGTGAGGAGGAGGCATATGAAAGCAATGAAGAAAACAAAAATGACAGTGACAAGAATGGCAAAGGTAGCCAAGAAACAAAGTTTCAAGTTGTTTTTCTTAGGCAAGAAAATGATGACAAAGGGCCAAATAATGAAGATAATAAGAAGGGCAGTGAAGGAGAGATCAACCAAAGGAACTCACCTAGTGAAGAAAGAAAGGACCCTCACAGTGATGGGAAAACTAATGAAGGTACCCAAGACAGTGACCCTACAAAGGATGCAAATAGTTATGCAAAGGATAAATTTGACAATGAATAAAATGGGTCAAAAGATGAGGAAGAGGGCAGTCATGGAAATGAAGATGTGCCCAACAAAGATCAAGGCACCTCTAACATTGCAAAAATAGAGGAGGACAGTCCTAAGGATCTTGATAGTGATGCTAGCATAAAGGATAGTGAATATGCTAATCAAAAGGGCAGCCAAGATCAAGATAAGGAAGATGCACACACAGAGATCATCCATGAAGAGAAAAACAATCCTAAGGTCACTAGTGATCAAGATTTGAAAGTGAAACTTGTTGCACCTTTCATCATTACCTATCAAAGAGGAGAGAGGCATGTGTTTGTTGCCTCCAAAGGGCAAGGGGCCATGCACTCCTCCTCAACTCCAATAAAAGACATAGGTAAACAACAAGTGAAAGAGGAAGAGGACAATCATGAAGAAGAAAGAGAATTCGAGCTCATTCACATAGACAGTGATGAGGAAAATGAGACAAGAATAGTAAACTCCATTCTACAAGACCAAAATGCACAGATCAAAGACTTGGAATTCGAGTTAGAGAGGTCTAAGGATCTCATTCACTTTTTGCAGATGCAGAACAAAAAAATGAGTGGCTAGCTGGCCATCTATGAAGCAAGGGTGCTCAAATATCAGAAAGAGGCTCAAAGGTCACAAGTGCAGTTGGAGGAATACATGGGTGCTTATGAGGAGGATAGTGGTGAAGAAGGCCAGACTAGAAAGAGACCTAAGACTATGGGTCTTAGGAAAGCATTGGAAAAATAGAGAGAGGAAGAATAAACCCAAGCACAAAAATTTCCCCTCACCGAGCTCCTTGCCATGGAAATTGAGCATAATGGGGAATCATGGCTTGAGAGAGCCAACATACATCTAGAGGCCAAACTAGAGAAGGCCAACAAAGACTTGAGCTTGCAAAGGAGAATGACTGAGCACTATAAACGGAGAGATCACTTTGCAAGGAAAAAGCTCAAAACTGCCCAAAATGAGGGCTCGACACCAAATTATGAAAAATACCAAGCTAGGCTTGGAATTTTGGCCCAATTTTCTCTACCAGTCTCCAAGGACCCATGAGGCACCTACCTACAATTTTTGAGAGAAATTGAACAATTTTTTGTTTTTTGCAAATTTTGAGCCTAGGAGCGCAGCACAACCTGTGATGCACTTTTTTCCTAGGGCATCTTCAGGAGGAGAAGCTTACATTTTTGGATTCCCCATCATTAGAGGAGTATTCTCACCAAATTTCAGCTCAATTGGAGTTGTTTTGACCCCTCAAAAGTGTCAAAACACTCATTTTTTCACCTTTCTGCCCACTTTTATGAGCATGTGTTGCGCTCCTGGAAGTCTTGGATTTTTCTACATTTTAGGAAAATTTTAAAGGTCATATTGAAAACATAAATATATATATATAAATTAGACTTCAAGGTCTTTCCAACGAGCCATCTCGGAGCCTTTTTTGACATCGGGAAGGCCTCCAAAACAGTGTTGCAAAAAGGCCTATTTCTGCACTGCGCTCCTGGCAAGTTTTCAAAATTTTGACACAGTGTGTTGTGCTCCTGCGTGTGACTAGGCAGAATGTGCATTTGGAAAGTTTTCTTAGGCATTTCAGGCCTAAAAGTCAATTTTATTTCCATTTATAGTCAGAAAAGATATTTATTTATAAATTTTTATGCCTTGGGCTTTGCAAAGCCTCAAGGACAACTTAGGATATTTCTTTTGGGCCAATAGGCTTCTAGTTACTCTCTATGGCTCTCCTCTTCCTTGTTTTTTATGTAAGGCATGAGGATTCATTGTAAACAGTTGGGACTTGATGTGTTTAAGAGCAATACATGGTTTTATGATCTTGGAGAAGAAATTGGTTTTATGAAGTGAATCAATGGCTTGTTTGGCTTGATGATGGAGAAGCATGTTTGCAGGATTCCATAGCTTGGTGAATGGTGATGTTTTCTTAACTTGTTGATGTTTTCTTGTCCGCATTTCTATTTGATTCTTCTTGGTTGCTATATATCAGAAAACTATATGTTGAGACATGCTCATGGAAGCACCTCAAAACTCCTGTTTGTTATAACCTTGATGTTTTCCTCCTTTAGTCAGCTTAAGGAATTCTTGAATACTCCTTAGGCCCACTAAAACTTGTTTTTGTTTCATGAATGGTTAGTATTCTAGCTTATAAATATGATTCATGGTATGCCCTTCTTATTTAAAGTTTTCAAAACCCTATTTTGAAGTTTTTCTATGGAATATTGATTGATTAGGTTAAGACAAAGAGGTCTCATTTCGATATTGCCCTTTTCCCATGCTTACGAACTTATTTCAGAGTTCCCAATAACTTGATATATGATGTTTAGGATTTCCCTCTCCATAAATTGAGTTGTTTGTTTATCTTATGTGTTTTCCCAAAAGTTTGAAGGTGAATTTCTAAAGTTAGGAGTTCTAATGATTCTATGTTTCATGGGAATGTTAATCTTACATGTTTATCAGTTTGAGTATTGTTCATAGAGATTAATGGTTTCCCTTACCTCATGAGTTATTTCTTTCAGACTATATATGTTTAAGACCTCTTAGTTTTTTCCCAAACTTAATGTTCATTACACCTCATACATTACCTAAAGGATCCATTAACCTTGCTAAATCGGCCCTGCAATACACTTTGTTTCATCAGTTAGACACCCTTGACTTCATTTGACTGCATATCCCTATTGATTTGATAATCTCTCATTCCACCTATCCTACTTGATCATCTTACCCCAACCCAAAACAAACAAACAAATTACACTTAATAACTAGCTTAAAATCAATCATCCAAAGCGAACAAGTTCACATCCTTCGCATAATAGAGAGAGCCCTCTCTGAGTCCAGGAAGGCTAGGTCCTAGGACTCCATAGAATGGTTTGATGTTTCCCTATTGTTTGGTCTAAAAATCTGCCAAATCATGGGACCAAAACATGCCCTGATGGAGGGAATCGCACATAAGCTCAATAATGGCATCATATTATGCCTGATTGTTTGTTGTTGAACTGATGCACATACCATTGGTGCAGAGTGGTGATCAGTCGGGGTGATAGATAACCCAGGTGGCTGTTGCTAAAATTTGAGACCATCTTGATGCTCCATCAACAAATCTGAAGGACAGCTCGGGTTGGTAATCCAGTGTGACACTCGAGCGCGTTTTGTAACAAGTCTTTTGGTCAAAAATTTAAAGTGGTTGGGTTTGTGTATGTTGACTCTAGGGCAAGGTGTCCTTGGCCCTTATGGATATAATTTCTTGAGGTAAAGGCTGTTGATGGGGTTTCTAAGGAATGTCATGTCCATTTCAGTCAAGGTGTATGCCCCCTTGAGGAGGCAATGTTTTATGATGTAGGGACCTTTCCACAAGGTTTCAAACTTTCCTAGCCCTAGGGCTTATTTTGTGACATCATAGTGGAGGACTAGTTCTCCATCGTTGAATGAGAGAGGGTTGATGTGGCGATCGAATTATGCTTTTACCCTTTTCTTGTGGGCTTCATTGTGTTGCAGTTACCGTCATCGGATTTCGTCAATCAGCTCTTGTAGTATTAGGCACTGTTCTAGAGGCTTGGTATCATCGAAGAGTTCTATGGTGGCATGTAAATTCAGGATCTCGCGTTCTATGGGCATGATGGCTTCGACCTCATATACCAAGTGGAAGGGAGTGAAACCAATGGACGTCTTCACAACCATGCGATATTCCCACAGGGCGGAGAGGAGCATATGGTGCTAGTTGGTTTTATGGTTATTCACCATGCATTGTAACATCATTTTGAGAACTTTGTTTACAACTTCTACCCATCTGTTGGAATGGGGGTAGTATGGTGAAGCGAATTCATGGGTGAATCGGAGGTGGTGAGGTAGCTCCTTGAAAAATTCATTCTAGAAATGTTTCCCATGGTCGGAGACTAACTCCTTGGGAACACTGAACTGGAAAATTACATGGTTAAATAGAAATTGAGTGGCGATTTCTGTGGTGTTGTCATATGTGGGCATGGCTTCCGCCCACTTTGTGAAATAATAGACAACCACTATGATGTATTTATGATTTTTGGATGATGCGATATTTCAACTCATGAAGTTGATTCCCCATTTACAAAAGGAGCTAGCGACGATGACGGGGTGCAGAGGAGCAGGAGGGGCTCTTGCCTTATGAGTGAAGCACTGGCATCGCTCACATCTCTTGACTACTGTAACGCAATTGTGAAACAAGGAGGGCCAGAAATATCCTGCCTATAGGAATTTTTGGTGGTGGCCATTGTGGAGAGGTGGCCGCCACAAGATCCTATGTTGCAGTCATTAAGGGCTTGTTCTGCTTGGTCATGAGTGAGGCATCGATGTAAAATGGTGTCGATGCCCCGTCGGTAGAAAACATCTCCCATGAGGAGATATCGGGGGCTTGATTGCGTATGCACTGACGGTTGTCTTGAGTGAGATGAGGTCTGAGATTTTGAGTTCGTAGGAAGAGGAGAATGTCTCCGTACCAAGGGTCGTCAGTTGTTATGAAGAATATATGTTCATCTGGTAGCGAATCATTGTGTAATGTTCCCAAATTTTCACATAGCAATTTGGAACATTATATTTTGCTACTTTCAGCTAGGAGAAGAATAAATGGGTAAGGGAGCCCATGAAAAATAAAAATATGAATAATTTCCACCTTAAGAAGGAAGGGGATCACTTCAGGAGCTGAACTTTACACTTACAAGTTTGAACATGGGCAAAATAGATGAGGACATAGTCAAGTTTGACTAAGTCAACATGCATTCTTGAGGAGGAAGAGATCACCTAAGCAAACCGGTTCAGTGTGAACAAGGATCAACCTAAGACACATATATAAACTAGATTGAAGATCCATAGTGTGAAAAGAGGCATTGGAGGTGGATTAGTTGACCAAGTCAACAATGCAGCCACAAAAGGAGGGAAGCAAGCTAGGGTAGCATAGTTTTGAAAGAGGAAGCTTCATGAAGAAGTCACCTCAACATTGTGTGTGGTCTAGGGTGAGGATGCTCACAAAAGATAAAAGGAAGGCATATCATCAAAGGGAGATCATTCATGTGTTCATATATTTTGGTCTAGAGACCATTTTCATACTTCAGCTATTTAGCCGGAGTTGCTGCACTGCTTAGTGCAAGGAATTCCTGTGCAGGAATTCCATCCTCTCTTGAGATCATCTTGCTTAAGGGATCAAAGGGAAGTTATTTGAGCTTCATTTAAGAACTTGGCTTGGAACCATTCATCCATACTCAGCCACAGTGTAGTCTCTTTTAGAAAATTGTGTCCTTGATGTAGAGGCAGCAACAACAGTGTTGCATCCTTTGATATTGTGCTAGTCTTTGAGGAGGAGGTGCTCATTCCCCTGCGGGAGTTTGTTAGAGAGGCATTTGGCCATATTTCTGTCTTATTCAGATATTTCATGTCATATTCAGCCATGCATAATACAGAGATTCAGTAACTGCGTTATTTCTGCAGTGCTGCTTGTTATTCATGCATTTTGCCGAAAACCTTTGCCGGGTGTCTTGTTTTATTGTATAAGCTTGTAAATCTCCATTTCTCTTTTGTTTGATCAATATAAGTTGCATATCAATTTTTTTTTATCATTTTCTATAGAAACCTTCATGGGAATTACGCTCTCACTGTATTCAGAAATTCCTGTTTAGTAAAGTCATGGGAAATCAATGTTTTCTAGTCTAGTTGGGAAAGGAGGAGTTGTTTAATATAGCTAGAAGCATTAGTTTGAGCTGAAATTTGGAGCATCGGTCCCTCATGACCTAAGATATCATATCTAGCCATTTCCCCTGCTTACTTTTATGCTCATTTCTGAAAATAACATTTTTAGGGCATAAAACACCCTTTTTCGCTACTTTCCGGATCATGAAACGAAGTAACAGTTGCTGCTGTAGTTAAAAATGATGCCTATGTGTTTATTATGCATATTTTAATATTATTCATCATCAAAGGTCTGTTATACAGCTTATTCATTGTAGAGTTTCAAACTTGGAACATTAGAGTGGTATCAGAGCATGATCTCTGACCCAGCCTGTGAGATCAAGCTATCAGAGGAGCAAAGAGGAAAAGCAAAGATCAAAATGATGGAGAGGATGAGCTTACTCTCATCCATTTTCAGATCCAATAAGAAAGAAGAAGAGAAATGCATTGAAACTCCAAAAGGGTTTCAAGGAGGAGAGAGCTACAGTGAAACCTCTAGGTTTCAAGATGCAGAAAAAGATGCATGCACTTCCTGTTCTCATAGAGGAGGTGAAGAGAAAGGAGACCACTTATAGCATGAGATATTAAGTGGATATTTGGCAGAATACAAGTTCCAACCTAGGTCTTTCAAATAAACCCTATATTTCCCTCAGTTTATTCAACTGAGAGAAGAAAGAAGACCATGCAGTAAAAGAATGATGAGAGGCAATAGGTTACTATTGTCTACATTTGATGGGTCAACTATAGCTAGAGCTTGGGTAAGAAAGCTTGAGGAATTCTTCCTACTTCACCCAATGGTAGAGAAGGAGGCAGTAGAAGCTGCAGCATTGCACCTGGAGGGTGAAGCCAATGCTTGGTGGTTCAGTTACTCAAGCCATACAAGAGTGATTTCTTTTCTTGAGTTTACTTAAGGGCTGATTAGAACCTCTGATGGAGAAAGATAAGAAGAGAGGAAGTCCACACCACCATGGGAAGAGACAAGTACCAACGTTGTCATAGCATGGAGAGAGTAGCCTTCTACACCAGCAGTTGGAGAAACCATTACAATAGAGGGAGGAGCCTTTGCAGCTCTACAAGAGGTTCCCACATCTCACCAAGGTATGGGAAGATTTCCACTTTTACTTATTGCAGAAAATATTTCTAAAAGTTGTGGAAATATGTTTTCATATGGTCTAGGATCAAACATTGTTGCTGGGGTAGAGAAACAATATTGCACTGCACTGTGCAGATTTGAGTGGTTCAAGAAATAAATGAACCGTCATCCTCTTGGACCCTTGTTGAGTTGCACTCAACCCTTGAGGTTGAACTATGATAATTTGGGGGGAGTCATGATCATTATTGAGTCAGGGTATGAGACAGCTTGTACACCATGGAGGAGTTATACAGTGTTGTCAGTAGATAGAAGTAAGAGGGTTTTTCCTTCTTCACATTTGGATCCTTATGGATTCAATATGATTGTAGACATGAGATCTTCTCTAAGAGATCTCCAAGGAGATGCCTTTCAGCACTTCATGAGAGGCAAAGAAAAGAAACTGTTTGTGGAGGATGGTAGATCTCATTGGAGAAATACCAAGATTCAGAATGATGAGAAGCATCCAAAAGGAGTTGAATGGATGTGGATGGGAGGTAAGAGGCTTGTAAACCACTTGCAAGTCTATGACACTGGGCGGCAAGAGGCAATGCTGCGTTGGCTACTCTTGAGAGAGTTTGGTCATCTTATGACATGTCCTGTTCCATGGGGTGAGAAGAGAAAGGATGATTGGTAGGATACTTTCATCATGGGGCAGCAAGGAGTGTGGATGCATTATGATGATATGGTCATTTTTTTTTCATTGCATTAGTTGTATGATGGAGGTATGATGAGGCAGCAAATTCATTTGTTGCTTTGGAGGATTGGGAGAGAGTAAGGGCATATTTTCTCTCACACTTGGCATGATGCTACAGGAGTAAGGGAAGGCACTAGCATAGTGCAAGGAGCAACACCTCCATCTTGGGAGGATCTCTACATACACAACAACATTTTAGGAAGAGTCTTTGGCACAATCTATGTCAAATAATTGAGCTTTGAGTTGAAAGTGGCCCTACTCCAAAGGCTAGCAGCGCTATCACTTGGGAGCTTTGATTTCTTGCTGGAGTGTTCTCAAGACCACTTCACAAGTAATACACCTTGGAGGCATGTGGAAGATGAGAATGAGGAAGTAATGGATGGAATCATCCCTTACCATGTTTTGACCTTCTTGGCCTGGGTTCACAAGCACAAGGAGAAAGATCTACATTCAACATTTGTGGACTCTCCTTCCATGCAATTTTATGCATACCATCCATTAATGGGGGAGTTCACTTGGGAGGGAATTAAATTGAATGCATATCAGCATATGGAGAGATGCATAGCCTGGAAGATGAAGAAAAGGTTGGCACAACCACTTCCCTACTCACTTGTAGCAAGGGAAAATTTTCACATGAGCCATTTCAGCTCAATGACTGAAGTACATGATGGAGGAGGTAAAATTTTGTTTTGTATTTTACACTTCCTTACCTATATGAGCGGCATATCATACCAAGAAGGGTATTTCATTCTTGCATATTATATTGTTATTTACTTAAGGCCACTTGCAGCATTTACGATGGCTATTCTATTTGTGGATTGTGGGGGAATGCCACATGGTTTTTGGTGTGCATCATTGGCACCAAATTATGCTTTCATGTTTCCATTTTGTAAAATGAATGTCACAGCAAAAAAGTGGCTAAAAAGACACTTGTTGCACTATGTATTGAGGTAGGCAAATAATGCCCTGCGTTGGTGCCATGTTTGGGACTATGTTCTACCTCCTTATTTTCATATGTTTATGCTTCCATACTATGCTGCTAAAACATTGGTTGTAGGAAGCACCATTGGAGGAGTGGCACAAGAGGTGGAGAGGCCTAATGAAAATATGGTTCTTCACATTATACAAGCTACATATTTCAGAAAGAACAAGGGGCAGACCTTGATTGTCATGCTTTACATCTTGCCTTCAAGTGAGAGGACTCATTTGGGAGGTTTTAGTTCTTTGGGGAGACACCTCATGGGTGTTGGATTTGATGGGGTGGCTTGGGTATTTCTTGAAGACCATTATATTTCAGCCATATATCAGCAGCAGCCCCATATATATCATAAGTGGAGAGAGAAGCAACAAGAGATGCACATTTTAACTCCACACAATCAGCTATGCAACCCACCTTTTCTGCAGGAGCTCAAGGTGGAAGAGATCCTTCATGAGTTGCCATACTGGAGGGTGACTCATTTTGTTTGGTTGATATCTTGGGGAGGAGAGATTCAAATGGGGATGATGAATCCCAATCTATATCAGCCCTCACGCTTCAAGAGGACCTACAAACAGCCCATTGTTGCTTCCATGGATGTTTCATTGTCACACAACGTTAGCTATTTGGGATGATTCCCAAAAGATGGCTTGCACACTTTGGAGGGGAAACTTGGAGATATATTGATGATGCAGCACCTTGATCCTTGGAGGATTTCATCTTATGAGGTTGTTGTATGGGAGAATAGGGTGCTCTTCAGTCCTATCCTTGTAGTTTCTTGAGGACAAGCAACATTTGGGAGGGGAGGACTGTAATGTTCCCAAATTTTCACATAGCAACTATGCGACGTCTGAAGTGAACCTAGGAGTGGCAACTATGGGCACCAATCCGTATCAGAAGTCGGGCAGAACGGTCTTGAGGTCAGATTCAGCTAATCGGAGAGGGGGTATCCCTCTTCTCAGCCTTCACTTCCCCTCGCGCTTGACTCTCTGGAGGAGAGCTTTCCCGGTACACCTAACAGAGTTGGATTTCGCTCAATTAATCAACTTCTATGTTTTGTTTGAGCGGCCTTGGAGATTTAACTCTCCACTCACCTATTCCAAGGCCCTACAACCTAGCTAGTTGGTGTATGACACTTAGAAAACTTGCTAGTTGATTTTAAATTATATCGCTTATTTTAATGGGCTGTTATGTTAAGTCACAAGGATGCGGGGATGAAACTTATGGTGTTTTTTGACGCAGAAAGAAATTAATAAAAAACAAACTACATGCAAATGCAGTTATTGTCTTTCGATGAAAAGAAACTTCTATACAGGTTCTACGAGACTAAAAATTGTATTTTTCTTTTCAAATAACAAACTCACACTCACAAAAACTACGAAAATGACTAAATGCTTAAGTGCACCTAATGCAAATCACTACAAGCATGCAAATTCTAAGATGCAAAATCTCCTAAAGCAGAGTGAAATTTCCAAAAAGCTCCTTCAGTTTTAACTCTTTTTGGTTGCCCAGAAAGCTAGTTCCCGAAATCAAGAACTCTTAATATAAGGACACCAAAAACGCTTAAAAACAAGAAGAAGAAATCAATGACAACTTCTTTCCCAAAATCAAGCCAAAAACTAAGAGACAAGAAACCTCACCAAAACTTCAAAAGATAAGGCGAAACAAAAACAAAAATGCAACAACAAAAGCAAGAAACAAGACAAAATGTTTTTTGAGCCTTTGAAATGCAAAAACCAAAAGCAAAGCAAATGTTTTTTGAGCTTTTTAGTTTTATAAAGAAAGAGCTCGAAAAGACCAAGCAACACTATCAAAATCCAAACCAAACAAGACTGAATTTCAAGCACAAACTTCAACAATGCTCCAAACCTTATAAGGCTAACTATTAGCAAGATCAATAAGAGCAAAAGAAGACAAGAAAACTCAGCCACCCAGCCTAGAAGAATAGTATAAACTTGCCGCAAACAAAAACTTCGAAGAAGCAAGAAAAACTCTTCAAAAGTTGCAACAAGACCTAGCCTACTGAACTCAAGAAAACCAATCAAAAAACGAGCAAAAATCGTAGTGCCAAGCAAAACACAAAGATAGGAAAGAGTAAGGGAGCAGGAGCTCTCTGTTCTGATAAAGCAGAACAGCCAAGAATGCTCAGAAAGCGATCTTGGTACTCAATCCAAAAGTGCCAGCACCAGAAACAACACTTTGCCAAAAAGACTAGTTTTCAATCAAACGAAAGAGAGAAAAGACCAAAAACCACTTCCTTCACAATCCAGAGAGTACAAAGACACTATAGAAATAGGTCTCCACAGCCAGAAAGGACCAAAAAGTCAAGAAATCCAAAAATTCAAAATCTGCCTAGGTATACGCTACTTCACAGTTTATCAACAAGCGTGCATACGCGACTGTGCTAAAGGAAACATGCGTATACGCGACTTCCTTTAGACAAACCTGCGTGTATACGCGACTGTGTGCAGAAAAAAGCGCATATACAAAGGTAAATAGTGAAAAAACAAAAAGGATCAAGCCTGGATAAGAAACCAGGACTTCAGACTGACTGAGAAAAAGTAAACTGGACTGCAAATTAAAGTTAAAACTGTTGGCAACCTATCAAACAGCTGAAACCACCCAACAGGGGAGTCACAAGAATGTGATCCCCAGCGGAGTCACCAGTTCTGTTTTGGGGAAAATCACCGTAGAGGTTCGTTGGGTTACAACCTCCACAGAGCAGGGGCATGCTACTTAAGAAGGACTCACACAACCATGCATGTTCAGGAAAAACTAAATAGAGTAGATCGAGGAAGTTACCCGTAGGTCCTACGGTTGAAGCAGATCCCGCGGGGTCCAAACCCCCAGCAACCGTCCTTCCTTCTTAACCTGAAAGACACGAAGAAACAAGCACGAAGAACTGGTTGTACAACATATATCTACTCTAAATGTTAGTGAAATCCATATGAAACATTAAATAAACCATAATGAATGCTTAAATAACAATATTCTCATATATGTAAGCAGACACCAACACGTATATTTCGGGAACAAGATGGTACTTCTATATTATAAATAGCATGTACAAATAACGAGTGGAGAGATCACCTGAATCCTTCCACGATCTTTGAGCAGACCGTCGTCTGGATCCGTCCCACCCTTGCCTCACTAAGATTCCTTCCAAACTGGTCCATACGAGATGACATATAGGAATATGAGCGTCTCAAGGAAACAAAGGTTTCCTATAATGAACTGGGAAGTGCAGGAGGCACGGGGAATCAGACTTGGATAGGGAATACCAACAGAGTATAATATCAATAAATTCTCTCTCTCCCTTAGGCCATACACATGAGGGGCTTTTATACTCCCTCCAAGTAGTTTCAATAGTTGGAAATAGTTGGCCACGTGCTAGGGTGGTTGAACTACCAGAGTAACCATCAACCCAGCCCGAAAATAGGGATTTTTTTATATATTTTTTAATCATTTTAATGGCATACGCAGAAAAGTGCATGTGGACTCGCGTATACACGCGGAAAAGTCTGGGCATAACCGCGTATGGGGATTTTTACACTGTTTTTTAGTGAATTTGTCCAAGTCTGTAGGAATGGGTGCCCAAAGCCATAAAAGCAATCATGAATCATATGAAGGTGAGAAATGATGCTATAACAAACATTATATTTTGATACTTTCACCTAGGAGAGGAATAAATGGGTAAGGGAGCCCATGAAAAATACAAATATGAATAATTTACACCTTAAGAAGGAAGGGGATCACTTCAGGAGCTGAACTTTACACTTACACGTGTGAACATGGGAAAAATAAATGAGGACATAGTCAAGTTTGACTAAGTCAACATGCATTCTTGAGGACGAAGAGATCACCTAAGCAAATCAGTTCATTGTGAACAAGGATCAGCCTAAGAAACATATATAAAATAGATTGAACATCCATAGTGTGAAAAGAGACATTGGAGGTGGATTAGTTGACCAAGTCAACAACGCAACCACAAAAGGAGGGAAGCAAGCTAGGGCAGCCCAGTTTTGAAAGAGGAAGCTTCATGAAGAAGTCACCTCAACATTGTGTGGGGTCTCGGGTGAGGAGGCTCACAAAAGATAAAAGGAAGGAATATCATCAAAGGGAGATCATTCATGTATTCATATATTTTGGTCTAGAGACCATTTTCATACTTCAGCTGTTTAGCCGGAGTTGCTGCACTGCTTAGTGCAAGGAATTCCTGTGCGGGAATTCCATCCTCTCTTGAGATCAGCTTGCTTAAGGGATCAAAGGGGAGTGATTTGAGCTTCATTTTAGAACTTTTATTGGGGCCATTCATCCATACTCAGCCACAACGCAGTCTCTTTCATAAAACTGTGTCCTTGATGCAGAGGCAACAACAACAATGTTGCATGCTTTGATATTGTGCTAGTCTTTGAGGAGGAGGTGCTCATTCCCCTACGAGAGTTTTTTAGAGATTACTTTGGCCATATTTATGTATTATTCAACTATTTCATGTCATATTCAGCCATGTATAATACAGAGATGCAATAACTGCGTTATTTTTGTAGTGCTGCTTGTTATTCATGCATTTTGTCAGAAACCTTTGCCGGGTGTCTTGTTTTACTGTATAAGCTTGTAAATCTCCATTTCTCTATTGTTTGATCAATATAAGTTTCATATCAGACTTCTTTTATCATTTTCTATATAAACCCTCATGGGAATTACGCTCTCACTGTATTCAAAAATTTCTGTTTAGTAAAGTCATGGGAAATTAGTGTTTTCTAGCCTAGTCGGGAAAGGAGGAGATGTTTAATATAGATAGAAGCATTATTTTGAACTAAAATTTGGAGCATAGGTCCCTCATGACCTAAAATATCATATCTAGCCATTTTTCATGCTTAATTTTACGCTCATTTCTGAAAATAACCTTTTTAGGGCATAAAACACCCTTTTTCCCTACTTTCTAGATCATGAAACGAAGTACCAATTGCTGTTGTAGTTAAAAATGATGTATATGTGTTTATTATGCATATTTTAAGCTTATTAATCATAAAAGGTACGTTATATAGCTTATTTATTGCAGAGATTCAGATTTGGAACATTACACATTGACTGGTGATCCCTTGGTATCCCTTGGGAGGTCCGTAATGAGCTCTGCTAAGATAAGCGCCTTTTTGTTTTAAGGGGAGTGAAATTGTAAGTCATATTCTTGGATAATGACTATCCAATGGGCGTACTTGTGGTTCATTAGGCGGCACATGAGCATATATTTGATGGGATTAATATCTGTTATGACCGTAGTGGTCTTTAAGATGATGTAGTGGTGAAGCTTTTGGATTGCATGTATTAGTGCTAGGGCGGTATTTTCTTCGGGTTCATATCTTAATACTGGGCCTGCTAAGGTTTTAATGACATAATAGATTACGTGCTCCTTCCCATCCGGGCTTTCCTGAATCAATACTTCGGCATTAGGGGAATTTTGAGGTCTAAAATGGGCCTCCTAAGAAAAATGTACAACAAAAATAAACTTTATAACAACCAATAGGATTCAAGATGATGACATCAACCATGGGGGATGATTTACCATTTTTTAAATAAAAGGGTAAAAATATTAAAAAATAATAAAATAATAAAACTACTTTTTCAACTCGTATTTTCAATTTATCTCCCAAAATTTTTACTCAAATTTTGAGTGGGAGTACTTGTTGGATGCAAAATTTAATTTCTCATCCAAGGAGTACCCATGTTGCATACTTTCGAAGAACTCTACTACACGAAAAATGAGAAATACATAAAAAACGTGATTGTAATCATGTTTTTTTATGTATTTCTCATTTTTCGTGTAGTAGGACCCATCGAAAGTATGCAACATGGGCACTCCTGGGATGAGGAATTAAATTTTTCATCCAACGAGTACTCTCCGCTCAAAATTTGAGTAAAAAATTTGGGAGATAAGTTGAAAATATGAGTTGAAAAAGTAGTTTTTTCATTTTTCCCTCTAAAATTTGATGTTGTCATCAAATCTTATTTGATTTTTTCCACTATTATTTTATAATTTCCTTAGGAGGCCCATTTTAGACCTCAAAATTCCCCTAATGGACAAGGTAGTCTCAAAATTTGATAGATACAGGATGTAATCTTTGTCATAGTCTGGGGGATTGATGAGCGGTGCTAAAGACAATGTTTCTTTCAGCGCATCGAATGCTTGTTCGACATGATCATCCCATTTGAATGGGATGTCCTGGCAAAGGAGGAGCAGGAACCCTTGAGCGCAAGTGGCATAATATGGGAAGAAGTGTCTCAAATAATTGGCCTTCCCCTATAGGCTTTGTAGTTTTCTGAGGGTTCGAGGTGAGGGTACCTCTTTGATGGCTTTGACCTTGAGGGGTCCACACGAATCCCTTGCTAGGACACGATAAAACCTAAGAGTCTTCTTGATGTCATGCAGAAGACATACTTGAGGGGGTTCAAGCATAGGTTGTATTGGCGACATCGTTGGAATACCAATCGCAGATCCTCAAGATGGTTTGAACACTTCTTAGAGTGGACGGTCAGGTCATCTAAGTAGGCGAGGATAAGGTGTGCCAAGTCATGAAATATATAGTTCATGGCCCTCTGGAAGGTGGCTCCATCGTTTTTTAGGCCAAATGGCATTACCTTGTATGCGAATGTGCCCCATGGTGTGGTAAATGCAGTTTTGTATTGGTCCGTATGGCGGATTTGAATTTGGTTGTACCCCTAGAATCCATCGATAAAGGAGAGAGCCTAGTGACCCGCACAAGCACCAATGACCTGATCGATGAATGGGGTGGGGTAATTTTCCTTGGGACATGCTTTGTTCAAATCCTAAAAATTGATGCAAACACGTATTGTGCCCTATTTTTCATGACGGGAATAGGGTTGGAAACCCAAGATGTGTAAGAAATGGGGTAAATAAACCCGGCTTTGTGAAGCTTGTCGATTTATCGTTCTATTGCTTCTGCCTTTGATGGGTGTAGTTGACGTTTTTTCTGGCGCACTGGAGGTAAGTCAGGCCAAGTGTCAATATGGTACTCTATGATAGGGGGATTGAGTAGTCCCACGCGAAGATATCTCGATACTCTTGTAGCAACTGGGTATAAGAGTTTATTTCTTCTGGAGATCATGCTTCCCCAGTGAGATTTCTTCGACCTTACCAAGATTTTGGGATATTTTCACCTTGACGGTAGGTGAGATGTTTGACATATTTTCTTCCTTGAACGCATCGGGCGCTGGGATAGGATTCTTGAACCAATCAAATTTCCCTGATGGAAGGAAATATTTCGATTCAATTGCATAGATATCTTGTTCTTTTGTCTTGTCAGGACTAGACATTTGGTTGGGGAGAAAAATCAAACAGTGATGCATTTCATCCCATGGATAATCCAGCTCTGTCATGGATTCTAGGAAGTCCTCATATAAATGAAATAGGGATCCTAAGGGGGATTGATATTGCACAAGGTTATGCTGAAGAGGTTCAATCCACACGAAGGTAGTTGATAGACACAAGAAGGATTCCATCGTCAATGTGGTGGAACTAGACACAGTCGACAGAGTGTAGAAAGATTGGGTCTGCACTGTCGTAGGTACAACTACTCTCATAGTTGCATCTGACTTGACACCTATCGCAGATGAGCAGAAAAATCGAGTCATAGTTCTGATACATGATGAAATGAATCATATATGGTGTATCATGTCTTCAGTGTTTGGCGGGGGAAGAATCTATGTGATGGGAGTTTGCGTAAGTGCAAGGTTGGGTCCCCCGTTAGGATGGTCAATTTCCTGTTGGTGGAAATTGTGCCTGGTGCAGAGGTGCCTAAATATTTCCATTAGCAGGCATGCCTCTGGTTCGTGGTTATGGATAGTGCAGATGGTGCATGGTACCACTATGCCAACTGATTATATTGTGTGGGAATCAAAACTACTCTTCATCATAGATGTGGACGCTTGGAAATGATCTGTGGTAAAAGATGAGGTCTTCTGCTTCCATTTCCATGTTATTGGCTTCGGTGTGTCTAGCTCTTTTGTAGAGTGTTGACTTAATTCTTCTCTTGCCGCTCTTAGCTTGGGGAGATGCTCACATTTAATTGTATGATGAAAGTGTGAAAAAATATGGCAATAAGTACGTGTGATCTTCTCTTGGTTAGAGAGAAGTTTCTGTGGGAGAGAAGAGACTGTGCAAAAATTGTTTTCTAATTGCCTCAGTTCTTTGCACTGATTGACTCGGCAGCCAATTAGGTCGCATAGTCCACATGTTATCCTAGGCTGGACCTGGGTCATGCTTGGTTGGTGTGTCATCCCAGTTTTCCAATCACATCGATGTGAGTTTGGGGTTGCTATTCTGGGGGTGATATACTTTCTATATCGTTTGAGGAGATCATCCACTTTCTTCTCTAATGTATGAATCATATCAATTAGAGGACAAAATTGCGGGATATAGGTACAATGTTGTCCACAGTGATTTCCTTGATATACTGGGAAAAATATCCTAGATATGGGGTTCCCATCATGCTCAGTTGGTGGTGTGATAGGGTACTAGCGTCGTAGTGATTCTAAGTAAGGGTAGGTTGTGACCACATGATTGGGCATTTTACATAACACACATGTTGGTCTTCGCTGAAGAGAGTGGTTGGGGGTAACTAAGAGTTCCCTGATTGGTCATTTTTTAGCTAACAGGAAGAGGATGGATATATTCGTCACATCTTCTTGGGTTTTTGAGTTGTTCATAGATTTCGAGTTTGAGCCATCTTCTCGGGAGAGGCAGACTATAGTGTATCACTTACAAACCAATGCTGCATGAAATCTAGGGATGTAGTGACAATGGCTCACTGGGTGATTGCCACTGCATATCTGACATGAATACTGTGTGTTCATGTCAGTGTGATATACTACATGAACTGGATAGCATTTCTGGAACATTTCTAGAGTTGGGAAATCTATGATGAAATGATCACGCTCATCACAGAGTACACAACGCTCGATGGGAGGAAGGGGGATGGATTGGAGTCTTTCTATCAATTTTCGCTCCTCCTGTGGGTAAAGGATGGTGCAAGGTTCATCTCCAGATGACTGGGTTCAGGGCTCCTCTTGGTAGGACCACTAGATGGCGTGTAAGGCATCCCTATATCGCGGGATATCTAGGAAATGATGGGTATAATGTCCATAATTGTTGCAGATAGCTCATGTGTGATTGGTACGCAATGCTTTGCCTCAAATTTTGGTGGAAGGTTTATTTTTATCGGAACGTGATGTCGTGATATCTGCCGTAGAGCTAAGGAGCGGTTTTAATTCAGGTAGGGTGTCATACTACATCACATATGGCGGAACCTAGTGATTCCTATTGTGTTGTGGGAGTCTCCACCTTATTTCCTCTTCTTTCAGTTTGCTTAGTCGTAATCATCATTTTTGCAATG
Organism: Pinus albicaulis; assembly: GCA_034641835.2. Taxonomy (NCBI): domain Eukaryota; kingdom Viridiplantae; phylum Streptophyta; class Pinopsida; order Pinales; family Pinaceae; genus Pinus; species Pinus albicaulis. Next base: position 1,308,936,540 of record CM076580.1, read on the forward strand.
GGAATTTCCTTTGGAGGGATGTTTTTGACAGTTTCTTGAATGGGTTGGGCCTCCTCGGGACTGAGGGGCACTAACCCTATAGTGGTGATGTGTGTGGCTCCCATCCCAGTAGGGGGAATGAGGTACCAAACTGGTATTGCAAAATATATCTTTGGTAACACCACGGTGGCCAAGCCCTGCTGTGGTACGAAATGAGCTGGGGGTAGAGGAACGGGGTTTGGGAGGTGGCGTAGGCTAGAGAGGTTTCCGTGGTCGAGGACTTGGTGTCATTACTTCTCGTGTCTATGTCTTGACTAACTTCAGCGCTTGATGTGGACATCATGCACACTAGAGCCCCTGTGACATCAGGTGATGACTCTAGTATGATAGGGGGATCTCCTAGGAAGGACCCTAGGATGGATGATGGTTTGAACTGGCCGGGACATATTCTTGGTACCGTGAAAGCACGTCCACAGATGTGTCTACGTAGGGTAGAATGAAATTGGTATTTTTTAGGGGCCACTTTTCGCTATACGTTAATTGGTCATTAGTAACGATGCGGTCCTCATGGGGGAACATCATAGTTTGAAATATAGAGAAGGTGATGGTTGACATGGCGTACATATAAATTATACCAAGGAGTATATTGTAGTCCAATTGGGTGTCCAAGAATTCAATGCATATAAGGACCGGCTTTCCGGTCAAGCAAACCGGGATGTTTTGGTAGAGACTGATGGGGGCTGAAGGGAGACCATCGTATGCTCTAAGTGTGATGTTCAATGGCTTTAGTTCAGGCTACTCTAACTTCTACCAAACGTTCTTTGACAATATGCATGTGGATGCACCTTTGTCAATGATACATTGGTGAATAGTAATGTTTTGGACTGACACTGGTATTTGAAAGGTGACCATTGAAGGAATCCTAGGGTGGCTTTATCTAAATCAAAATCCATAAGGCGCAAATCGGCAGGGTCAATGGTGCCTAATGCAGAAAGTAAGGCTTTCCGTTGCTTTGGGCATGATTGTAATACCTCCAAAGCTGACATACGGTAGGAGATTAAGCTAGATCATCCACATGCTATAGTTATGGGTTGCCTTGGAATAGTTTCCTGCCTGCCTAGTTGGTTCTTTAGCCATCTTTGTCAAGGGTTCAATAAGCATTTTTGATAGGGTCAAAGGTGCTACTGGTGCACTGCTACTAGCCCCTGAGACGTTGGTGTCTAGTGGGGTGTCGTAATTTTGATTCCGTGTCTGAAAAAAAATTTCTTTGCCATTCATGTAGATTTTGTGGCTATTTTTTCTAGAACCATCGAGCGTTTGTTGCTGTGTGCTAAATGTCCCTTGGTGGGGGAAAGGCTCCTACATGATTGTTGTCTGTTGGGAGGATCTCCCTTGACCATGGTTACTCTATAGCTTCTTCAGCTCAGGGAGGTCAGGATAGTGGTGAGTGTAATGGTTGTACTCACCACAGATCGAACAAGAGTGGTTTGTCCAAATACTTGGCCTTTTGTTCTGTCTCTAGGAGTTTCTCGGCTCTTGGTTTTGATTTCAGTTGGAGTTGCTTCTAGCCTGAGATTGCAGAGGGTGTTTTTTATTATTTCCCCCATATCTAGGATTTCCCTTAGGATTTTTTTTTCCCTTTTCTGTTAATCATGTTAGGAGTATAATTTGGGTTCTCCTAGTTATATGGTTGGTGCGGTTGGTTTTGGGAAGGTTGCACGAAGTTCACCTGTGCATTATTCTACATGGGCGGATATCGTGCTAGGGACTGATCATATTGCGGTCCCTAGTTTATAAATGGATATTGGGGGGAAGATCTTTCATCAGCATGTCTATCTATGTAATGGGTCCCCTGAGCTAGAGGATAGGGTCCTCCATGCTAATGGTGATATGGCGATGCCCTACTGGTCAAATTTTGCAGAGGCATGTGATGACTTTGGTAGTCGGGTTGTGGTATGTTCTGGGTAGAATCATACTTGTAATCGAGGTATTGAACGCTTCTACTTAGGTGATTTTGGATAAATGACCCAATTAAACCATCTGTAGAGTTCGACGTGCCTCGAAATTATTTGTAAGTTTGCAGGCACAGGGCATTCGTTAGGATATTGTAAATATACCCTAACTGCGTATAGATCAACTCGAGTTGTTGGGCCTTACTGATGTCGTCCTCTTTGGATATGGGATTTTTTTGTGCCATATCCTTCGAAATCTCTGTGGTGAGAGTTTCCAGGAACATGCCTAACATAACTCGATCTTCGAGTTTGGATTTGCACAAACTACAACACCGACGCCATTCGTGGAGATGGTCTGAGATATGGACGGCGGGGGTTTTCCTAAAGTGGGTCAGTAATTCCATTCTAGAATTTTGGTGGATGGGTAACTGAAAATAGGTCAAGAACGCAGTGATGAGGGCGCTAAAGGTTCCCTATGTAATAGAGGGTTTCTCCACATACCATTTCGCTACCACTCTAGTTAGAGTGTGTTGAAACAGTCTTAGTCGAATAGTATCATCAACGATGTTGTTTGACAAACACTATAGGTGGAAAGTCATAACATGATTTCTGGGGTCTTCTGGTTGCTTCCCTTCAAATTTTGGAATGTATGAAGGGAGCTTCGTGGGCATGGGAGGCCATATGTGGTTTTGTGCAATGGGGTCGTTTGTCAACGTGGTTAAATCTGGTAGATTTAACGAAGCTAGAAAAGGTGACTATGAGGTTTTAGCCATTGAGACTTGTGAAAACACGATGTTATGGTTAGGGATAGGGTTTTTTTGTGAAATACCTTGATGTGCATTGAACTGGCTTCCTGAATGGGTATCACTCCTCTTCCCACTAGGGGTTGTGGGAGGAGTGGTGTGTGGTGACCCTGTGGGGGTGTTCACCGGTGTGGCATTGGACGAATGACTAGGGTTACCAAATAAATATGCCCCAATAAAGCAAGGAAGCTGAGGCCAATATTTGAAGCCCGGATGTGCCTTTCTCCACTTTTTCTACCAGGCGCCTCTTTCGGGCAGCTTTGAGCCTTTCTTGAGTAAGTTTGAGCTTTCTCCGTGAAAATTGGTTCAACTTTTTGTAGTGCTTGGTCATCTTCCTTTGCAGATCCAAGTCTCTATTATCTTTCTCTAATTTATCCTCCAAATTCTTGTTGGCTTTTTCAAGCCATGATTCTTTATCATTTTCTATTTCTTGGGCAAGCAATTGAGTGAGAGGATAAGATCGAACAAGGGCTACCTCTTCTTCCTTATTTTTCTCCAAAGATTTCTTGAGACCCATAGTCCTAGGCCTCTTTCTCATTGGTTGCTCTTCTTCTTCAGTATCATCAAATTCACCCATGATCTCTTCAATCTTGACTTGTGCTTTGTAGGCTTCCCTTTGGTATTTGAAAGCCTGGGCCTCATAAAATTCCATTTGACCACTCATTTTTTTGTTTTTCATCTGTAGAACATGTATGAGGTCCTTTGAACTTTCTAGATCAGCTTGTAGGTCATGAATTTGGGTTTCTCTGTTTTGCAAAAGAGCCTCAAGAATCCTAGCTTCATCATCTCTAGCATCGCTGTCTATCTGTATGATGTCAAACTCCATTTCCTTTTCATGACTACTCTCTTGTTGTTCCTGTTTTTCTTTACCTTTGCCTTGGATAGACTTCTTGGTCCTTTTCCTCTTTGGAAATTTAACAATACTCTTCTTAGGCAGTTTGCCTCTACTTCTTAGCGCTCTTGTGACATTGCTAGTCACTACTGGAGTGATATTATTCTTTGCAGATCTAGTGTTTCTAGACTTCACCACTTTTGGAGGAAGAGTCATGGCCCCTTGCCTAGTAGAGGCATCTAGCACATTCTCTTGGCTATGTTGAGGAGAAGAGAGAGGAGGTTTATCTACTTGTACTTGCTCAACTTGGTCTTTTACCTTGCTGCCTCCATCATCATCTGCTCCAGCTTCACCTTTGTCACTGTTTTCTTCTACTTGAATATTGCCTCGTTTTTATTCACCACTACTATACTCATGGTCACTGATTTGGTCTTGGCTTCCCTTAGAACTGTTTTGATCTTTTTGCTCCATGCTGCCCCTTTTGGAATGCTCATTATTTGGTGTTTTCTTGCCATCATCATCGCTTGCTTGAGGGCTATCTTGTTTCTCATCATAAGTGTCTCTTTGAGGACTATCATGACCCTCATCATCATTGTTTTGGCTGCCGCTTTGTTTGTTTTCTTGAGGAATGTCTTGTTCATCTCTGTCACTGCTTTCTTCATGACTGCTGTGTTTTTTACCTTCACTATTTTGTCCTTCATTACCCTCATGCTTACTGATGTGTTGGCTACCATCATGTTCCTCTTCATGACTTCTATGCTCACCATCATTTTGTTCATGATCACCATCATTTCCTTCATGCTCACCATAATTTTCTTCTTCCTCGCTGTCATTCTTAGATTCTTTACTTTGTCCCTCATCATCACTAATTTTCTTCTTGTTACTTTGCCCTTCTTTATCACTAGTTTGCTTCTTCTCTTCTTCACTCTCAATCACAGGGTATTTTTGCCTTTTAGGAGTGGATTTAATAGAAGAAGGAGAAACATGGTGAGTGGATGGTGAGGAAGGTGCATGAGATGAAGAGGCAATGGAAAAATCGGGATGGGAGATGAAGGATTCCCAAGAAACTCCCTTTTTCTCAAGTTGATGGAGGATGATGATCTTGATAAGGGAATGATGAAACAAACAAGCTTATTGTTGAGCAGAGGGATTATTTTGGACAGTAGAGACCATCTTGTCAGTGCTTCTATAGAGGAAGAAAGGTAGGTTCAACAACTGAGTTCTTGTGAAATGCATAAGAAGCCTGATGTGATAGGCATAAATCTAGGAAAACCTCCCTTCACATGTGAAATACTTCATGATGAATTTCATGAGGGGGGCATAGCTACTCAATAAGTGAGAAAAAGGGAAAATATCTTGGCAAGCATCCTGATGGTCTGGTTTTAGAAAGGGTTTGTAGTGATTCAGATCTAGGTATGCTTGTTTGAACCACTTTTCTCCTATATAGGGGATCTTATTTGCTTTGGAGATAGCCCTAGGAGTGAGTGTGAAATCCAGACCTGCTAGATGGACATGATTTCCTTGTAGCCTCAAAGCAAACAAATGTGTCAAAGGAGGGTGATTTTTTACTTCTTGGACTTTTTGGCAAAAATCCAAGCACCCTACTGAAGGGGATTCATTCACCTCCTGAGTTGTAATAGGCTCATACCTATTGTGATACCCACTTATGATGTCCTTCTTTGGAGGAATTTTTGCTTTTTATACCCCTTACTTATTTATCAAAACTAGACTTTGAAATGATCACTGAAAAAGGTCTCTTCTCAAAGAACTATTTTCTTCCTTAGTTGGCAAAAAGGTTTCTTGTTCAAAAGAAAACAAAATCACTTCTTATGAATTGTGTTGTGAGCAAACAAGGCCTTTAATAAGATCTATTTGTGGTTTTTGAAGACAAGTCCCATTTTGTTTTTGACACAAAAAATCTTTCCCCTCAACCACTGGCTTTTTGAAATCACTATTTAATAGGTGAGCAAACCCCTTATAGACTGATCAAAACTCTTTCTTAATCACTGCCTTTCTCTGTTTTTAAACAAAGAAGGCACTATTGAGAATCACTATGTTTCTCCCTTGAGTAAAATCACTATTTAATAGGTGAGCGAACCCCTTATAGACTGATCAAAACTCTTTCTTAATCACTGCCTTTCTCTGTTTTTAAACAAAGAAGGCACTATTGAGAATCACTATGTTTCTCCCTTGAGTAATCACTGTTTAAGAGACTCCTCTAAAACTGATAACAAGCCTTTCCTTATCACTATTTCTCTGTGATGTTTAAACAAACAAGGTGTCCTTAAAAATGGCTATAATTCTTCTTTTGAAAATTATTGTCCTTCCTTTGAAATATCTGTTCTTTCCTAGGCTGGCAAACAATATATGTTTTGAGAGTAAACTATGCTCTTTTTCTCTTAATTACTCAAAACTATTTCAAGCTGTCAATAAGCCCTTATCTCCCAATCACTTTCCTCTGTGATGATCTTAGCAAGCAAGTTCTTTTTGGATGAAGGTTAGTTTGTTTTTCAACAGCAATATCTTCTCTTGTTACTGAGTAAAAGGTCTTCAAAACAAACTTTGTTATCTCTTAATAAGACTATGCTTATCCTTAACTACTCACAGTAAGAAACCCCTCTTAAAATGACAAACAAACCTTCCTCCTTTAACACTATTTCTCTGTATCTAAATAAACACGACAATCTCAAAAATAATTGTGTTTTTCTTTAAGCCCTATGTTTGGCTTCTTGGTTTGAAAAAAAGGTCCTTTACAAAATAACATACTTCTAGCCCCTTTTTACTGATATTCTTCTTTAGAATTTTTTATTTTCAAACATATCAAAACTTCTGGCCAAAACATATAAATACCTCTTTGTATGTCTTTAGTTGTAGTTGGAGATGAGTTCTTTGCTGAAAATTTGACCTTGGCACCTTGGAAATGTTTGGCAAGTTGATACAAATTGCTTTAGTATTGGCCTGGGCAAGCAAAACCCATGCTCAGAAGTGGCTCGAGTGCTAGGACGTTCAGAGGTGGCCCGGGTGGATAAAAAATGGACCATTTTTTTTTAGGAGCAAAGGAGGATGACCAAAGGTGCCGGTCAACTTTGTAGAGTTTGTTGAGCTAGAATGAGTAAAATGGCGCAAGTTAGGCAAGAAAAAAAAAAGGCATGAGTGAGAAAAAAGCGGGGAGGATGAGGGCGCCACGTTCAGGTATGGTTGCTGGGCCGTTCAGGGATGGCCCGAGCGCCGGGCATAGGCATGCCACACAACCACATAGGCGCGCTGCGCTGTGTGCAACATTAAACTTCTGGCACCTACAGGCTCGCCGCGCAATGTTACAGGTGCGCTGCGCGTTCAAAAAGTTCAAACATTCTCAAAAAATCATTCTTTTCTCCATGAATGGGTTTGCAAAATGATGATGAACATTAGCTCGAGCTTTCTTATGCCTTGTGAGGCCTTCAAAACTCCTCCCCTCCTTTATTATTTCAAAATATGAACTCACCTTTTTTTGGCATTGTGCCTTTCATTGCCCCTTTGAAAAATGTCCCTTAAAACTTGAGACTTGAGCTTATCATCTGATTTAGAATAACTTAAAAAGAAAACTATTTGTGTCCATCCAGACATTGGTCTCTTATCATTTGAAGGAGGTTTTATATGAAAATTTACTACTGCAGTCTCTCAAAATCACCATGTAAATCCACTGTTTTTGAAGTGGTGAGGGTCTTTTCACCATGATTTGGTATTCTATTTGTATGATGAAGGAGGCCTCCTAATCATGATTTGATCTCCTGATTTTTATAAAGGAGGTCATTCTTTTAAAACCACTACTGCAGCCTCTCAACACCATAATACATCTTCTATTTTTTATGAAGTGAAGGAGATCCTAAACCATGTGTCTTCTCTATCTCCTTGAATGAATCATTAGGGGTAAACATTTACCTTTTCCACTTATTCATGAAGGAGGTCATCAACCATGATTTGAACCCTTGCTTGTTTCCCAAGGAGATCATCTTGAAACATAAAGATTTTATCTTTATCAGACAGTGTGCCTTTTTGTCCTTTGAAGGTGGGCTTTCAAACTTGAAACTTGAATTTATCCTTTGATTTAAAACACCTAAAATGCAGATTGCTTGTATCCACCAAGACTCTGTCTCTTATCATTTGATGGAGGCACCATTTGAATGAATTTGAATCATGGTTTCATCACCCTTTTTAACCCTTTGAATGAGTCGATTTATAGTGTAATTATTTGGAGAGCTGACCCTCTGCTTTTTGTGAAGGAGGCCATTGTTGAAATCTCTCAAACCAACTGTCCTCTTTCTCATGTGACTTTGCTTATGGTAAGTGTCCTTGTCTCAAAAGCATTGTGAAGCCTTTTAAGAGTGAATAACATGATTAGTAGATGATGAGGGCTTGTTGTTAGGAATTTTGGACTAACACTTTCTCTTGACTGTGTATACACCTTCTATTTGCCCTGAAGAAATCCTTGCAAATGTGACCACTTATGCTCATTTTGAATCATTGTTGGGCACTTAGCTCATGATGAAGGAAGCCTTAAAACAATGACAGTTCACCTATCTTAACCATGTGCCCAATTTATTTTAAATGAGGTGAAAAAATAACTCTTGGCGTATGCCCTTCATTCATCATTTGGAGGGGTTAGTTATGATAAACCATAATGGATCTGTAAAATAAAAATGCCCTTTTCACATACACCTTCTGTGTGAATGCTTCTCTATACCATTTTTGTAGAAGTCACTTTAAAACCAAGCTTGTTCTGCCACTTTATCATTAGATGAGGCTACTTTAGATCAAAACTATAGCCTCTAATTCATCCTTTGAAGAAGGCTTTTATAAACATAAGAGCAGAGGTTTTTTAGCACCATCATGTCACTGCTTTTATTTTGACGTGAAATAGGCCCTTAAATTATAAAATTTCATTTGTTTTACCACTGTTACTCAACTGGTCTTACCAACAGAGGCTTTATCAAACACAACATTGAACCTGGGTGATGCATCCACTATTCATCTTTGGAGGAGGTGGCGCAAAACAACATCCTGAAGCTACTTAAAAACATGTTGGCCCTCTGATTGTTTGTGAAGGAGGTCACAACAATGTTTTTCTAACCCTCTACTTATCATTGAAGGAGGTTATCATCATTGTGTTTCTAACCCTCTACTTGTCATTGAAGGAGGTTATATTAAACACAGGATATTCATCTATTTTAATCACTGTACCTTGCTCTGTATGTTTGCTTGAAGAATGTCAATAGGAAACAAAGTGAAATTTGACATTTAATATTTGATAAAATCACTTGAACCTAATGTCCTCTTTCTTTATGAGGCCTTGTCTGAGATGTATATCCTTTTTTGCAAAATATCACTGTGAACATAAGACCAGAAGAAATGTGATTTGTATATGGAGAGTATTTGCTGTAAGATAATATTGAGCTATCTTTTCCCTTGACTATGTTTTCAGAGGTATATTGAGATTTCCTTTGACCAATTTTCATAGCTCAGGTTCAAAGTAACATAATAAGCAGCTATCTTCTTATGCCCTACATGATGATACTCTTTGGAAAGATTATGAAGAAACACTTTTGGAGGTGATTATGGAGCACTATTGATCAGCATTACTCAGTCCTTGTTATTCATTTTGACTTGATGAGTGATCTTTGTTCTTCAGGCAACCTTTGGATTTAAAACCATGTATATTATCTGCTCTTTAGTTACTGTACTTTACTTGCTTTGATGGCAAACTAAGTCAGCATGAAGACCTGTATGAATTTGTCTTTTTGCTCTTATGTGCACACTGATCATCATTCAATTACACCCCTGCAGAGATGTAAAAATAGATTCTTTGGAACCTTGGAGAGCTCTTTTGGTGTTTCATGCAGATTTATGCTTGATCTAAGCATATTTCTTCAGATAGTGAACAACATCATCTTTTCCTGATTTGGATCTTTGCTGAACTTCTTCTTAAATGAGACAAAGTGACCTCTTAGTGGTGCATGACCTATGGATAGACCAAGGCTTCCTTTTTAGAATAGGAAATAATTCATGGTTGACTGTTACTAGACAGAGGATTTTTTGGCCTAGGATATCTTAGCTAAGGAAAAAATCCCTAAACGCCACTATCTAACTTAGGGACAATTTTCACAGATTCTGAGTGTTTTCTTAGGCACGATCAGATTGTCATATGACAAGATGATCAGGGATAGAGTAGCAGACACTTTTTCAACCTTTGGATAGTGAATGGCATGAGAAACAAGGGTAATTGATAGCAGATAATAAAAAATATGACAGTTATAGACAAGGAGACTTTGCTGAAGTGGGATAAGTCTTGAAAATTGGATATTGTTCTCATCATAGACTGGCAAGGAGGGGTAGGAGGACAAAAATTTTGTTGGGTATGTGTTATATTCTTTCCACGAATAGCCCCACGCGCTGTACGTTGCGCCGGGTGCAGCAGGGGGGTCACAGGGGGGGCGACAGCCCCCCCTGTCAGGGTCCTGGGCAGCGCCCCGGCAAAATTTTTTTGGTGTGTGGTCCCACTCATAGGCGGACCCACCCATGTTTTGTGCATGAGTTTGCACATGGTTTTGGGGTACGATGGTTTTCGACCCCTATTATTTTGTAGATCTGGTCAAGGGAACTACGGTTATGTTCTAATCCAGGGTTAATGGATTGGGGTTTATGTATGCTTCGGCATGTATATATATGTGTTGTAACACTAAAAGGAATATAATGAAAAATCAAGTTGGTTGTCCCGATTTGGAATCCAGGGGAAAATCTCTGTGTTTATTTGTTTTATGTTTTATGCTCTCCCTATTGTTTATTTTCTATTATAAGATTCATGTGTAGATAATTTCTGTTCAGGGTTAAAACCTACAAATTTGTTTGGGGTGTTTTCTAGATGAAAAATTGACAGTTTGAGATTAGCTTCTAGAAAACTCAGCTAAGGAAACTAGTTATCAACAAGAGGTAAAAAATATTGATGAATAACATGAGGCACCTCAACCAGTGCTGGAAGATGTATTATGGGCTTCCAGTCACTTTTACAAGTAGGAAAAGATGGAACTAGTGGAGAAAATTCCACTTCTGGTTTTTGTGCGCAAAAGGCTGAAACATGTACGATTTTTGTGTGCAGGTCACCTCTGAATGCACGCACTGGGGTGAACTTGTTTGTGAGAAATGCGTGTAAATTTCCTGCAGAGGTTTTTGGGAGCTATTCTGCTTCAGTCTATCACTAGGGATGAACTAGGAAATGAGGGAGAAAAGGGGGAAATTCCAGCCCAACTCCACAGCAAAGACAAAGGTCTCTGCAAAAAGGCACAACCACATAAAATTGGAAATAAAATTTAGTGGAGTCGCCAATCCTATGTTTGTGTGTTTGGCACACGAATGTACCAAATCACACTTGCTTAAGAGGGGTGGTTTTTCCCTCTTAAGTTATTGGTCACATGCAGAAAATAGATGGATTCAAGAAAGTTAGTGGAACATGCTGAAACATAAACATACTAGATAGAGAAATAACATGCATATTCAAAAATAAACACTAAAACTAAAAAAAATAAAACAAAAGCTCTAAATAGAGTAAAAAAACTTCAATAATCCAAATGATGGCGCTTACGTCCCCTCTTATTGAGTGCTGGTAGGAAATGAGGATGAAGCTTTAACCCACTTTCCAAGGGGCCCTTGGAACTATGGAGCTCCAAGTCCCGATGCAAGGATGTATTTACTTCCAAGCTGCCTTAGCGCAAAGTCTCCCTCTCTACTATGGTGGACTGGAGTTGTTGGATGGCCAACAACTGAGTCCCCTCTATCTCTGCTCCGGATCACACAATTCTGGTATTTCTTGGGGCAATTCTGGCCAACATAACAAAGTGCTTTCCCGTTTTTCATCTCTTGGTGGCATTTTATAGGAGAATTCAAATCCTCGTTCCCTCTCTTGGTACATTTTGGATAGTGACCCAAGAGAGGAGGGTGATTCCATTGTGTGCCACATTTATTCCACTGTGTGCTCCCCTGAGGTCCTAAGGAGGCTTGGGCGGCTATCCTTAGGTGGCCTCAAGTGTGGAATCAATGTCCTGGAGTGTGCCTTGTGGTCCCGGAAAGTGACTTCCGCCACTCATAGTATTGTGTGCCTTTTTGAGTAAAAATAACGCATAGGCACGCTTATCGAAGAATTTTGCATGCAAAGGCGCATTTGACTGGTTCTTCCTGTGCACAATTTGATTTTTCCTTTCAGACGTTAGATATTTTTCAATACTTTTAGATCCTCTAATGTCTTTCAGCCCTGTGAATCCTTATGCCTAGCATTAAATAATGTCACCTTTGCTTGTCTGATTTTCCGGTGATAAAATGGTAAAGTCAGCTCAACCATTCTATAAACACCCATTCACTTGATAAAAAATCTATATATAGCCTATATGGATCCTCGTCAAAGGAAGTCGACTTAGATAAATTTTCTATACTCCATACAAAGGCTTTGAGGCTATTGTAATGCGATATTTGAGGCTCACAATATCTCCGCCTATGAAAAATATGAGGCTCACAATCTCTTTATCTATGCAAAATATGAGGTTTATAATATCTTTGTTGATGTGAAGTATGAGGCCCATGATGAAAAAATTCGACTCTCTTAGAGATCTCGTGTATATATATATCTTTGTAGATGTATTTGTGAGCATAATTGAGGCATATTGGCTTATCAGAGTGGAAGGATGACTTGGAACTTGAGGATAGTCAACTTGCTAGTATATTTGTCCATGAGTTGATGTCTTGTTTAAGGATCTCTCTAAGGAAATGTTTGATTGGGTTTTCCCCTTTGTGGGTTTTTTCCCTAGTATCTAACCTAAACATTGGAATCTCTTATTATTGTGCACTGTGATATCTAATTTATTTTCTTTTTTAGTGGTTTAGTCTTCTTATTTGTAATTATTTGATGAAGAATAATGAAATCATAAGATCCATAATCTCACAAATATTTATCAATAATTCATCAATATTTCTAGTCTCTTGTGCACTCTAGTTTTTCAGCACCTTGCTTATATCTCAAGGTTCTCTTTCCTCATCCTTTTCCTTCATTCTTCCATTCATCCCAAAAAAATTTCTTAAGCTTATAATGTTCATAACAATGTTTGGTCATTTAGATAACCTCCTCTAGTGTCTTAGGTTCATCAAATTATATTATGTATCAGTATGCTTGTTGTAGATCACTGACATACCTCTAGATCTTGGTATTCTCATCCTTTATGTAAGGTACATATATTAGTAGCTCCAATAATTTGATGGTGTATTCTTCAGGTGTCATCTACCCTAGTTCTCTATTCATAGAACGTTTTGGATATGTTTTCATAATATTTTTTAGACAAGTATTTTTCTTGGAATTACCTTGAAATCTTTCTCCATGTCAGCTCTCTTTCCTTGATACATTTTATATTCTTGAAATCCCCCCACCATATATCAACCTTTCCTTTTATACTAAAAAAAATCACCCTCACAGTAATATTCCAAAATTTTCACATGCTATTTGGAATATTAGAGTTCTTATAAAATTAATTAATTAAGTAAATAAAAGGGTGGAGGGACCCATATTACTCAAATATGAATAAGATCCAGTTTTGATGTGTGAATGTGGAATAATTAGACATAGATCTACATAATGGAGTAGTAGAGCAGCTACTAATGTGAAAGGAGTCAAGATCATGTCTCATTAATGAGATAGATCGTGGAGGTTGAAGTAGTCAACTGAGATCATGGAGGAAATCTAATGGAATATCATAGAGAATTCATGATGAAGTGATGGAGGAAGTAGTGAATTTAATGCACACATGATGGAAAGGGTGCACATTGCATGTAGACATGATGGAGGACTTGGAGAGACAACGCAGTCAATCATGGAGACTTATGTCCACATGCACAATGTCGTTTAGAGGCGGGCCAAGGCTTGGGAAGGCTCAATTTGCATATAAGGAAGATGAAGGCATAATAGAAGGGCTCCTAGTATTATTGATTTGAGATCTGTTTAGATCTGGAATTGTCATTTTACATTCCATGCACTCTTATGTTGTTTAGCTAAGTCTGCAGTGTTTTTTATCGCAGGGTATTCCTGAGCGAGAATCCACCCTTACCCATGGGGGACTTCGAGTGCCTAGTTTGGGAAGGTATTCTGAGTTTCTATTCATCATCGAGAATTGGTGCCACACTATTTCCACTCTCTGTAGAACATATACCTTGAGGAATTACACATTTCAGAGGATCATTTTGGGAGGAGGAGGTTGTCTTTAGTATTTTAGCTGGAGAACCAGTGAAATAATTTTCCTATCACCTTGGACTTCAATATCAACATTCCCATAGCCTCACTCCATATCTAGCATTAGGCCAAACATTATGCACCTCCTATCATCAAAAGTCCCATTAAGGATTGTGTAGTCCATCATTGTAGATTCATAGGAGGAAGGAAGTTTCCAACACTTCAGCTAGGAATCCTGTGAGGGATCATCCCCTCACCTTGAAATCACTATTTCCATCACCCTGAAGCTTATTTTCAGCATATTCCAGTAGGCACTGAGTTTCTCCCTCTTGTAAAATTCATTTTTTCCAGCAGGTGCATATTCAGTTGTTGCGTTTTGAGGAGGAGCAAGAAGAGACAAGATCTCAAGCTTCTAGCTTAGAGATTTGAAGAAGGGATCAACCCTTCAAGCTCAGATCTGGTTGTACATCATATTGTCGCCATTATATGATAATATCTAGCATCAAATCTGCATAACCCAAAAATCAAGGGATCAAACCCTAGGAGAGTGATTTTCCAATCTCATAGATCTATAATTTCCTTTTTGGGTTATCTTGGGTTTCGATCATAGTGCTCAGATCTTGAATCTTGGAATCATCAGAGCTCCTAAGATCCATAGATCTACATTTTAATTTCAGCCAACAGTCACATTTTTATCATCTACTAAAGGGACAACACAATATTGATTCCTGCAACTCTCCAGCTACACAGTTCTTGTTGTAGCATGCTTTCAGGGACATTCTAGGCCATCTCTTTTGGCTAGAATACCGCATATTTTTGTACACTATTGTAACTGAATCTTCTCCTATGAATAAAATGGCTCATATATTCTGTCTATATCTATTTTGATCATAATTTTACATGTACATTTTATGTGTTTCAAATATTGTGTTTGTGTATCAATGCATTATTCCATTTTGGGATATTACACTTGCCTTCATGTTCTTATTATAGTCATGAAACTTGAAGTACGTATTAATTCCAAAAATCCAAGCCTCTACATCCTCTATTTTCTTTACCTCTCCATCAAAGGTTGGGGATTTTTATTTGTTGAATTATTCTTGTATGGTATTTTTTCTATCCTTCCTTTAATGATGAAATCAAGCGACCACATTGTATGCTGATTTCCTAAGACTTCTTAAGCCTTTTTATGGAGAGTTGAGAAATTATGTTCCTTGTTGGAACACCTAATCCTACATGGGTAGGTGTGGAATGCGAAAAGTCACAATGACGTCCAATTGACCTTGGAATGTGAAACCAAGAGTCACACCATTGTACTATAAATGTACATCTTTGTATAATGGAAAATAAGAAAGCCTCATGCTTATCCTTCATTGTGTGTTGAGTCTCTTGTGTGTGTGTGTGCTCATCTTCCTCATACACCATGTGTGCTTCAACATGGTGTTTAAAATGGTATTAGAGCGGGCGATTGCTGGCCCTGCTCCAATTTGAGTGAGCCATTTGTGTTTATGGCCTGTGCATATCTACAAAAATTTTTATAATTTTTGCAACACTCAGAGATTTTTGCAGCAGTCTTTTTGCCGCATTCAGAAATTTTATCTTGGAGAAGAGTAGCATTTAAAATCCGTGGCAGCACTTAGAAATTGGTTTTGAAGAGAAGCAGCATTGTGCATCTGAAGGTTTTCTCACTGCTTATTTTTCTTGCAATTTCTGACTTTTACATTCTGCATTTTTAAGCTGCTGGAAAATAGTTTAAGAGGGTTTTTAAAGAAATTTCTGAGATTTCTGAGTTCTCTGAGTTAGACACAAATTCTCTAATTTTCTGCTGCTATATCGCCTTATGTAATATTCTGAAAAATTCTGGGGTTTTTGGTGAAAATTTCTGAGCCTCTGGACTGCATTTCTCTGCTGCTGTTTTAAAGTGAGTCTCCTCTTTGCTGTATTTATTTTAAATTAAAAAAAATAAAAATAAAAAAAAAATAAAAAAAATAAAAAAAAATAAAAAAGAATAAAAATAAAAAATTCCGCAACAATTGGCCTCTCGGCCCTCTCATCCCAACCAGCCTTCCCACACTTCAAAAATCCCTCCCACTTAACACAGCTCTCCACTCAAAAATTTCAATTTATAAACGTTGCCGCCCCCTTAACTCCGCCTCACACTCTGCCCTCTCTGCAACTACCGCTCACAAGCCGCTCCTCTAGCCGGCGTTACACCCTCGCTCAACCCTTTGCAACCCTCGCCCCTCCCTCATTGACCAGCACTCCCTCACGGCCCCTTATCTCTCCACCCGCCTCACCTCACAAACTCACTCCACGTCCGTTCCTACGCCTCTACCCATTTGTGCCCTTTTCCAAAACCCTCCCCCTCACATCGAACTCTCCCCACCCTTCTTCTCTCAACACCCGATACCCTCTTTCCCATCTTAATTTTTTATTATTAAAATTCTCCTATCCCTTTTAATTAATCTCCCTTTTTAATACCCATAATCTCATTTTACTAATCCATTTTTTATTAATTCCTATTTTAATAGAATCCCCCACCCCCATAAATTCCTCCCCTTTTAATTTTGTTTTTAAATTTTTTTAAATACCGCCCTCCATTTTACAATACCTCCCATTTTTAATTTTAATTTTTATAAAACCCCCCCCCACCATATAGTTACCCATATTTTAAATTTCGATTTATTAAAAAAAAAAAAAATTAATTAATTTAAAAAAAGAAGAAGAAGAAGCAGAGAGAGAGAGGAAGAACAAAGAGAGAAATGAACAACAGTAAATGGAAAATGGCATATGAGGAGTAGATGGACTGAATACATAGTGAAAAGAGAAGATTTGACATTTAATGATTTGTGGCATATATAAAAGGGTAATTTTTTGAAGAATTTCACATTTGAAGACAAGTTTGCCATCATTGAAAACAGTTATTTGAAGAAAAAATTCAGCTGCCTTAAAGGCTCATTGCATAGTGTTTTCAGCTGCACATTCAAACAAATATTTTTGCAGAGATATTGACATTGTATTGTGAGTGGAATTTGCCTCTTCATTCATAGTTGGAATCAGTGAATTTGCGTTGTTGGATTGTTGATTTCCCTCCATCATTTGAGGAGCAGATTTTGTACTTTAAGAGTTGGAAGTTCTCTTGAGTCATTTGTATTTCTTATTGCATCACATTGTAAACGGGTGCATTTTCGGTTGAAGCCGACACCCTTTCATTTTTTGAGCCTAAGTTGTTGAAAATAGCTAAAATCAATGAGGCATTAGTGTTGTTGAATAACCTCATTCATTCAAATGTTGATGATGTGATAAAAATGAGCAAGCATGCTCTTTGTAACATTCAAAAGTGTTTGCAAGATGCACATGAAAAGATTGAGTTTTTGCAGTTGGAAACTCAGCTTCAGCAAGATGAACTTCAACAAAAGAGTCACCATTCTGAACCTATTTCTGTTCAGAAGATTGTGAAGGACTCTCATCAGAAGAAAGAAGATAAAGTTGTAGTTGATTCACATTCAGTTCCTTGTAGAAGAGCAGATTTACATGCAGATGCAGCAGTTCAACCTGCACTTCTCAAGCCCATCATCAGACCTTGGGAAGAGCTTGTCCACAACAAGCACTGAACTAGTCTTGGATATGACAAGGATGTGTCCTTTCATATTCCAGACTACACCAAGCCCATCATATTTCAGAGTGCCGGATTCCTATATGACAGTTCACCTGCAGCTGTTCCAGATCCTGTTCCACTTCCACAACAAATTGAGAAATGCCAACACTGTGATCGAGTTGGTCATATGAAAGATCACTGTTTTGATCTTCATCCATGCAAGCACTGTGGTCGGCACACCCATTCTTCAGACAGATGCTTCAGACACAAGCCTCCTACAAGAACCAAGATTCATCTTGGATGGATCGCTTCTTGGCAATGGGCATCAGCAGCCAAGAAGATGTTTAAGTCGCATGTCAAAACATGTTCACGGATATTGAACAAACTTGCAGTTGAGTTTTCGCCATCATCTCACCTTGTCCCTGACAAGGGGGAAAATGGTGGTCATGTACAAGCTTCGACGACAGATCAAGCGAAACTGAGCCACAATCTCTCATTCCATGTTCAGAGTTGTAGCCAGCAGTTCAAGCGAGCCTGAGCCACAATTCGTCATTCCGGATTCAGAGATGTAGCTAGAGACACGGATGCCCATGAGCATGCCTTCGGTTGGTGGACAACCTTAAACCATCATCTTTGGTTGGTGGATAACCTAAAACCATCACAGGTAGTAGACCTCCCTTCTTTTAGGTCGAAGGTCTGCCTTTCATATATGAGGAACACTTCCTCTAGCAGAAGCCTTAAGCTTAGCAACCTTCAGCTTCTTGCCAGCTTTGGTTGAGTTCCAGGAAATTATTCAAGCATTCCAGAGTTGTTGGTAATCCTAAAACCATCACAGGTAGTAGACCTCCCTTCTTTTAGGTTGAAGGTCTCCCTTTTTTATGAGGGACAATTCCTCTTGCAGAAGCTTTCAGCTTCTTGCCAGTTTTGGAAGAGTTCCGGGAACTGCAACAAGTTTTGCGTTCCAGTGTTTGTGGTCATCCTAAAACCAACTCTTTTTTACAACATTTCAGAGAGTTGATTCAGCCCAAGTGCTGCCATGTATACTATGCAAATTTGTATTACAACTCTTTTCTTGGACTCACACATACCCCTTCGGATTAAGGGGGGATGTTGGAACACCTAATCCTACATGGGTAGGTGTGGAATGCGAAAAGTCACAATGGAGTCCAAGTGACCTTGGAATGTGAAACCAAGAGTCACACCAGTGTACTATAAATGTACATCTTTTTATAATGGAAAATAAGAAAGCCTCACGCTTATCCTTCATTGTGTGTTGAGTCTCTTGTGTGTGTGTGTGCTCATCTTCCTCATACACCATGTGTGCTTCAACATGGTGTTTAACATTCCTCCTTCTACATGTCTTCTCCTCTTTCTTGATTGGATGCCCTCTACTTTCTTAGAATCCAATTTGTGCATTTGGATCTCTAATAGGTTATCCTTAGGCTTTGTCTTGTCATGATGGTTTGCACCAAACTCCTATTGTATTTATCTTTGTAATTGTGATAGAATTTGCAACAATAGAGCATTTAATTTTTCTTTTTATCTAAAAATATTCCTTTTGTATACCTTGCAACTTCTTATCTCATCTCTTATACTTATAAGTGTGTCCATGAGGTTAATAGTGTCTGTTGGAAACAATGTTAATACTGAGAGGGGGTGAATCAATATTAAGGCTAATTTAAACTTTTATGCCAATTCATTTTTATTCATTCAAAATTGGCATCCATTATATGTGAGCAACCATTAAAAAACCATAACAACAACCATATCAACCAATACAAGCATACACATCATGACAAACAAACACATGAGACACGAAGTTTTTACGTGGAACCCTTTCGAGAAATAACCACCAAATCTTGTTGTTTTTATTGATGTAAAAATAAGAGCACCTACTCTATTATGTAAATTTTTTTGTGAGCCACCACTCATAGGAAGCACCAAATCCCTTTGATTGTTTGCTAGCACCCACTAGCAGGAAGCACCAAATCCCTCTTTTTGTAGACACCTAATCAACCTACTATAAGCACCATCTAAAGAACCAAATTCATGGATTTTTTACAAGAACCAACTTGAAGCTCCTTGGATTTATGCAAGTGCCAACTTGTAGGAGGCACCAGCCCGAAATCCTTCTCAAACACCCACTAGAGATGGAAGCACAAAATTCCTGTATGTAGGATCCAACCCACACTTAATAAGGAAAACAATGTTCATTGTAAATGCCAACCACTCTTACTAATATTAAATCTATTATCCACAAAAACCCTTGACCCACACAACATTATTTGCTGTAATATTCCTAATTAGATTTAAGCTAGTTGGAATATTATTTTTTTCTTTTGATAAAAAGATAGGGGAATAAGTAGGTAGAGAGACCCATAAATCTCTTTAGTCAAAATAAAACCACTTCTCATGTGAATGTGGATCATTGTATCATCTGTATAAAGCACATAAAGGTGTGAACAGGGGATAAAGCATGTGGATAGGGTCAAAGTTGACCAAATCAACAGTCTTGTTATGGAGATAGTGGAGAGTTAATGGAGGAAAATGCAGTCATAGAGGAGGAGTGTATGCATGAGAGTGTCTTCTTTAATGAGTGGGAACCAGGGTGAGGAAGCTCACCAAGCATATAAGGAAGAGGATGGTAGCCATATAAGGCATTTATAATATTGATATTGTATTGGTCTTTTATGACTTTTTGCATGCTTCAACTATTTAGCTAAGTCTGTTGTGTTGTTTAGCACAAGGGTGTTTCCGAGCGGAAATCCCACCCTCATCCTCGGGGACTTCGAGTTCCTACTCAGGAGAGGTTCATTGAGCATCATTTCCACTATCCGAATTCAGGCCAAGCTTCATCCTTCATCCATAATGAAGTCTCCTTCAAGATTGTGTTGTTTTGCAAGGTACCAGTAGTGGAGGGTTGATAGAACAAATTTCTAAGATTGTTTTCTAGTGGAGGGACCATCCCTTCATTTGGAAGGCTAGTAATGAATCTATTAAAGCTTTATTCCACCATATAGCATCATTCTAAGTATTAGAATTCACCCATAATGTAGTCTCCTCCAGAAACTACATTATTTTGTAGTGTAGTTGTAGTGGGAGGTCAATCACCCCAATTCTTGACCCTGTTTTCCAGTGAGGGGATCATCCCTTCATCCGGAAAGGTTGTGAGGAGGGATATCAATCATTATCATATCAGATCAGCCACCTCCCACTAGTGTTCTAGTTTTATAGTGTTATCCAGCCCTAGGGCCACATTTTGTATATTCTTCATTTTGAGTATTTCCAGAAACCCTTCCTGGGTTGTCTTGGAATAGTTGTAGAAAGCCTAGATATTTGATCCTGGAATTTTCTAAGCACCATATCAGTAGATCCATGTGTTTAAATTTACAACAGCAATAAACCCCAGCAAAAACTGCATTGTCTTAGCCTCTGGCATTCTTTTATAGCATTTGTTCTTCATGTTTTATGTACTAGGTCTCTAGAGGCTTGTTTTGCCTAACTTGAGTGTCTTTTTCCTCAAGATCTTGTATACATTTGCTAATATGATTATTAATATAAAGGCTATATGATCTGCTCTCATATTTATGTGTTGATGTATCACTGCATTTTCCAGTTTATGTTCTATATTCCTTTCTTTTCCATTTTGGAATATTGCAGTGGTATCAGAGCATGATCTATGGCTCAAGTTGTGGGAAATACATCTTATGACACAAGAAGGAGAGATCCATAATGATGGGGGGAGTAAGTTTTGCCTCATTTATTTTTATATCTATGCAAGATATCTCCAAGGTGGTCAAATGAATGAGAAGGGAGAGGACAAAGGAGACCTCAAGAAGGGTTCAAAATGAGGAAGGCCCAAGCACTTCCTATCGGAAACAGATGAAATCAGTAATGCATAGAGCTCCAAAAAAATAAACTATGTCCACTTTCTTGAAAGAGGAAGGTGAATGGCATGGAGATGGAGGAAAATTAGATCATGAGAATCTAAGTGATTATCTTGTAGAGTACAAATCTCAATCAAGGGCTTTCAAGGAGAATCTAACTCTCCAGCAGTTTATCCAAATCAAAGAAGAACGAAGACCCTGAAGCAGCAGTAGAAGGAAAAGACAAAATAGATTCCTTTTGTCTACATTCAATGGGTCATCCACAAGCAAAATAAAGGCTTGGAGGAATAAGTTAGATGCATTCTTCTTGCTATATCCAATAGCAAAAAGAGAATCTATTGAGATTGCAGCGCTCCACCGTGAGGGTGAAGCAAAGGATTGGTGGTTCAACCATTTGAAACATGCAAGAGTGTCTGCTTATGTAGATTTTACTCAAAGGTTGATCAAGAAGTTTGATAAGAGAAAACTGGAAGTAATTCATATTGAGAAATTTCCCGACATTGATGAGAAATAACATGAGGAGCCAAGGGAAGATGTCAGTACTATCCCTCCAGAAGAAGAGAAACTTCTACCACCACTAACTGCAAGAGTAATTGCATCAGGAGAAGGAACACTTGCATCTTTTGAAGATGGTCTTTATCTCTTGACAGTGGGAGTCCCATGCATGACCCAGGAGAGGCATGAGGAAGAGGAGATAGATACCAGTGCTAGTGCAGCAGTAGGAAAGCAACCATCACTATCACCAACAGTTGGAGAAGACATTACATAGGTAGTAGGAACCCTTGTAGTTGTACAATATGCTCCAAAGGATAAAATTATCCAAGGCATGCAAACATTTCCACCCCATATTATTTTAGCACATCAGATAGATATTTGTGTGGACATGCCATCAAGGTAATTGCATGACCAAGGGTTGAAGCAAATTGCTGATTTGGAGCAGCAAGCTATCACTGCGCAGAGGAGCTTGACTGGTTCAAGGAGGAGATGTATAGCCATCCTGATTTCTCATTGTTGAGCTACACACAACACTTTGGGTTGGAGTGTAGAGTTTTGGGGGATAGGATGAGCATAATCCTAATCAATCCAATGTAGAACTGTGTGTTCAAATTTTTTTATGACCCTGAGACAACATATGCACCACCATGGAGATTAGAAGCATTGTCACTAAGCAACGGTGATGAGTTGGGGGCCCAACTATTATTGGAGCATTCTGATTACCATTCCACTTATGTAGCATTGGATAGGTAGATGGTTGAAGAGAGACATCTTATGATGGATAACATCTTCCATTATTATGATAGATCCTTCTTAATGAGCACCTCACAGCTCAAAGATAATCTTTTTCCTATAACATATTTGGAACCTTATGGGTTCTATCGGGTCATTGATGAGAGGTCCTCATGGAGAGATCTCTAGGAGGTTTAACTTCAACATATCATGGAGTGTAAAGATAGTCATAAGATTTGGGAGGATGGTATTATCCATTGGATGGATACCAAATTGGAGCATGAAAGGAGACACCGATAGGTGGATGGATGGGCGAGGATGATGAACAAGGGGTTGGTGAGCTACTTTCAAATCTATGACACAGGGCAGCAGGATGCATGGCTGCGCTGGATACTCTTGAGAGAGTTTGTCCATCACATAACATGCCCTATGTCAAGGGGTGTGTTACTATTTAGGACATGGCATGACACTTACATCATATGGCAGCAAGGAGTTTGGTTATATTGGGCTGATGTGATATTTTTCATGTCAATCATCATGTTTTTACTCCATGGCCTGTATGATGATGCTTGAGAGAGTATGGGATGAATTTCTCTGATACCTTTCATGATGTCTCAGGAGTAGATGGTGGCACAATCATGGTGCAAAGGGGCTACTCCATAGCCTTTTAGGATCAAAAGATACTTCCACATAAGAAGGAGTCTTCAATATATATTAGAGGGTTGTTGGCATTCATGCATGCTTTGGCCAACTTTGGGAAGTTTTGGATGGGCAAAGGCTTTGACTGCCATAAACTTCAATCTTTTTCTAAGCAGAAGAAGTTGCAAGGGAGGCAGCAACAGTGGGATAACATCATTCCAGCATGTGAATTTAGCATTGATCATGTCAAAGGGGGGAGATATGAGATGACAATTTCCTTATCACAAAATCTAACACGCTGTCACTTGGGATTATAGATCCATATTGGGAGTCCCAACCATTGATGGAGTTTTCCAAGGATCACTTCACATATGAGGTACTTGATGGGAAAGTAGCAGATGAGAGGTATAGAGTGGTGGATGGAATCATATACTACAAGGGTAGGATCTTCTTGACTAGTAATTCCAAGCTCAAGGAGAAGGCTCTAACTGCAGCACATGATTCATTCCTTTCCAGTCACCAAGGTCTCATGGAGACATATCATACCATTATGGAGAGATTATCATGGGAGGGCTCATCCATGGATCTAATCATGAGCTTACTCATAGTACATGGTAAGAGTTGTGTCTTTGTACTTATTTATCATCTAACAGAGTATTTGCATTATCTTGCCATTTATATACAATTCATTGCTCCACAAGAGGGCAAGCCTCTATTTGGACTTCATGGTCTTCTTGAGAACAACATCAGTGATGGAGATAGCCATTTATTATATGGCTTTGGGCAAGTATTTTTCTATTCTTGGTATGCTCAATTGACACAAAATTCCATTTACCACTTCCAAGTAGATGAGAAAACATGCACAACTATCAAGTGGTTGGCAGACAACTTTCCACATTATGTTTAGGGGAAGCACGTAGCAAAAATGCATTGTTTCCACTTGGGGAACTATTGTCACCATCTAGCATTTCATATGTCACTCAGTATATTTATCATTTGGATTCCATATTGTGATGATGTTCTATTCACTATATGTGGAATGGCTTGGGCAGGAAAGGTTCATAGAACCAAAGAGTGGATTTTTTAGAGTCT
The DNA here is from genome assembly GCA_034641835.2 of Pinus albicaulis. Lineage (NCBI taxonomy): Eukaryota > Viridiplantae > Streptophyta > Pinopsida > Pinales > Pinaceae > Pinus > Pinus albicaulis. Next base: position 1,308,960,789 of record CM076580.1, read on the forward strand.
AGTTGACTTTTGGCGTCACAAGGGAAACATTATTGCAACCCAAAATTAGCAGAAGCTCTATGCATATCATAAATGGAGAGAGAGATATGACATGGTATGGAAAATTTGGTCTATCATGTTCAGCCATACAACCCATCTACATTGTAGGAGCAATAGATGGAGGAGTTTTTCTATGAGCTACCATTTTGGAGGGTGGTCCATTTTGTTTGGATGATAGCATGGGGATTGAGGCTTCTCATTGGGGTTAATATTCCCAACCTTATTCATCTCTCATGCCTCAAGAAGGCCTATATATAGCATGTAGTTTCCTCCATGGATATCCCACTTCTTCATGATGGTTTTGTCACCAAAGGCTAACTTGTACACTTGGGAGGAGCAACCAGGGGGGCAGATTGATTGGAGAGCATCTGGTTCAGTGGAGGTGTTTATCAGATGAGGATGCTATAGGAGAAGGAGAAGATTGGAGTATCCACCCTTGCAGTTGCTTGAGGACAAGGAAAATTTGGGAGGGGAGGACTGTAATATTCCTAATTGGCTTTCAGCTAGTTGGAATATTAATTTTTTCTTTTAATAAAAAGATATGTGAATAAGTGGGTAGAGAGACCCATAAATCTCTTTAGTAGGAATAAAAACACTTCTCATCTGAATGTGGATCATTTTATCAGTTGTATAAAGCACCTACATATGTGAATAGGAGCTAAATCATGTGGACAGGGTCAAAGTTGACCAAATCAATGGTGCTATTATGGAGATAGTGGAGAGTTAATGGAGGACAACACAGTCATAGTGGAGGAGTGTATGCATGAGAGTATCTTCTTTAATGAGTGGGAACCAAGGTGAGAAAGCTCACCAAGAATATAAGGAAGAGGATGGAAGCCATAGACGACATTTCGAATATTGATATTGTGTTGGTCTTTTATGAATTTTTGCATGCTTTAGCTGTTTAGATAATTCTGTTGTGCTTTTTAGCACAAGGGCGTTTCCGAGCAGAAATACCACCCTCATCATCGGGGGAATTCGAGTGCCTACTTAGAGGATGTTCATTGAGAATCATTTCCACTATCTGGCTTCAGACCAAGCTTCAACCTTCATCCACTACACAGTCTCCTTCAGGATTGTGTTGTTTTGCAGGGTATCAGCAGTGGAGGGTTGATAGACCCAATTTCCGAGCTTGTTTTCTAGTGGAGGGAGCAGCCCTTCATTCGGGAGGCTAGTAAGGAATTTCTAAGAGATTTATTCCACCATCCGACATCATTCCAAGCAACAACATTCACCCACAGTACAGTCTCCTCCAGAAACTATGTTATTTTGTAGTGCAATTGCAGTGGGAGGTCAAGTACCTAAGTTCTTGACCCTGTTTTCCAGTGAGGGGATCATCCCTTCATCCAGAAAGGTTGTGAGGAGGGATATCAGTCATTTTCTTATCATATCAGCCACCTCCCATGACTGTTCCAATTGCAGAGCATTATTCATCCCTAGGGCCGCATTTTGTATATTCTGCATTTTTAGTATTTCCTGAAACACTTCCTGGGTTGTCTTGGAATAGTGCTAGAAAGCCTAGATCTTTGATCTTGGAATTTTATAAGCACAATATCAGTAGATCCATGTGTTTACATTTCAATAGCAGTAAAAACCAGCAAAAACTATGCTTTCTTAGCCTCCAATATTCTTGTATAACAGTTGTTCTTCATGTTTTATGTACTGGGTCTCTAGAGGCTTGTATTTCCTAACTTGAGTGTATTTTTCCTCAAGATATTGTATACATTTGCTGCTATAATTTTTAATAGAATGACTGTATGATATTATCTCATATTTATGTGTTGACGTATCACTACATTTTCTATTTTATGTTCTATATTCTTGTCTTTTCCATTTTGGAATATAACATTTTTCTTGTCAACCCATTTTTCTGCTCAACAACAGTCACTCATCACAACCCACAAAACACTTAGTCCACACCAATAATTATATTCTCAATCCTCTTCTCTCAACATATTACATTCAACACTTGACCTTCTTCTTCTGGATAGACACTTTCAGCCTCTTCCCTCTGCATAGGGTCACTTGGCCTCTTCTTTGCATCACATAATCACTAGACCCCATACATATCATAACACACACACACACACCCACAAATATCTCTGCACAACTCACTGGCCACAGTCCTGCTTCCCCCATTTTTTTGATCTAAAGTCCTCGATTTTGTTTTAATGAAACACAGTGAATCATGTAGCCTCTATCAACCATCACTCTGTCATTCACACTTCTTGAGTGTACGCCTGCATGGATTCTCCATCTTGTTGTTGTGTATCTTTCTTGAATTATGCTATTGCATTTAACATGTGGTTGGGAATCATTCACTCACCAATTGTGGTTGCAGTACAATTAATTAGGAGAATGAATCTCTGTTTGATTCTCCATGCTGAGAATTAAATATCAGTCAACCTGTTAGCACCATATAATTAGTAATATTGGCAAAAGTTCAACTGCAAGGAGAACATTATTTCAACCACTTTGGGATTCTAGGATCTAGCCCTCATGAATACGGAAAGATCTCTAAATACTGCAATTAAAGATGGATTTGTCTTTGAAGGAATCCAGGTAATAAATCGAGAAGCTTTTTCGAAGGCCGAGGGTTTGTTTTGTTTTTGGATGGTTGAGCATGATTACTGTTTGAGGTGGAAAGTTCTAAGTGCAAAGAGTTTCAAAGGTGCGAAGTTGCAAGCAATCAGAACAAGCTTTGGCTAGAAAGATAGATAATTGCAGGTTTTAGTCCATTGGGCTGTGGAGTCATAATAGGGTTTAATTGAAACAACAAGTGGCAAGAGTGGTCCATGGGGCAAGTCATATATGTCTAAGGATCTATTTTAAAGTTTGATTTATGGAATGAAATGATACAAAAAGGAGGGTAATTAAACATATGAAGAACAAAGTAGCCCAAAGATCTGGCAGTAAGTACTTTTAAACTAGCCATGTTTGACATACACTTAAAAATACATAAAAGTAATCTAAGATCGGTACGTCACTTTAACTTCAGCACCTTTGATGCACTATCACTGTTTATTAAAAAACAAGGAAACTTGAAACCCAGGCATTGGAGGAAAACTAGCGGGGCACGGGCTCACACAAATCCTCTCCTAGCTACGCTTCTCCTTGATTGCCCTCGACATGAACTAAAAGATAACAAGAAATGACTATCTGGTAAGTAGCACAAAATGACAGAATTTCAACACATTCCAAGGGAAACATTCAAACAGTCTTTGGGGATAAAACTAGGACCAAGGCACACCATATCTTCCTTAGTTCATCTCTACTTAACGTATACTGAAAATAACATTTAAGAATAACAATTAGATAAGGAAATAGGACGAGGGAACGCCAACAGAAACAATAGCAGAGCCCAGATAATACTCAGTAAAATAACACAAATTGGAAAAGCTTATTTAGTAAAGATTTTCGGTCGAGAGGGATGCGATGGTGTAGGTCCTAACTCTGTACGCAATATTTGTTCTTTATAAGAAGATGAACACGGTGAAAACATAAATAAAGCAACAATTTACAATAAGAAAATAACATCATAATCGGCATAAGACTGAGATCCCATAAATCGGCTTGTATTGATGCTCTGAGCCAGTTACAGCTTTAGTCCGATGCTTTAGTTTAGCAATCATCTACACTCCCAGACTAACTTATCTATCATAAGTGAAGCTCCGAAGATACGATGAACACTATTTACAAGTAAAAGTCTCAAGCTCAAGTATATTTCAAAGTTCAGCAACCAACCCCTCTCTCATCTTCTCCTGTAGTATTAATAGAAGAATGAGGAGGTGATATCTGATAAAATATCTCCAAAGATAATTAATACAGACTAATGAATTCTCGGCCTTTGAGGGGCTCAATGGAGAAGCGTACAGGTATTCTTACTATATTAATTGATTTACATTTAAGATTAAGCTCAGTGGGAGCTTTTGTTGACTTTTGAGGCTCTGTGTTATGTTGGAGTAACTCTGCAGATATTTTTTCATTAAGTTTATTTGCAGAATTCACTCTCTGGCTGCGCTGAGGCAAATATCTAATCTTGATCAATAACTTCGGCCTCTGTTTGAATGCTTTGAGGCACAGGTGGCACTGTGGTAGCTGGGAGGAATCAATTTTTCCCGGATGTGGTGGTGGAAACTTCTGTTTGAAATAAAACCCTTGATCTTCTTTAATTGTGTTTTAATTTTGGAGGAATTAGGCTTTGATAATCAATTTCTTGGCAATAATCCCCAAGGAGGTTTTTAATCTTTAATCCTGTATGTTCTGTATCTTAGGACAACGATACTCTTCCAATTAATTTACTTGTGTCTTGTTGATGTGCAGGCCGCGCAGGGCTCGTATGGCATCAATGCCTCATGAAACACGGACGAAACATGGAGCTTGAACCCTGTGAATGATTCCTTTTGAATCAAAGGCAGGAGAATCGTCATTCTCAGCCTTCGGCTTTTCTTTTGATATAATGGAAAACCATTGAAAACCCTACACAATACGAAAAACTTACTGAAATCACGCCATATGGGTTTTAACGCGCCGGAAAGGCATGTGGAGAGGGCATGGACGTTGGATGGCATCATCCAACAGTTGAGATTGATTAGAGGAGGTCAGAGGAGAGCGGAGGAGGAAATTAAATCAGAATCTTCGATCGCGCAGAGATCGACGGTTGGGAGCGAGGTCGAATAGTCAAAACGACAGAGTCATTTTATTTGGACAAATGGAGAAAATGGGCTAAAACATTTGTTTCGGCAAAAAAAGTGGCGGAAAAATGAGTTTGGGGATCGGGACACATGTGGGCCGTCAGATGAGATCGGCCCACGTGATCAACGGTGGAGATCGGGTACCGACAAACCTTATAAAACATGCCCGGATTTCAAAAAAGGTTAATAAAATCATGTTGTATAAAGTCCCTGTCCTGATTAACACTATGTGAAAACAAAGATCCGTCCTAATTAAAATCACAGGATGCCGATGTGGTGCCTGGGACCATTGACTCTCGTGGGACCGTTTTTTATCGCCGCCGGATGAGGGGACCGGGTGATGGAGGGCCGTCGATCCGCAACCGATCGTACGATGAGATATTTTGGAATAACTCGTGCCATACCACGTTTATCTTACAAAGCTTTTAGAGAAGCCGATGACAAACAATATTTCAAAATGGCTTGAGGCCACGTGTCGGCCAGTGGCACTGAACGCTGCCAAACGGAAAAAACCACCTCCCTCTCAAAAGCGATGCGATGAATTCCAACCGGTTTTCTTTTAATATAACGACAAAAACATTTAAAACCCAAAATTTAATATAAACGAAGGTTTATTTTCGGGAGGTTTTTGTATTCACGATTTGGCTTGGTGCACATCTGCGGGGCCATGGATGTATGGAAGATAATACGACCAAGGTTTTTATGCATAGGGCTAATCGGCATCGGAGATTTCAATAAGGGGGAAGAGCTGCATGCTGCATTTCCTCTGATGCGATAAGCGCCCAAATGGCTTAGCACCTGGCTCCAGCACCAGGGCATGTGTAGTGGAAATGGTTAAGGGCTTAGCCTAAGGGGGCTTAAACCTTTACACAGAAATATGTATTTTTATGAAGTTTTCAATGTTTTTCCAATGGTTTTGAGGGTTTCGATAAGGCAAAGAAGGAGTCTTAAACCTTATCAAAGGGGGTTTCGATTGGAGAGAGGGGAGAATATGAAAAATGAGGGATTTTATGGGAAATAAAGGGATAAAAGTGAGGTTATTTTTGGAAGTGGAAGGAAGGGGAAAATGGTGTTTGCAGCAGTATTCTCTCCTAGGAGTCAGTAGGATTGCAGAGTGTAAAATGGGCCCAGTAGGGAAGATTTTGGACAGAGGCATGAGGCCTTCAAGAGTCTTCAAGAGCCAACACTTTTTGCAATAAATTTTTTTCCTTGAAGGCTCCAAGAAATGATTTAGCCACCTTTTGGTATAACAAATTTTATAGGTGGCTAACAGTGGCTCCACTTGGGGATGGTGCCTTCTTGAAGGCATCAAGAACTTCAGATTTGCATTCTCTGGGAGGTTGATTAGTGCCTCATCCATTGGGTTTCCCTTCCTTTGCTGGGATGATTTTATTTTACTCTGAAAAAATATTAGCATCCATAAAAACAATGGATATTTCAACAACAAGCTTTCTACCTGCCCAAACCTACAGATCTAACATTTTTTCTTCTTTAGAGTGCACTTGGATTGGAAAAATCATTTACAACATTTTATTCTTTTGAAAGTAGGAAATATAATCTATTTCTACTCCTTATTTCTCCATGGACTCAAATTAAATAGTTGAGCCCATATGATTCTCTACCTAATCTACTATCTGTTGGGATTAAATTGTCCAACAGATTTTATTCACTAAATTCTACAACAAAAATTTAAAAACAACCAAGTCAAGATTAAGTTGTTTGACTTACTGTGATCTATGGCATAAAAACAAGATGCACATAGACATTTATTCTGCAAAAAATTAAATCAAAATGGAAGGCTTAGGATCTGAAATTTCAAAGCATTTCCTTCATCTCTTTTACAGCTCTATTTTGACCTTTGCTTTGAGTTGTCTTTCCTTTTTCAACTGGTTCAGATTTTAAGCTGATTAGAACCAGATTTACCTCTGTTTTGACTCAAAAATAAAACAGCTTTGAGTCACCTCTCTTCGGAAACTTAGGTTCATATTTTGAGCATGTTTGAACCTTTAATTTCTATCCTAAACTATCTACTGATAAGCCAATATTAAACAGTTTGGCAAATCGAATTCACTATCCTATCAGCAGAAAATTTAAAGCTAATTATTCAAGATTAGGCTGTTTGAATAACTAGAAGTGTGTTTTTTAGGAGTGGTATTTAAGCTTGCACACTTTCAGATTTGTTTCTCTTTTTGGTATGGGGCTATACCTTTTGTTTTTACAATATGCCCTCTTTTCTTTCTTTCTTTGTTTTTGTATTTTTTATTTTTATAACTTTGAATGCAATGATGGGTGAGATATTTACAATGAGAAAAAAGATAAAAAGGCTTTCATAACATGAAATGTATCAAGAGAATAAATTCTTAAGCATCCTGCCATTGATAGGACCCCTAAACAATTCTGCTCCATTCAACTCTTGCAAGAAATAGGCATTATTACCAGCAGCTGAATGGAAAGAGTAAGGGCCAAGCCATAAGTTGTCAAATTTTCCATTCTTGCCCTTGTCTTCCCTCCTTGAGTCCCACTTCAAAACCTTGTCCCCAATATTAAAATTGCTGGCCTTTGTTCTTCTTTCAAAAAGCTTTTTAATGCTGTCATGCTTCTGTAATGCTTGCTTATCAACATCCTCTCTGGTTTTTTGAAGACAAATGGTTTGATTTATTCTTCTAATCATGTCATTATCTTCAGTTTGAAACTCTTGAATCAACTTCATTACTGGTACACCAAGGCTGGTTGGAAAAATTGCATTGGTACCATACACAAGCTAGAAAGGTGACATACCAATAGACTTCTTCAAAGTCATTCTGTCAGCCCAAAGTGCATGAACTAGCTTTGTGTGCCAAGAATTTTTGTTGTCCTCCAACATTTTCTTGATTATTTTCACTAAGCTTTTGTTTGAGGATTCGGCAAGTCCATTACCTTGAGGGTAATAGGCCGTTGAATGCCCTAATGTTATCTGATATTTGTGATAGAATTCAACCATCTTCTTTGATCCAAATGCTGTAGCATTATCAGTGACGATTTTGGTAGGACAACCAAATATAGAGAGAATATTATTCTCTATGAATTTTATAATAATAGAATCATTGGCCTGCCTACAAGGTATGGCTTCTATCCACTTGGTGGAAAAGTCTGTGGTAGTGAGAATCCATCTATGCTGGGTAGAATATGGTGGATGGATTTATCCTATGAAGTCAAGTCCCCATTGTTGAAAAGGGGCTTCAACAGTGATTAGATGCAGAGGTAGGGGTAGCAGTTTTCTTCTACCTTCAAAAAGTTGACATTTATGGCAGGCAATGATCATTTTTTGAACATCATGAAAAAGAGTAGGCCAATAGAAACCATCCCTCAAAATTTTGTTGGTTGTTGTCTTCCAGTACAAATGACCTCCGCACTCTCCTTCATGGAACTCATACTTAACCTTTTCTGCATCATACTCAGGAAAACATTTAAGCAATATACCACTTGCATTTTTCCAATAAAGACATCTATCTATAATGCAATAGTTTATAGCTTTTAACTTTAGGAACCTTGCCTTTGTTTTTGTCAAACCAGGAGGTGTATTCAAATTAAGAAAAACATAAATAATATCAGCATACCAAGAGGAATTCATGAAATAGTCGTCAACAATGGGAGTTGAGATTCCTTCTTGGTTATCCAAAGCATCAATCATATTTATATCAAGAACTTCAAAATTGGATTCAGCCATTAATCTAGCTATTCCTTGGCCTTTGATCAGCTTAGTAGGTTTTATCTCTAAATCATATTCAATGATAACAACAATCCACTTACCTCTCTTACCATCTAGGTCCTGTGTTAGAATGTCTTTCACAACTGAATTTGGGACAAAGGCAATGATGTGGGAATGCAAGATGTATACTCTAAAGTCTTTCAAAGCCTTAACCAAAGAAAAAGCTTGCTTCTCCATAATGTTATACTTCAGAGGGGAATCCCTCAATGCCTTGCTAAAGAATGCAATAGACTGCTCTTGTCCTTGTGGATTTTTCTATAAAAGGACAACAACTATGGTATGTTCTGATGCAAATGAAAAAATATAAAAATCTTTTGAAAAATCAGGACTTATTAGAACCGGTGTTTTGGTTATCGCTTGTTTCACCAGCTCAAAGGACTTCTTTGCTTGCAAGGTACACTTTACCCCTTGCTCCTTTTTCAACATGTTTGTTAAATCTCTAAGGAGCTCAGCCAAGTTGGGGATGAACCTTCTCAAAAATTTAATCTTTCCAATGAAATATTGCAACTCCTTGATGTTTTGAGGAGGAGAGATTTGCAATATGGCCTCAATCCTCTTTGGATCTACCTTAATACCATCTTCTAAAATGATGTGCCCAAGAAGTTTACCTTCTTGGAGCTCAAATAGTTTTTTCTTAGGGTTTAAAGATATCCCAAACTTTCTGCATTTCTCGAAAAATTTTCTTAAGTGTTCTAAGTGCTCTTCATCTATTTTTTAAAACAAAGTGACATCATCAAGGTATATAATGATGAAGAAGCCCAGTTCCTCCAAGAATGATATGTCCATGGCTCTCTGGAAAGTTGCTCCAGCATTCATTAGACCAAAGGGCATTTTCACATACATGAAAGTGCCCCATGGTGTAGTAAAGGTTGTCTTTAATTGATTAGCAGGGTGAACTAAGATCTGATTGTACCCTGAGTAGTCATCAAGCAAAGAAATTCTTCTAGACCCTACCACCCTTTGTAAAATATGGTCCATCTTAGGTAAAGGGTAGTTGTATTTCAATGAAGCTTTGTTTAAGTCTCTAAAGTCTATGCAAAGCATGATCTCTCCAGTTTTCTTCCTAACTTACACCAGATTAGACACCCACTCAGAATATCTAATAGGGACAATAATACCAGCTTCATACATTTTCATGATCTCCTTCTGAACCAAAGGCAACTGAATAGGGTTTATTTTGCGCAGTTTCTGTTTGAATGGTTTTTGGTTTTCTTTGAGGGGAATTTTGTGTTGTATTATTTCAGTGTCATAGGATTTCAGTTCTTTGTAGCTCCACACAAAAAAATCAGAAAATTCTTTAAACAGCTCTATGTATTTGAGTTTAATGCGAGCTGGTAAATTTTTAGACAGTTTAATAATTTTCGATTTAAGTTCACTGCCTATGTTGCACTCCTCCACTTCAGTCTCTACAGGTTCCAGTTTTGGCTTCTTGGCCACATCGTTAAAATCAAAAAACTCTTCTAAAGTGGCCAGACCCTTAGGCAAACTTTCATCTTTGGACTGCAGGGTTTCTAACTCTTCTGTTTCTAATTCTGCATTCAGTTCTATTTTTTTTTGAAGTTTTCTTGACCGTAGATTAATATTGGCAAGTTTAGGAGACGGTTCTTCTTCACCAAGAAAATTTTCTTCACTGCAGTCTGTATCATATTCTGAGTCCAAAATGTGTAGTTCGAATTCATTTCTGAATTGCATGAAGTCTTCTATTTGTTTGTCCTCGTCGAAAACTTGCCAGTATTTTTCGTTATCAGGTACAGCTGGTCTGAATTTTATTTGAGTTATGAAGTCTTTGGTTACATATGGCATTAAGCATGTTCTGGCTACAAAGGCTAAATTGTGGGCCGCAATATTTCTTTTCCTCGGGACAAAAATTATCTGGTATTCTTCAAAAGTTTTTAAAAGGTCCATGACATCGTTTCAATAGGCCATAAGTCTTGGGTGATTTGCGTTATACTCCCCATTAAATTGCCTAATGACTAACTCTGAATCCCCGTACGCTTTGATTTTCTTGGCTCCTAACTTTTTCAACAAACGCAAGCCTAGAAGTAGGGATTCATATTCCACTATGTTATTGGAACACTGAAAGTTTAATTTGCAGCAAATGCTTTCTGTGTGGTTGTTTTCAGTGTTGCAAATCCAGACACCTGCACCAGTGTTAGTTCTAGTGTATGACCCATCAAAATACATACTCCATAGAGGATTATTTTCGGTTTCATATGTTTGGTGAATGTCTTCTTCAACTACTGTGCTTTATAATTGTTCTTGAGTATTGGCACTTAGTTGAATTCGTTTCATTTCCTCAGGTTTTCTATTGTGTTGAGGACTACTTTCTTGACTCTCAATGTTTAACAGTAAAGGACACGTGATTTGTAGCTCAAGACCTGTGTTTTTTTTGCTAGAGATTACACGTTCAGCCAACTATTCTGACACTCCTAAATTATGTTCTTCCTCCTCTCTATATGTCATTAAATCAGACAAGGTCACCTATTCACCGAAAGTTTCATCATTGAAAGGGATAAATGAATCCAGGCCCGTGTTTACATAATAAATGGGATAGCTTTGTGGTCTATCTTGACTTGTGACTGTGTATTGCATATGAGACTCTCTGTAAAGTCTTCTAGTCTGATTGAAAACAGGGATAGTCGCATAGGTCATTTCCATTTGCATAGTCCCTTGTAACTTAGCCCCCCAAGATCTTGATAATAACATTCCATACTTTGGGGGCACATCAGCCACAACAATATCCATTACTAAGCATTTGGCTAGAATCTAAGCTAACATAGAGGTCCTTAATTAATCCTAAAAATTTTACTCTGCTTGAGTCAAAGGAGTAAAGGTCTTTGTAAGGTCTGGTGATTTCAAGGCCTAGGCTCTCCATGACAGCTTTGGGCATTAAATTATGCGAGGCGCCTGAATCATGCATATCGTTGTGCAAAATTTTGTCATGAATATTTAAACTTATGTAAAAGGGAGGAACATGCCCCTCTTGATATCTACCTTCAATATTACGACCAAAAATGAGCTCTAGCTGGTCATCATTAAGATTGAGTGTGTCATTATTCTCTTCAATGTTCAAAGCCTTCAAAATTTGGGTTCTATATACATTTTGGGCAGCTAACTCAGTAAGGGGAACAAAGATTTTGATTTTTTAAATTTCTTGCTCTAGGCTGAAAGGAATTTGACTCTTTGAAGAACTTGTCTTAGCCTTATTAGCTGCCACTCTGTCAACAACATAAGCTTGCTGATTTGTCCTATTTACATTTGACAAAAAAAAATTCATAGGAGTACTAGCTGAAGTGTTAGTACTACTAATGTCTGCACTCTGTTTTTCATTGTTTTGAGTGCCTTCCTCTCTACCTGTATCAGAATTTACAGCCATTGTTTTGTCCTTTTGTTTGACAACTTTAGGCTTGGTTGCAGTGCTATTTTGTGAGGATTTGTCAGAGGTTTTGGTGTTGGGAGTTTGCTGACTGGTTTTTCTTCTAAGTTCATATTATTTTTGAGACTCTATGATGACATTTTCCATGTCTTGATAATAACTTTCATCATCATCTCCTTTGTCATCATAACGTGTGTATAGACCTTGTTTTCTATCATAATGAATCTCAAAGTCATCATTATCTACCCCCAGCATGTTGATATCATCTTCCTCTGTTATTTCATCTATTTCCTCAACCTCACTTACATAGTTTTGTTGAAAGGGAGGAGTGATTTTTTGATCATCTTTCCTAGGTCTGTTTGGAGGTTGGTTTCTTCTAAAATTCTAATTCTGGTTTTGGTTCCTATTTTGAGGAGAATTTTGGTTTTGGCTGGCTTGTGCTCTCTTAATTATGCTCATCTCTTTCATCATCTCCTCCATCATTATCTCCATCTTTGAGTTGGAAGTAGAGGGTGTAGACTCCTCTCTAAATGACACTCTCTTTTCATTTTTCATTCTTGCTCTCTTTCCATCAAGTTGACTTCCACAGAAAGAGCACCTTTTTGAATCCATTCAAGAGTTGTAGGATCTCTCTCTCAGTTGATAGGCCATCTCAGGGTCAAACCATTTAGGAAACTTGTTTAAATCTGAGCCTTTGTGGAGGTTTTAGATCTGGGGAAAGTGCATTATATACACTGTTAAATCTGGTACAATAAGCTTGTACACTTTCCCTGGTGTTTCTATGGAGGTTCTTGTAATCAGAAAGGACTTGGAGAGGATTCTTCTTTACTTCCCATTTGTTTAAGAATGTCTGATGGAAGGTTTGGAGATCATTGATACTATGGGGGGTTAAGACTTTAAACCATTTTCTGACTTTCCCTCCTAAGCTTTGAGAAAATAATCTAAGCTTGAAAGAATCATCATCAATTTCATTTCTGTCAAAGTAGTCATTCATCTTATCCACATGTTGTGACACGGTTGTAGCATTGCTAGCATCATATAATGGAATTTTGGACTGATAGTCCTGTGGAAGATTGACTAATGGTACATGAAGGACTAAGGGAGCATACCATGAAGCCATGGTAGGAGGTGGAGGTGGATTTACAAGAGGTATATTAACAAGAGGGAAAGTGGGCTGGAATGGAGTGGTTTGAACAGTGGATGTAGGGTGAGCAGAAGTGGATGGACCAGGAGTAGATTGCTGAGCTGATCTTGGATGAGAGACACCTAAGTTGTGAATGAAATGTAAATCAGGAGGTGTTGTTTCTCTACTACCAAGATGTTCACTTGTTTCAGGAGATGAAAGTGAAGATTCAGAATCTAACTGATCTAAATCACCAAGAGACCTAGTCCTAAAGGGGTTTACTAAGTCAACTTGTGATTGTTGTAGAGCTGAAAGATTTTTAGGAACTGAATTAGCTCTCAAGGGTGATCTGAAACAATTGATAATTTAATCCCAGAAGACTTCTTAAGGATACTTTTTGGGTTATCAAAAATCTCAGGTGGATCAAGGTCAAGATAGGCTCTAGTATGAATCTTTCTAGGAGCCACTATGCTGTGTTTTTCAGACCCAAATAAACAAGAAAATTTCAACCAGGTATGACTGTCTTTAAATGGTAAACTAATCTGTTTACACAAATTTTAATCCTACAGTCCTCTAACTGAGTTTGAATGATATTACAATGATAAGGGTTCTTCCCAGTGGAGTCTTAAGGTCTGTTCAGGATTGTGGAGTCGCAAAGTGGAAATTTTTAGCTCATAAGGAGGTAAAAGGTTTTATGGTCCACCACCATGTTTATTGGATACCAATTTGAAATATTTTTTGGGTTTTCCGAGTTATTTTTCAATTGTGTGGTTTCTAAGAATGTCCTAACTCTGTTTCAAAACTTAGCTATGGTTATGAGACAAAGATATTCCACTCTTATGGCTAAGACAACTGATTTTTCAAGGTTAGATAAACTCTTATGAGAATCCTAGGGTTTATCTTGTTTGTCACTGATTCAAACAAGTCTTACCATGATTACCATTGCTTGGCAATGCTTGAAAGGCTGCTTCTTACTCACAAAGTTTTATGAAGTTTTTAAGGGAACCTGAGGTGAAAATTCAACTTCGATTCCCCGGCGGAGTCGGTAGAAATTTTAGTTGATGGTGGCTCAGCTGGTTAATATAGCAAATGTTCTTTGAAACAAATTTCTAATATCCTATGATTACCTTAAAATGAAAATTACTCAGAAATTCCCCAATGGAGTCGCCAAAGATGTTAGCACCCTGTAATTAGCAATATTGGCAAAAGTCCAACTATAGGGAGAACATTATTTCAACCACTTTGGGATTCTAGGATCTAGCCCTCCTGAATCCGGAGAGGGATCTCTTCAATAAGTGAAAAGATGGATTTGTCTTTGAAGTTTTGGGTAATGATATTAGGCTAGTTATGAAGGCCGAGGGTTTGTTTTGTTTTTGGATGGTTGAGCATGATTACTATTTGAGGTGGAAAGTTCTAAGTGCAAAGAGTTTCAAAGGTGTGAAGTTGCAAGCAAATAGAACAAGCTTTGGCCAAAAAGATAGATAATTGCAGGTTTTAGTCCATTGGGCTATGGAGTCATAATAGGGTTTAATTGAAACAACAAGGGGCAAGAGTGGTCCATGGGGCAAGTCATCTATGTCTAAGGATCTCTTTAAAGTTTGATTTATGGAATGAAATGATACAACAAGAAGGGGAATTTAAACAGATGAAGAACAAAGGGCAGCCCAAGATCTGGTAAGTACTTTTAAACTAGCCAGCTTTTGACATACACTTAAGAAAGACATAAAAGTAATCTAAGATCAGGTAAGTACTTCTAAACTAGCCTGCTTTTGATGCACTTTCACTAGAAAACATTTTAAAACAAAGGGAAACTTGAAGGAAACTATTGGAGGAGAAACTAGCGGGTCGGGCTCACCACAAATCCTCTCCTAGCTCTGCTCTACTTGGTTACTTTCAAGATGAACACAAAGATAAAAAATAATGGCCTAATATCTGATAAGTACTTTCAAACTAGCTAGATTTCAACACATTCCAAGGGAAACATTCAGACAGTCTTTGGGGATAAAATTAGGACCAGGGCATACCATATCTTCCTTATTTCATCTCTACTTAACATAAACTAAAAATAACATTCAGGAATAATATCTAGCTAAAGCAATAGGACGAGGGAATGCCAACATTCCTATGCTTAGAACTGAATTAAATCATTCCTAAATAACACAAATTGGAAGAAAACATTCAGATAAAGATTTTCAATCATAGAAGGTTACTGATATACAGTAGGTCCTAACTCTATGCATGTTGTTCTTTATAACAGAAGATGAACACAATGAAAATAGAAATAAAACAACGATTCACTATAAGAAATAACATCACCATCAACATAGACCAGGATCCCATAAATCAGCTTGTATTGATGCTCCAAACCAGTTATAGCTTTAAGTCCAATGCTTTAGTTTAGCAATCATCTACACTCCCAGACTAACTTATCTATCACAAGCAGAGCTCCAAGAGCCAGTGAACACTATTTACAAGTAGAAGTCTCAAGCTCAATTACATTTCAAAGTTCAGCAACCAACTCAACCAACAATATCTCATCTTCTACAGAGGTATTTATAGAAGAATGAAGAGGTGAGATTGAATAAAATATCTCCCATGGCAATTAATATAGATTAATGACTTCTTAGCCTTTGAGGGGCTCAATGGAGAAGTGTACAGGTATTATTACTATAATAATTGATTTACATTTAATATTTAAGCTCGGTGGGAGCTCTTTTTGACTTTTGAGGCTCACTGTTATGTTGAAGTAACTCTACTAATATTTTGTCATTAAGTTTATTTGCAGAATTCACTCTCTGGCTGTGCTGAGGAAAATATCTAATCTTGATCAATAACTTCGGCCTGCATTTGAATGCTTTGAGGCACAGGTGGCACTGTGGTAGCTGGGAGGAATCAATTTGCCTCAGATGTGGTGGTGGAGGCTTTCTATCTAATAAAACCCTTCTTATCTTCCTTTAATTTTGTTTTAATTTGGAGGATTAGGCTTTTGATAATCAATCTTAGCCGTAATCCCCAAATTGTTTTCAATCTTCTGTCCTGATGTGTTCTATCTTCGACACTGATGCTCTTTCAATTCATTTAACTGTGTCTTTTTGATGTGCAGGCTACGCAGGGCTCGTATGGCGTTAATGCCTCATGAAACACTGACGAAACATGGAGGTTGAACCTTGTGAATGATTCCTTTTGATGAATCGAAGGTGG
The DNA here is from genome assembly GCA_034641835.2 of Pinus albicaulis. Classification (NCBI taxonomy): domain Eukaryota; kingdom Viridiplantae; phylum Streptophyta; class Pinopsida; order Pinales; family Pinaceae; genus Pinus; species Pinus albicaulis. Next base: position 1,308,976,970 of record CM076580.1, read on the forward strand.
GAGAATCATCATTCTTGGCCTTCGGCTTTTCTCTTAATATAATGGAAAACCATTGAAAACCCTGCACAATACGAAAAACATTATAAAATCCTACATATATAGGTTTGCTGATTTAGAAGGCACGTGGAGAGGGCATGGCCGTTGTATGGCATCATCCAATGGTCGAGATTGATTAGAGGAGGTCAGAGGAGAGCGGAGGAGGAAATTAAATTGGAACCATCGATCACGTAGAGATCGACGATTGGGAGCGAGGGCGAATAGTCAAAATGACAGAGTCATTTTATTTGGACAAAGAAGAAAATGGGCTAAAACCTTTGTTTCGGAAAAAAAGTGGCGGAAAAATGAGTTTGGGGATCGGGACACACATGGGCCATCGGATGAGATCAGCCCACGCGATCAATGGTGGAGATCGGGTACCGACAAGCCTTATAAAACATGCCCAGACTTCAAAAAAGGTTAATAAAATCATGCTGTATAAAGTCCCCTGGGTCCGAATTTGCTGACTGTGCGGGGAAACAATAAAGATCCATCCCAATTAAAATCTACCGTGTGGATGTTGATGTGGTGTTGGGGACCACCGACTATTGTGGGACCGTTGCGATGGAGTGTGGGCCGTCGATCTGCAAATTAGATCGACGGCGGAGATTTTTTAAATAATCGCATCGTACCACGTTTATCTTATGGGCTTCTTCAGAGTGCGATCACCGTCCGATGAGCTGGCCTCAGATTGGACGGCACATGCCAATATCACACTAGGCCCATATTCGACCTTTAATGCGCGATGAGGGTAGTATTTCAAGATGGTTTGAGGCCACGTGTCAGCTGGTGGCGTTGATTGCTGCCAAATGGAAAAAACCACCTCCCTCTCAAAAGCGATGCGATGAATTCCACCCAGTTTTCTTTTAATATAACGACAAAAACATTTAAAACCCAAAATTTAATATAAAAAAAGGTTTGCTATCGGGAGGGCTTTATATTCGCGATTTGGCTTGGCACCCGTCTGTGGGGCCATGGATGTATGGAAGATAATATGATCGGGGTTTTTATGCATAGGGTTAATCGACATCGGAGATTTCAATAAGGGGGAAGATTTTCGTGCTGCGTTTCCTTTGATGAGATAAGCGCCCAAATGGCTTAGCACATGGCTCCAGCACCAGAGCATGTGTAGTGGAAATGGTTAAGGACTTAGCCCAACGGGCTTAAACCTTTACAAAGAAATATGTATTTTTATGAATTTTTCAATGTTTTTCCAATGGTTTTGAGGGTTTCAATAAGGCAAAGAAAGGTTCTTAAACCTTATCAAAGGGGTTTCGATGGGAGAGAGGGGAGAATATGAAAAATGAGGGATTTTATGGGGAATAAAGGGATAAAAGTGAGGTTAGTTTTGGAAGTGGAAGGAAGGGGAAAATGGTGTTTGCAACAGTATTCTCTCTTGGGAGTCAGCAGGATTTCTGAGTGTGAAATGGGCACAACAGTGAAGATTTTGGACAGAGGCATGAGGCCTTCAAGAGTCTTCAAGAGCCAACACTTTTTTCAATAAAATTTGTTCTTTGAAAGCTCGAAAAATGATTTAGCCACCTTTTAGTATAGCAAATTTCATAGGTGGCTAACACAACCTACACACTTTGAAAAGGATCTTAATATTTATATGAATAAATATTATGTCCCTGAGGCTATGATATTCATTTAATTCAATGAAGCATGCACACAAGATAAAATATGGCATGTCTTAGCACATGAAAAACTCCTTTAAATCGTCTTGTGAAATCGTGGTCCTTATTGCGTTGATCCAGTGATCTCTGTAGTCATCATTATTCCAGTGAACCCAACCTTAGTATGCACATTTACTCTTTAGTTGTTGACCCATTCATCCTATATAATCCTATGTGTTGCAATTTCAGAGCCCAAACATTTCGTAACTTCATTAATAAGATGTTACGATATTACAAGATCCTGATCATTTCCTTTATCCCCTTTTTCTTCGCCCCTTTTTTTTTCCACCATGGGACCAGGTGTTATTACCGATGGCATTGAAATTCCCTGTATCAAAATTTTCTCAAATTGTAGTTAAAGATAAGTTACAAAATTGTGATACTCCAATATTGACCTTTATCCCCTTTTTCTTCACCATTTATTGTTTTTCAGCCATAGGACTGGGTGATATGACCGATGACATATCACTTAGGTGCTAAGGCATTTAGAATCCCATCGAGGGCCTATATTCTTATGTATTTTCTCTTCCCTTGGTTTTTTTTCACTTCCATGATGAAATGCCAACACATCAGAGTGCCTTGGTATTGAAAATTCTTCAAAAATAATTTGCATAGGAGTTACGAAATATTTGACCTTCGATATTCCAACCTTTGAGATGATGTCATGCTTAGTGTCATTAGCCAAACATGGTGTCTCCATAGTGGTGACATGTGTCACCTAGATTTTCCCCATTATACTACTCAATAAGGTTGAATCTGACTATCACGTGTCCACCATACAACATGTCATGCTAACATCATCCATCACCCTCAGTTCTTGAGGGCCAATCAACTACTACCATGTGTCTCATTTGAGGAGAGAGAAAGGGTTCCCTAGTCCTTGGTTTCACAAGATAATTCCTTTTAAATCCTTGCTCCCCGTAACCCTCAACACTTTTAAAAGAATGCATTAATAATAAATTATGAAATATTCAAGTTATGATGTTCTGAGAATCGAATCCCTGGTATTGGATCAATGCTTTGTCCAAAAGAAATTACATAGGAGTTAAAAAATAACAACCTTTGATATTCTGACCTCCCAAACCTCTAAATTTATGAGGTCCCAAGGTTCCTAACCTCTGAGGTTTTGATATTCCAACCTTTCGAAATTCGGGGTTCCAATATTCCAAGGTTTCGACATTCATCCTGCTTCTTTCCATGCAATATTGGTTCTATTTTGAATAGAAATATTAGGTTCCAAGGTCTCGACCTTCTGAGGTTCCAAGATTCTGAGCCTTCCGAGGTTTTGAGGAATTCCTGCTTCCCTGGATATTTTCTTAGAGGTTACACCACCATCTCCGTTGATTTTAACATTTCTTCCAAATCTGGCTATGTGCCAAGACTCCTCCAATCACCTTTTAACTTTGCCATCATGGAATTAAGTCACCAAATTTTGAATGGGAATAAATCTTGATATAGGATTCCATTTGCAGTGGTCCACATACTATTGGAAATCTCATTCTGAGCACTAAACAACTGCATTATATTCAATAATATATGAGTTGATCGCTTGAGGAAGAAACTCCAAATTATGGGACTCCCAACCACCATAGACATCATTTTATGGATACTCCTATAGGCCTGCTACTATGGTGATTCTCTACCATATATTTCAGCAATCACAGGAATCCCCATAATCTTGACACATCAAGCACATTAATGATAGAATTTGATGCTATCACATCTAGCCTAGTGGACATCAATGTTGTCTTGCCTAACATCATGCCAGCACATACATCCATGTTGATTTGTTTGACATCAATGCCAACACACTTGCTAACTATCAGGAAATGAAAAATTCCCAACTTTATCTCCCATCATACCTTTTGACATCAATGCCAACACACTTACTACCACTAGCGAGACATGCAATGCCAACTTTCCAACAATGTCTTCTTCTTTCATCTTCTGAATTGAACCTTCTTAGGGACCTTGTAAGGTCATGTACATACCATATTATTTAAGTCCATTACTCATTCTTTCCCTTCCTTGTTGTAATTTTTTGTCTGTCTTTCTTATTTTTACACACATAATGATGTTACCCAACCAGAGAGAACATGAAATTAACATAGTTACTTATCCCATTGGTCTATGCAGAAATTTGAGTATCAAATATCAACTAGCATGTAATCATATTCAATCAACAATTATATACAACCATGCATTACAATATTCTACAATTAGCATAAATGAAATACTAACAAATCGAGCATATCATGCATATCCATCAATCATCTAGTGTGTGCATGTGAGCCTCTTCAAGTCCAATGTATGAACCAATGTTCTGATACCACTTTGTAACATACCCCCCTTACCACCCATATCCCACAATGTGGGTATACAGAGGCAATTAATATGATGACCCAATTTCCAATGTTTAGTTATCAAAATGGGGTCATAAAATCCCTCAAATTTCAATCTTCTCGAAATCCAAGAAAATCACCACCATCATAACCAACTCGTCATGAGATTTCTGGAAATATAATTTTTAGCGAAATCTAATTCCTAGATCACAAGTTATTTCCATTCAACATTGGTCCAAGAAAAACCCTATTCATGTAATAAAAGTGCTACCACATGGCTCTTTTTTGGCACTCCACCTCATCCGGGGGTCCACATCACTTGTTATGTGCCATTTCCACTTTGTCATGCCAAAGAGGTTGGCCCTAGCCCACTGGTCAACCTTCCACTACTTTTTGCAATAAAATAGGCAACTGATCTCCTAAACCCCAAATAAGTTCTGGCTTTACCATATTGACTTCTTGTACACTTATTCAATTTTTTTATTTTCAACATTACTCAACTCTATTACAATTTCTCAAGCTTGGCCCCAATTCTATCAAGGCTTAAGAGAAAAAATGAGGACCCAAGGCCATTCCCCTCTCTAGACCAATTCAAAGGCTTTCTCCTACATAACAATAAGAAGGGGAAACCTAGCCCAAATTAACACATAACACATAAAGTATAGCAACGTAGAGCTTACACAGAACAATGATGTAAAGGAAATTAATATTTTTAAGCCAATAAATGTTTAACAATCTAGAAGGCTTTAAACCAAGGCAATAAATTTACCAAGAATTAACCATAGTTATACCCTATGCCTTCATCATTCAACAAGACCAATAGTCTTGCATTTGACATAAAAATCAAATATGAAAGAAAATATGATTCATAGAACTTGCATGACTACGTGCAACACAATAAACTTACATAGGAATTCCAAGCATTTAAATTACAACTCCTTAGAAGATATTCATAAAATCTAAAGAACATTTCAATGGAAATTTAACCAATTAATTTAAAGCACCAATTTCTATAGCCATGCAATAACCCACCGAGCTATATATTAAGTTTAACAAGACACAATCCCTAATATCACAACTTTCAAATAAAGGAACTTATTTACAATATAGAAAAAGGGAAAATTGAAGGTGGGACTTCATTTTTCCACCCAACCATAGACCTTCTACAACTAGAGTTACTTACAAGACTCACCCATGAGCTAGATCCATGATCTAAGTGGAAATTTTCCTTTGAAAAACCTTAGAAAGAAGCCATCTTTAGTACAAAAATGATAGGAAATACACATTTCAGTGGGTGGTTTTCTATTTAGTCAAGCACAACAAAATTCATAGTAACGAGTGGTTTATCAGTTGGGTCAAGCACTCTAGGAGTGGTTTATCAACCCCCAACAAGCACTCTAGGTGGGTTATCATTTGTGTCAAGCACTCAATGAGAATTTTATCTACCCACAAAATTTTATTTTATTTTCATTATCTTTATCTTTTAGTCAAAATTTTATCTTTTAGGGAATCACATTCCCTCAGCTCGTAGCTCTTTCTAGCTTTACTCATGAGCTCCACCAGGAAGAGGTCCCGAAAAAATCCAATCCCCACATTGTTGTGAACTTCCCATTTTATAATTTCCTTAAGGGTCTTATAGTAGTTGCTACAACACCCTCTAAAACTTTGCCTTCACTTAAATTTTGGAGCCCCTTAATTATCATGTGAATTGTCATTTTAGGTCATTAAAGTCATGTGTGGTCAAGTAGAAATTAATTTTAGATTCAATGTTTCTCATATAATGTTCTAAAACATAAGACTCAAATATACACTACTCATATGCGGAAATAAATTTTCTTGGGGGTTGCTTGCACTACCCATAAGTCGGTGACACACATGGCTACGCAAACTAACCCTGTCACTATCCTATCATAATCGGAGGGTCAACAGGAGGCTGCTTCTCAGCCTGACGCAGTGCTACCTCACTGGCAGATGACTCATGTGTGCACCCATCCCATGCCACCCTGCTCAACCCACGGAATCTCGGCTTCAATTCCGGGTAACTTTCTGCCCTCATCCACTTCATGTCTTTATTTATATTTACCTGTTATGTCTATTTCTCCTTCTTTACCTGATATTGCGTATCAAATTAATAGTCCGTTACCATCCATCTACTATTCTATTGCATCGACCCCTCCTTCTATTCCACCCACTGTCCCCCATACTTCCGCGGAGATCTCAAGCTTCTCCTCCCACCCGTCCAATACATCCTCTTCCACTAGCCATCCCTACTTCCTCCGATCCTCGTCGCTATCCAAGGTGAATGAATTTGGGATTCGCTCGAGTTTTGGCCTCACTCCATCAAAATCTTAGGGTAGACCCTCAGCTCTATCCAAGGCTATCAGAAGAGCAAATTTGGAGGTTGAAGCGGGCACTCAATCGTCACTATTTTGGGTTCTTAGAGCAAGGAAACCCAAAGAGGGGTCTCATTAATGATCTGTCTCTCTTTCAATTATAGGGGCCTAGCTAATCCCAATAAGAAACTGGCACTCAGACAACTACTTCATTCGGTCCCCATTGATGTGCTTTTCCTCTAAGAGACTTTGGGGGATGGCACTGCTATATCCTGGATTCTTAGTTCACTTCTACCTGACTGGAATTTTGTGGAAAATGATGCGCGTGGCAGATCTGGGGGAAGCACATTGGGCATAAACAATAGAACTATCTGATTGCTAAATTTTTGGGGGTGCAAAGGGGTCATTGGAATGTATGTTGTTACTAGTGCAATTGCAAAACCCTACTTGCTGATTAATGTATATGGAACATGCGCTCATAGAGAGGTCTTCTGGAAAACTCTATTAAACTGCCCCCACCTTAAAAATGATCAAATTATCTTGGGAGGCGATTTAAACTTTTCGATTGGAATCTCTAAATCATGGGGGCCTCATGCGGTCCCCGATCCACTCTCTGATTTCTTCACCTCGCTCCTGGAACAGTCAGACTTTATTGATATAAATATGCTGAAGAAAAAACCCACATGGAGGAATAGACGTACTGGGAGGCTACACTGGCCCGATGCCTGGACAGGTTCCTTATTAAACAAAGATTCCATCAACATTTGGCTCGGACCAGACAGTGGGTGGGTACTGGGGGGGCCTCCAATCACTCACCTGTTTATTTTTAATTCCTTGTTGATGATATCAAACCTAAGTCCCCCTTTAAATTCAACTCCAGATGGATTTAGGACCTTGAATATCATGATCTTGTCAGAATGCACTGGCATCATTGCAATATCTTCCCAGATTTGGAGTCGGCCAGAGTTTTCTACAATAATCTAAAACGTATAAAGGCGCATACTATCCAATGGGTGCAAAATAAAAGTTTCCTTGAGACGAAGGAATTAAGCAGGATAGACCTAGAGATCTTGATATTAAATGATTCAGATTATGCAGGATTCTGGCTGGAGTCATCCAAGGAGTGACTGATTACTCTCGAAAACAACAGGGCTAAAATTCTCAGACAACAGGAGGAGGACCGGAGATTAAAAAGCAAAGTAATTTGGCTAAAAGCGGGGGATGAAAACACCAAATTTTTTCAGCAATGTGCAAATGGCAGATGTACCATCAACACCATATGGGAATTAACTGATCAATTTGGTTACACTGCCAAATCCCATTCACAGTTAGCTGACATGGGTATTCATCATTCCACCAACCTATACCGTGCTCCCCTCAATAAAAATCTGCCGAATATCATGAACATTGCTAAATCATTTCATCGATTCATTGATGAGGAGCAGGTGGAGGAACTCTATAGACCAGTCACCATGGGGAAGATTGAAGGTGTGCTAAAATGGTTCAAAAGGGACAAGAGCCTCGGTCCAGATGGTTGGCCCATTGAATTTTATCTACACTTTTTTGAACTTATAGGTGGAGACCTTCTTCAGGTCATTGAAGACAATAGATCATCTGGCAAGATATTGTATGGATTTAACACTAAATTCATTGCTCTTATTCCCAAATTTGACCACCTCACATCCTTCCACGACTACAGGACTATATCCCTTTGCAATTGTACCTATAAAATCATTGCTAAAATCATTGCCAACCGTATCAAGCCTATCCTCTCCACTCACATTGCCAAGGAATAATTTTCTTTTCTACACCATAGATAGATTCATGAAGCCATTGGCACTGCTCAGGAGGTACTCCACACCATCAAGACCAAAAACCTTAAAAGTACTGTCCTTAAAATTGATCTTGCCAAATATTTTTACCATGTAAACTGGCACTACATCCATCTTATGCTTCTACATACTGGGTTTCCTCCCTCTTTGAATAACTAGATTATGGAATGTATAAAAAATGCTACCTTCAATATCCTTATTAATGGGGTTGCCACAAATGTTTTTCATGCTAGTAGGGGACTTCGATAGGGCTGCCCTCTATCACCTCTGATTTTTGTATTGGTCATGGAGGGACTCTTTTTCCTCATCCAAAAGGCAAAGGAATCTAGATATTTGCATAGAATTTTATTAAATAATTTTTTGAGGCTGACTCATTTATTATTTGTGGACGATGTGATAATACTTTTGAATGACTCTTGTCAGGATGTCACTCAATTTGACAATATTCTGCAGATTTTCTGTAGAGCTACTGGAATGACTCCTAATCACACCAAATCCACCATTATACAAACAAGGTGCTCTGCATAGGAACTGAGACATGCCCACACGCATTTTCCATTTGAGCATAGACGTATTGGTGATTGGATTAAATACCTCAGGTTTCACCTCAAGCCAAATGATTATTGGATTAAGGATTGGAATTAGTTGACTGCAAAAATCGAGCGCAGAATCAACATTTGGTACCATCTGTGGATCTTTCATGCCGGGAGATTGACACTTATCAAATCGGTACTAAAGGCCATACTTATCTACTGGACGTCTTTGGCTTGGTTGCCCAAAGGGGTGATCAACTGCATTCAACAAATCTGCCTTCAGTACCTCTAGCGTAAGTCTTGTTAGGAGCGCATATTTGCATGGGTTGCATGGGATAAAATTAGTCGTCCAAAGGATTGGGGTGGCTAGGGTATAAAATATTTTTCCACATTCGCATCTACGCTCGCTGCAAAATAGGTTTGGCACCTTATCACTGGACAGAGTCTTTGGAGGGAGGTGACTATTGCAAAATATATTGCCTCGATGCATTCTCTGGATTGGATCCGAGGCAACATATAGTATAAGACGGGCTCTTCCATTATTTGGAAGGCTATTACCAAGTTGGCGCACCTTATTCAGCAAGGTCTCTCTTCGAAAATTGGTGCGGGTAATTTGGTTCATGTGGGGATGGACTCATGTTCGGGTAGTGGTAGACACTTCAAACTGCCACAGTTCATCCATATATTTATATTATATTAGCCTGCGATACTCTATGGTCCGCAAATCATGGTTTTTGCACCCTTGGTCTACCCTTTGACCCATTACAGTTCATTAGGGGCTTTGACCCACCCCAAAGCCCCTGCGCTAGACTAAAATTTTACAAAATATTACAAAATTACATCAAAATTTCAGTTAGGGGACCCTGCTCCAATAGGCCCCCAACACAATCTTGTGACTCGTTCCAAGTCACAATGGCAGTGGGAATTCATCTTGGCTTGGAGATGCTCGGCGATAGTGGAAAATAGTGGCAGGATGCCTTCACTTTGTGTGGCTGTATTCTACACAATTTTGACCAAATTTTGGGAAGTCAGTCCTTCAGTAGCTGCAATGACGCTGTCCAAGGTTTGGTTCAGCTGCTTTACTGCTGCATCTAAGTCCTGCGAGAGCTTGAGTACTTCATCCGCCCATGGCTTCAGATGATCATTGAGGACTTTCCTGTTGTGGCAAAGCTCCTAGATTTCTTCTCTTAGATCATGATTGATATGAAGATGTGTTAGGCACTGGGTTGCCACAAGGGTGGACATGGTAGCTTCCATCTGCTCAAAATCCTTCTCTTTCTGGCGCATCTCCTGGTTGAACTGTCAGAGGAAGTGATCACGCTGCACCATGGACCATAGTTCCATAGCAGTATCTCATAATTCTAAACCCTTGGGGATGTGTGCTGAAATAATTATTGTTTCTTCCTTTACCAGCGCGGATTTTTGGGCACGCACTGCAGGAGGGGTATTTGACTGTAGCTTGTCTTGCAACGCCGCAATCTATTGTTCCAGGTCTACTTTGACGACTTGCACTTCTGTCTTTGATGCCTTTAATGCATCCACCAAGCCCTCAACCTTGGCCTGTGGCATAGTAGAGGCGGGAATTACTTCCAGCATGTCCTCACACAACCAGTCGATCGAGTGTTCTAACTCTACTTGTTGTGCAACTGCCACGATTTGTGTTGCCTGAGCTTGGGTGGATTCGATAGTTTTGGCAGCAATTTTTTGCTCAACCTCACTTAGCTAGTGATGCACCTAGACTTCTCTATTCTGAAGCTCGAAAGAGATGAAAAAGTAGAGAGCGTGTAGCTACCCACTCTTTATTCTCACAATATAAAGGCCAACTTCCACGCATGCTTGGACTTGCGTGCACAGGGCTGGTGATTCTACTGTCAATGCGACGTCTGGGAAGGGAAAATCCTTCTCTTAGTGGTTGTGATAATGGTTGTAGTTGGTAGGCTTGCTTGAACCGGCCTCGCCTGGTTCACGCTCACTTGAGGTGTATCCTCTTTCAGTTGGAGCACTTGCAACTTAGACTGCAAAGCCTCCAATGCGACCTTCTATTGATCTTCCAGAGTATTCCATCGATCCTCAAAGGCAGTAGTAATGGAATTTGCAATCTTGTCCAAATATTACTCTGTTAATGTAACTTCCACTTCTCCTTCGGTTTTTTCGGCCTTGTGCTTCTTCCGCTGTCGTTTGGGAGGCTTGCCAATGCGCTTTGTCCCGTGTGGGGACTTTGAGCCCTCCCCACCAAGTCCCTCAGTCTCCGCATCCCAATGAGGCTCTTGCTCCACCCCCTTGGTGGAATCCTTGGGGGTTTCCTTGGTTCTTGATTATTCAATGGATTTCACCTCAGTCTCCTTCACTATGCTCGGTGGGACAGTATCCTTTGGTGCTATATATTTTCTAGAGGTGCTAGCTGTGACCGAGGCAGAGGATTTTAGGCCAAGCTTCCAAGCAGGCAGCCATGTTGCGATGAGCTATTCAATATCTACGTTAGTGGCCATATATGGGAGATTTTACCACACCAGATCTTTTCTTTCCCTGATCTGCACATTGTGCATGGTGACATTGTAATATCCCAAAAGGGACTGCTCAGCAAAACAAGCCTAAAAAATGCATTTTTTAGGGATGTGAGCTTCAAAAACCAAGGTCAGCCCTTGGATTCCTTATATATGATAATATAAGATCCAATTACAAGAGGAGATTAGAAACCAAACAATCTAGGTGAGGAAAATAGGCCTCCCACACCTAGTATGGCTTGATTAATGTCCAATGAGGGACTGTTGCAATATAAAAACAATGTATTGGAGAATTAGCAGCATAATAAAGCATGGGATATTCTGATAAACCATTTTCTAGCAGTAATATATACAGCAGCAAGAAAAGTGATCTAATCCTCCAACCCAAAGTGGGGAAAAACAATGATTTAAGCCCTAAAAAGGTTATTTTCAGAAATCTGCGTGAAAATAGAGGAAAGTGACGGTTTTATCTGTTATATTAGGTCATTAGGGAATACCATACCGAATTTAAGCTTAAAATAATCATTCTAGCTAAGTTAAACAGTTCCTCCACTCCCTAAATGGCTTAAAAATGTTGATTTCCCATAACCTAGAGTATGCAGAAATTACTGAAGCACAGATAGCGTGGTTTTCTGAAGGTTTAAAATTTAATAGCCTCTAAAAATAATTAAATTGGATCAAGTATATGTATCATACAATATACAAGATAAAACAGAGGTTTAACATGAATAAACCCTCAAAATAGAGGTGTTGCACCATGTATTAAGACTGAAGAACTTGACAACGTAATTTTCAGAGGGATGAAGCAATTTTTTATTATATTTCATATATATGGAATATATTTACATAAAAATATAGATCTATTACAGATATATATTACAAAGAGGCTCTTCTTTACGCTCCCCTTGGGGATCTCAGCAAAAGATGGATATCAATGAATAGATCTGAGATCTAAGCCACAGATTTGCAGTAATTTTCAGAAATTTCTGAAGCATATGATGCACAGCATATCATATCTGAAATTAACATGGATTGGTTGGCCATTCCATGGATCACCACAGTGAAGGGAAGGGTCCCTTTCACTAGAGATATTTCCTCAAAACTGATACACAAAACCCCCTGCAACTTTTCCTGTAGAAAGGACATAGTATCTTAAAGGAACTAAACTGATGGTGATGTAGAATACTTTTTCCTGATGGCAAGATCAAAAACTGAAGCTCCAAAAATGGATGAACTCTTCCAGGAGGTTAAAAGACACACTCACTGAGAAGAGGCTCTAATACAAGCTAGATCTGAATAGATCTAGTATACCACTTGCTGCAGCTTACGAAAGCAAGAAAACCCTCACTTAATATAAATTTCATTTGGAAGTAGAAGCTTGGTCTCCAACTTGATAGTGGACAAGAAATAAAAGCTCTCCCAAGAGCTCCTCAATGGGAAGAGATGAAACTCCTAAACAAGAAATCCCAATGGAATCTAGGCTAAGTAGCCAAGAAAGTTGTTTGTCTAAATAGACATAAATTTAGAAATCAAATCATGAAGCCCTTCTCTTGAGCCTTCCCCTTCCTTTTATAATATGAGAGCTTGAGAAACCCTAAGCCACCTTCAAAGCTCTAGCTCCTTTCACATTGGAACCCTCCAACTAGATCTGTGTTGCTTATCTAGGTACATTACATCTAGACAGCATTGGAGATTTGGTCATGTTGACCTAGTCAAATGGCTCAATCTTGTTTCACACACAAGTGGATTTTATCAAGACAACCTTGATTTACCTTTGTTCACATTGAGCATGTATTTATTCTTTTATTAGGAGTTTTTGACCCTCCTTTACATAATTATTATTTGAGCAAATAAAGCAAAATGAAATTGAATATTCCTATTAAAATAGGAATATTACAGTCCTCCCCTCCAAAAATTTTCTTGTCCTCGAGAAACTCATAATTACTTTGTAATATCTCCAATGGAGCTATCTCCTCTCAAGAATGCGAGTCTGCCTTTGGTGGATGAACCAAATAGTTGTCATCATGAAGTAATGGTAAATACATAAAAGAATCATATGTTGTCCATTGGTCCCTTCAAGGCACGAGAGATGATAAAAATTGGGTACTTCAACCCCCATGAGAAACTTCAATCTCCATGCTATACTTCCAAACAAGTGAGCCATCCTTGATAGCTCAAAGAAATAGTCACCAATCCCCACCATATGCAATTTGTAAGGGATCCCTGGCTGTAAATGAGAGATAAGAATGTTCAACTCACACTGTTTCTCCCTCCATTTATGATGAATATGGAGCTGTTGATCCTGGACTGCAATAATATAGTCCTCATGAAGCCAAAAGAGACTTGGAACTTCATGATTCCCTTCATGGATTCTAGTGAGCCTCCTCGCCCAATCTTCCATGCATATAGTGAATAGAGTATATTCACCATATGAGCTCCAAAAGAAACATGGAATAAGTATCATATGATATATCGGATGGTGACAATAGTCCCTCCCTTGAGACCAGCGTTGTTCTTCATCTTGCTGCCTCAAATCATAGTACAATAAGTGGCCATCCCACCACCTTCTTGCTGCAAAAAGCTTCTTCAAAGCTTGGAAATAGTAGAGGGTAATAGGTGTTGGCTGAATATGATTCAAACAACACATGTCTTGTTGCAAATTCTCCGAAGTGAGAGACTTATCCCAATGACATAAGCCCAACATATGGCTTCTAGCATAAGGAAACAAATGATATAATGTAGCAGCCACACAATGTTCTATCCTCCTCTTGAAGTACAAGTAAATATTAGAGATTGCATTCCCAATGGAAACATCCACACAATGTGTCATTCCTCCTCTCATGTTCTTAACAAATATTGGAGAATTTTTAACATCATGATATAAACAAACTCCCTGATGCCACCTCATGAGAAGGTCACAATTTCTCCCAACCCAAAGTACATACATGATCATGATATCCATCCTAAACAGAAATGCATGTACATACATCATAGACATAAGTAAATGTATGGACATGGAATTCATCATGGGGTGTCCATACTTCCTTATTATCAACCAAAGCAACCATGCCTCTTTCTTATGCATTATTCCCTTTAGATACAAGGCATGAGACAAGGAAATCAAAAATATTGGGTGGTACCCACACTCACCCAATAGAAACCAGCGCAGGTCATCTCCTCCCTGCTTTAGATTTGGATGTGGAAAGTTGTCCTTCAACAAGGTACCAGCTGTGCATGAGTGAAAATCTACTATGTGGCAGTAAAAAACAATATATATCAGCTGTACATGAAATAAGACAATGTGCCATACATTCCTTCTAAAACATCATGATGAGTATGGAGATATTTCAGCCCATACTCTCTCAATAATAGCCATAACAACAAGGACTCTTGCTGCCTCCTTGCATTATCAAAATGCAGATCATGGAGCAATAATACATTGATAGACATGTAAGTTGTCTCATCAACCAAGCACAAACCAAATCCCTTATACATCATGGGGAAGTTATCCTTCCTCCCAAAGCAATATACATACATGAAATACATCTCAAAGATAAATACATGTGAGCACATGAGACATATCTCCGACAAAGGTAAACACATGGACATAAGATTTGACATAGAATGTCCAAAATCTCTTCTCAACAGCCACAAAAACCATGCATCCTATCAATGAGACTTAAGGCATGAGTTAAAGAAATAGAAAATTTTGGGTAGTGACCAAACTCACCCAAAAACAACCAGTGCAACCATGCTTCTTGCTGGCCTGTATCATATATTTGCAAGGGGTTTTGGAACCTCTTGCTCCATACTACCATCCACTCATCCCAATGTGGGTGATGGATCTCATTCTGCCATTGCTTGGTATCCTGCCAAGGTAGGACACCATGTTCCTCCAACCTTTGAAGAACTTTGCACCTCATGAAATGTTGAAGTGCACCTCCAATGGGATCTCCTAATGAGACCTCCTCCTCATGCATGGCCTTCCAAAACCAAAGAGGCCTTATATCTTCTACAAGTAGAAGTCTCTCTTTGAGCTATGGCATGCTCATTAAGAGAGTGTCATCTGGATAGGAGAAAGAGTTTCTCATCCCAAGATGTCTACCCTTTGACATCTCTTCCTCCATGGCTTCTTGAATGAAGTTGGCATCTGAATGTTCCCGTGAGGAATGATTCCTTAACTCTTCACTACTCCTCTTGGAAAGCGCAATGAAACCCTGCTACTCTAGATTAGCATTA
Organism: Pinus albicaulis; assembly: GCA_034641835.2. NCBI lineage: Eukaryota > Viridiplantae > Streptophyta > Pinopsida > Pinales > Pinaceae > Pinus > Pinus albicaulis. The sequence goes on from CM076580.1 coordinate 1,308,992,465, forward strand.
AGTGATGATCCTGGGTCATACAACAACCTATTTCCACAATCTTCTAAAAGATTTGCTGCAATAATAGGAAGTGGAAATGCATTCATACCTTGCTAGACTTTGGGAACACCTTGCATGGTTGCAAGAGTTCTTTCTTTCACAATGTTGGCTTCCTCAACTGCAAGTGTTGAAGGCTACCCCTCCAAGGCTGTCATAGTGCTGGTGCAGATCTCCTCAAGAGATAGTGGGGACTTCTCTTCCTCAAATCTCTTGATCACCCTTTTACTATAAGGTCCCTTCTCTCCCTTCATCTAGATGAATTGAGGAAAAGTTAGAGTCTCCTTGAAGGCTCTAGAGTGACACTTGTACTCTGTCAAGTACCTACTTAGAATCTCATATTCTAAGTTCTCTTCTTGCTCTTCACTCCCTCTATGAGAATAGGAAGTGTGTAATGTCCCAAATTTGGAACAGCTACACTATTGGGAATAATTTGAGTTATTACCAATGTGGAGCTTCAGAAAATAATGAGCTTGGAAATGTAGATTATCTCATTAGATGTAAAATAACATCATACTAGCAGATGAGAGAACCTCAGCAACAATATAATCTATATTCTCCTTCCCGGGTGGGGAAATGCAGTAGTATAGAGCATAAAACGGTTATCTTCAGAAAATAACGCCATGAAAGTGAGAAATGGGACTTGAATCCCTTAGTAGACATGATATAAATCTCACATAAATAATTTGAGGTGAAACAAATCATTCTAGCTTATATAAACAGATCTCCCAAGTATATGCAGCTAAAATAATCCAAAACTCCATAGCCTAACTCATGCAGCAACTAATGAAGCAAGGACTGCGTTATTTTAATGAGGGTTTCTGCTGGCCTATGCAAATAGGCTCTTGCCAACTCCTGAATACATCCTCTCACATGTTCAATGTCAAAGACTCCTCTCATAATGTTGCCATCTCCTCTCATTTCAACATCATGCAAAATGTGAGAGAAACTCTGCCCTTGCTCTCTCTCAGTCCTCCAAAGCAACAAATGTCTTTGATACCTTGACATACCTCCATCATATAACTCATGTGGTGAAAACATAATGATTTTATCATCATAATGTATCCCCACTCCTTGCTTCCCCATGATGCAAGTACTATGCCACGTTATCTCCTCCCTCATACCCTTGAAGAAAAGATATATCTCATGGTGGCCAAACTCTCTCAAGAGTAGCCAATGCAGTTTTACCTCTTACTGCCCAGTATCATAGATTTTCAAGTAGCTCTCCAGCTCCTTGCTCTCTATCCACATCCTCTTATCTACCGATGGATGCTTCCTACCATTCTCCACCTTGGTACTCCCACAAAGAAGATTACCATCCTCCCATATCTGATTTTTCTTCTTGCATTTCATGGGATGTTGAAATGAAACTCCTTGGAGACCTCCTAGAGAAGATATCTCACTAATGATCATCTTGAACCCATAAGGATCCAAGGGGCCTAAAGGCAAAGCCTCCTTGTTGTTATCTCTTGACAACGCTCTAACCCTCCTCCAGGGTGTTTTAGCTATCTCATGTCTCAACTCCTGGATGAACATTTGGTTCTGCATGAATCTGTTTGGAGAAAATTTCACTCCATCCTCTAGGTTCATTATTCTCTCCAAAATATCACACCTCAATCTCAAGAGTTGTGTGCAACTCAATAGGGGTCCATGAGAATGATGGTTCATTTTCTCCTTGAACCATTCAAGCTTGCACAACCCAGTGCAATCCTGCTGCCCTATCTCAGCAATATTGTTTGATCCTAGGCCATATGAATACATATTACCAAAACTTCTAGAAGGATTTGCTGCAATAAGTAAAATTTGAAATCTTCCCATACATTGGTGAGATGTGGGAATTTCTTGTAGAGTTGCAAAGGCTCCTCCCTCCAATGTGATGGCTACCCTAGCTGCTGATGTAGAAGGCTGCTCTTCCAAGGCTGTGACAGCGCTGGTACTTGTCTCTTCCCATGGTGGTGTGGACCCTATCTCCTCCGATCTCTCTCCATCAAAATTTCTGATCATATCTTGAGTGAACTTAGAAAAACAAGTCACTCCTGTGTGGCCTAAGTGATTGCACCACCAAGCATTGGCTTCACCCTCCAGGTGCAACACTACAACTTTTGTCGCCTCCTTCTCTACCACTGGATGAAGTAGGAAGAATGCCTCAAGCTTCCTTTCCCAAGATTTGGCTGTAGTTGACCCATAAAATTTAGACAATAGGAATCTATTTCCTTTAATCTCTCCCTTGCTATAGGGTCTTCTTTCTTCTCTTAGTTGAATAAACTGAGGAAAACCTAGGGTCTCTTTGGAAGCCCTAGGTTGGCACTTGTATTCTACAAAATACCAACTCATAATTTCATGCTCTAAGTGGTCTCCTTGCTCTTCAATTCCTTTATAAGAATGGTAAGTGCATGCATCTTCTTCTGCTTCTTGAAACCTTCTAGAGGTCTCACTGCAACTCTCTCCTCCTTGAAACCCTTTTGGAGTTTCAATGCATTTCTCTTCTTCTTTCTTCTTAGATATGAAAATGGATGAGAGTAAGCTCATAATCTCCATCATTTTGTTCTCATATTATTCTTATATTATTATTGGATCTAAAATACCCAGGCTGAGCCAAGATGGCAGCTCTGATACCACTGTAATGTCCCAAATTTGGAACAACTACACTATTGGGAATAATTTGAGTTATTACCAATGTGGAGATTCAGAAAATCATGAGCTTGGAATTGTAGAGCAGCTTAGTAGATGTAAAATAACATCACACCAGCAGATGAGAGAACCTCAACAACAATATAATCTATATTCTCCTTCCCGGGTGGGGAAGTGCAGCAATATAGATCATAAAACAGCTGTCTTCAGAAAATAACATTATGCAAGTGAGAAATGGGACTTGGAACCCTTAATAGACATGATATAAATCTCACATGCAGAATTTGAGGTGAAAAAAATCATTCTAGCTTATATAAACATAACTCCCAAGTCTATGCAGCTAAAATAAGCCAAAACCCCATAGCCTAACTCATGCAGCAACTACTAAAGCAAGGAATGCGTTATTTTAATGAGGGTTTCCACTGTAAATGATGAAATAAGTCTTATATATAGTTTTCATTAATCACACAGCAAGGAAATGGAGGTTTAATCACTTATACAGTAAAGACAAGACACCCGACAAATGTTTCTGGCAAGATGCATGAATAACAAATAGTATTGCAGAAAATAGTGTAGTTAATGCATCTCTGTATTATACATGGCTGAATATGACATGAGATAATAGAATAATACAATAAAATGGCCCTAGGCCTCTTATTAGCACTCCTGGAGGGAGATAAGCACCTCCTCCTCAAAGACTAGCATAAAATCAAAGGGTGCAACCCTATTACTGCTGCCCCTACATAAAAGACACAGTTTTCTAAAGGAGACTACGTTGTAGCTGAATGTAGATGAATGGCCTCAAGCCAGATACAAAAATGAATCTCAAATCACTCCCCTTTGATGCCTTAAGCAAGCTTATCTAAAGAGAGGATAGAATTCCCGCACAAGAATTCTTTGCACTAAGCAATGCAGCAACTCCGGCTAAATAGCTGAAGATGCAATTGGTCTCAAGACCAAAATAGCTGAATACATGAATGAATTTCCTTTGATTCTATGCCTTCATTTTATCTTTGGTGAGCCTCCTCACCCTAGACCCCACACAATGTTGAGGTGACTTCCTAGTGAAGCTTCCTCTTTGCTGCCCTAGCTAGCTTTCCTCCTCTTTGCAACAGCACTGTTGACTTGGTCAACTGAAACTAATCCACCTACAATGCCTCCCTTCACACTAAGGGATCTTCAATCCGGTTCTCATATGTGTGTCTAGGCTAATCCTTGTTCACATTGAGCTAGTTTATTTGAGTGATTTCTTCCTCCTCAAGAATGGATGTTGACTTAGTCAAAATTGACTATGTCTCCATCTGATTTGCCTTTGTTCACACTTTGAAGTGTAAAACCAGCTCCTAAGGTGATCTCCTTCCTTAATAAGGTGGAATTTATTCATATTTTATTGTTCATGGGCCTCCTTGCCCATTTATTCCTCTCCTAGGTGAAAGCATCAAAATCTAATATTCCAATTTGCTTGTGTGAAAATTTTGGAACATTACAATGTGCCTGGTCCTTCTTCTTCTTCTTGAAACTTTCTAGAGGTTTCACTGCAGCTTTCTTCTTTCTTCTGTTCAACCTCTTTGGAGAGGCTCTTCTTAGATCTGAAAATTGATGAGATTAATCTCATCCTCTCCATAATTCTAAACTCTACTCCTTCTCTTTAGTCTTCTGATAGCTGGATCTCACAGGCTGAGCCAAATATCATGCTTTGATACCACTGTAATATACCAAAAGGGACTGCTCAGCAAAACAGGCCTGAAAAATGGATTTTTCAGGGATTTGAGCTTCAAAAACCAAGTTCAGCCCTTGGATTCCTTATATATGATAATCTAAGACCCAATTCCAATAGGAGATCATAAACCAAACAAACTAGGTGAGGCAAATAGGCCTCCCAAACCTAGTATGGCTTGATTAATGTCCAATGAGGGACTGCTGCAATATAAAAAAAATATATTGGAGAATTAGTAGGCTAATAATTCATGGGATGTGCTAATAAACCCTTTTCTAATAGTAATATATACATCAGAAAGAAAAGTGATCTAACCCTCCAACCCAAAGTGGGGAAAAACAATGATTTAAGCCCTAAAAAGGTTATTTTCAGAAATTTGCGTGAACAAAGAGAAACTTTACGGTTGGATATGTTAGCTTAGGTCATGAGAGACTCCCATACCAAATTTTAGCTTACAAAAATCATTATAGCTAAGTTAAACAGTTCCTCCACTCCCGAAATGGCTTAAAAATGCTGATTTCCCATGACCTAGAGTATGTAGAAATTATTGAAGCACAAATAGCGTGATTTTCAAAAGGTGTTAAATGTAATAGGGTCTGAAAATCAGTAAATTGGATCAAGGATATGGATCAGAAAATATACAAGAGAAAACATATTTTTAACATGAATAAACCCTCAAAATAGAGGTGTTGCACCATATATTAAGACTGAAGAACTTGACAGTGTAATTTTCAGAGGGATGAAGTAGTGTTTTATTATATTTCAGATATATGGTAGATATTTACATAAAAATATAGATCTATTACAGATCTATATGCCAAAGAGGATCTAAGCCACAGATCTGCAGTTATCTTCAGAAATTTCTAAAGCATATGATACACAGCAGATCATATCTAAAATGAACATGGATTGGTTGGCCAATCCATGGATCACCACAGTGAAGGTAAGGGTCCCTTTCACCAGAGATATTTCCTCCAAGCTGATACACAAAACCCCCTGCAACTCTGCCTACAGAAAGACGCAGTCTCTTCAAGGAACTGTGCTGATGGTGATGTAGAATACTTTGGCCTCATGCCAAGATCAAAAACTAAAGCTCCAAAAATGGATGCACTCTTCCAAGAGGTTGAAAGACACACTCACTGAGAAGAGGCTCCAATACAAGCTAGATCTGAACAGATCTAGTATTCCACTTGCTACAACTTACAAAAGCAAGAAAACCCTCACTAGATCTGCGTTGCAGTTGGAAGTAGAAGTTTGGTCTCCAAATTGATAGTGGAAAAGAAATACAAGCTCTCCCAAGAGCTCCTCAATGGGAAGAGATGGAACTCCTAAATAGGAAATCCCAATGCAATCTTAGGCAAAGCAGCCAAGAAATATATTTGTCTAAATAGACAACAATTTAGAAATCAAATCATGAACCCCTTCTCTTGAGCCTTCCCCTTCCTTTTATAAGATGAGAGTTTGAGAAACCATAAACCACCTTCAAAGCTCTAGCTCCTTTCACATTGGAACCCTCCAACTAGATCTGCACTGTTTATCTAGGTATATTACATCTGGACAGCACTGGAGATTTGGTCCTATTGACCTAGTCAAATGGCTCAATCATATTTCACACACAAGTGGATTTTATCAAGACAACCCTGATTTACCTTTGTTCGCATTGGGAATTTATTTATTCTTTTATTAGGAGTTTTTGACCCTCATTTACATAATTATTCTTTGAGAAAAGAAAAAAAAATGAAATTGAATATTCCTATTAAAATAGGAATATTATAGACACAAATTTCAGCGATGCACTTGTACTTCTTGTATACTGCGGGCAACAAGTGTGACCTGGAATGGATCACCGCTACCAGCGCATGATCGAATAGCACCTAGAATACCTTGTTCTCCTTGATGTGCTTTGAATCCTTTGAGTCCCATAGTTTTGCATAGCATGCGCATTTTCAGACATCAGGTTCAAGCTCAGGAAGTATCACATCATTAGGCGTCTCCCACGTGATCAAGGCAGTCAATAGCAAGAGCCCGGAGTAGCAAAAGGACTTTCCCTGGTCCTGCACCTCGTGCATGTTGTCTATGTTAGCCACCTATAATATTTGTAGTAGAAAAAGGTGGCTAAGACTTTTTGAGCCTTCAAAGAACAAATTTTATTACTAAAAATTGTTGGCTCTTGAAGACTCTTGAAGGCCTCATGCCTCCGTCCAAAAGTCTTCATTTTATACTCAGAAATTCTACTGATTTCATGAGAAAATACTACTAAAAAACGATCATTTTCCCCCTCCCCCTCTTCCAAAATTAACCTTCATTTTCTCCCCTTTTCTCCATAAAATTCCTCTATTTTTCATGATTTCCCTTCTTCCATTCATGAAAATCATCTTTACAAGGTTAAAAACTCACTTTTTAACCTTACCAAAACCATCAAATTCCATTGAAAAACTCTGAAAAATTCATAAAAAACAAGTTTTATTTACTATGGACCTAAGCCCCCTTGGGCTAAGTCCTAACCACTTCCCCCCACATGCCCACACATTGGAACCAAGCGCTAATCCTGTTCGGCACTTATCGCATTGGAAATTGTCAAAAGCGCAAGTCTCTGCCATGTTCCAAAAAGTTCGGATTGCGATTAAGCTTTGTTTTATAAAGAACCCCGATCGCATCATTATATATATATATATCCTGTGGGCCCGCCTTCCATGCTTAAAACCATTGAATAAACCATCCCGATCCATTTTTCCTTTGTAAAATACAAAAACCCATTTATCCTAACTTTTGGTCTAAAAAGTCAGAATCACGTGTTAAATATTTCAATGGGTAGATTGAAAGACCGATCATACAATCGCAATCGGAGAAATTTGAATGGGTTGATCAAAAAGACCCGCATCAAAAGTTCTGATGTGATTGGGTCTTATATATGTTACTTCCGCCCCACCATTATTTCATATGACTTTCCCCTGGGCCCAAATGTTAAAGACCCCAGGCGCCAAACACATCGCAAAATTTCTAATGGATAGATTAAAAAGACCAGGCCCGAGGCTCTGATTGCGATTGGCCTTTATTTTATTAAGCCTCGGGCCTATCACATTTCATACATCCAAAGGCCCCGCAATTGGGTGCCAGACCCTTTTATATATATTATTTCCACCCCCGATCCATTAAAAACCTTTGTTTATATTAAAAAAATTTCTTTTTCATATATCATAAGGGTTTCCGCTGCTTCATTCTAAAAGAAATCCCGGCCGTTGATCGAAAGATGATCAAAATGCTAGCGCCTGATCGCATCAGGGTTTTCCATCGCACACAATATTTTTCTCCTGCCGATCGACATCCTTCTGATTCGTTTCCCACCGTCGATCTGATCCTCAGATTGACGACCATCGCTCAACCGCGGCACAGTTTCAATTGCATTGCATTTGTTTCTTCCCCCGATCGGCCAATCCCCCGATTCATTCTCCACCGTTGATCTCATCCTTAGATCAACGGTCCGCACTAAATCGCATCGCATTTTTACAGTGGCGCCAGTTGAGTGTTGTCTCCGATTGCGATCTTCTGATTAGATCTGGACCGTCCACATGTCTAGATAGGACGGTCCAAAATTACTCCGCCTTTTTCTTCTCTCCACTCTCCTTTTGCCTCTTCTACGCATATCTCCACCATTGGATGCTTTCATCCAACGGCCACGCTCTTTCCCCACCTTCTGAAGCAGTTAAACCTAAAAAAAACATAGGATTTTATAATTTTCGTTTGTATTTTGTAGGATTGAATGGTTTGTCCATTATGATAAAGGAAAGCTGAAGGTAGGGAATGACGATTCCCACGCCTTTTATTTATCAAAGGGAACCATCCGCCGGGCTCTATTCCATTGTTTCTTCGATGCTCTATCAGCGTTGATGCCGTGAAGCCTAGCGTGGCTCTGCACATCGACAAGACACTGTTTTATTAAAAACACAGTTAAAGAGTATCAATTTTGAAGACATAGCACAACAAAATGAAGATTGAAGACAGATTTTGGAATTACGGCTAAGAATTCTTATCAAAAGCCTAATTACCAGAATTAAAACACAATTAAAATAAATCATAAGTGTTTAAACAGGAAAGCATCCCTCCACCACCACATTTGAGGCAAATTTATTCCTCCGCTACCATAAATGCCGCCTGTTGCCTCAAAACATTCAAACAGAGGCTGAACTTATTGAAGAAAATTAGATATTCACCTCCAGCGCAGCCAAAGAGTTACTTCTGCAAGGAAATAAATGCAGAAATATCCTTAGAGTTACTCCAAACATTACGTAGAGCCTCGAAGTCAAACAAATCTCCCACCGAGTTTTATTCATAAATGTAAAAACAATTAATACAACAATCCACCTGTAAACTTCTTCATCGAGCCCCTCAAAAGGCCCAGAAGTCTTGAATCTGTATTAATTGCCTTAAGAAATCTTTTATTAGATCTCACCTCCTCATCCTTCTATAAATACTTCTGTAGAAGATGAGAAACTGTTGGTTGGTTGGTTGTTGTTTGATCACAAGTTGTAATATTGAAACTCTTTGAAATAAATACATAGTCCATTGAAGTTGAAGAACAAATTGAAGTCTTGGAGGTCTTGATGATGTTGTTGCACGCTTGTTCCTGAGAAGGCTCTATCATTGGATCCATGAGCTTGGCTTTTGGTGAAGTATTCTGAACTGTTTTATGTTTTCCCCTGTTTTCATTATGTTCCGTGATTTCTTACTACAGTAGGTTGAAATTTTTGGGCTAAAAAATGACTCTTGGAAGCACCTTAGACCTGTTCATCCTTCACTGTTTCATGTTTTCTTCTGCTGAAGTATTTTAGAGTCTTTAACCTCTCTCTTTAGTCTTCATGCTAGTTTATTTCCTTAATAGTTCATGTTATTTCCCAAATCCACCTTAGGATGAAGGAAGGCGAGATTCAGGGTAACACCAAACCACGCTCAGTCTGGTAGCTAGCCCTACCAGAACAGGAGAGGGCTCTCTTCGGGTCAATCTCAGCGAAAAGTATTCAATGGGGCTTGAGATGACTGAAACAATAACTAATATTAGGCTAGATATACAAATATGAGGATTTGTTTTGATTTTTAGGGGTTTTGCTGGAAAAAGGGAAAGGAAATTTTTGGGCTTGGGGATGAGGCCAAATTCTTGCAGAGTTCAAGTTGGGGCAGGGAAGGCAATGAATTTGATGTCTTAGATTCAATGAATGGATGGAAAATACTGCTGAGGAGCTGAAGAGGGCAAGAGGGTGCAAGGATCCTCTTCAAACTGACGAAAACATATAAAACTAAACAACAGTTTAAGGCAGAGCACCAACAAACTAATGAATTCTACCTTAGTTACTCATTTGTTTAATTTCGGAAGAAAATATAAGGGAAATGACATACACAAACATTAATGAAACTTACAGATACATGGATAAAAACATCATCAGAACTCAGAGCCACAAGGATCCCAACAAGTGCTGCAAAACTCTGGTCTTTCCTTTGCCAAAAATTTGAAATGAATATACAATGAGGTGCCAAACTATTCCCAAGAGTCCAACCCTGAAAATGTCTCAGAAAATACAATATATAGACAAGTATAACCCCATCCCATGCCTCTAGGGATCTCAAACTAACGAAAACATATAAAACTAAACAAAATTTTAAGGCAGAGCACCAACAAACTAATGAATTCTACCTTAGTTACTCATTTTTTTAATTTCGGAAGCAAAGAGAAGGGAAATGGCATACATAAACATTAATGAAACTTACAGATACATGGAGAAAAACATCATCAGAACTCAAATCCTCAAGGATCCCAACAAGTGCTGCAAAACTCTAGTCTTTCCTTTGCCAAAAATCTGAAATGAATATACAATGAGGTGCCAAACTATTCCCAAGAGTCCAACACTGAAAATGTCTCAGAAAATACAATATATAGACAATTCTAACCCCCTCCCATGCCTCTAGGGGTTGAGATAATCCTTCTAGGAGCTGTTTCAACCAATTCTAAACAAGGAACTGAAATCTAGGCAATCAAACAACTTGCCTCTATATGGAAGGAAACTGATTCATTCATTTAATTTTCACTTTTTAGTGAATGAATCCTCTAGAAAAAGTAAATATGTGCCAAAATTACATCATATTCACCAAATTACATCAAGGTAAATCAATAATTACATCAAAAAGTGAAACTAGTCAAAACTGGGCGAAATTCTGAGCTGAAGGGTGAAAAATAGGCAAAAGTCCTCTATGCGCCGCGCCCAAAAACTCAATGTGTCGCGCCACTTTGAGCCTGTTTTTGAGACACTTCCCGAAGTAAAAATTGAGCTCATGATAGCTCGTTGGAAAGCCTTGGATGTATACTATCCAACCCAAGTGGAGTTTCTGGATTTGGATGTCATTTGACTCTCGAAATCTTCAATCTCCCAATACTGGTTCCTGTGTGTGTAAAAGGTGGTAGAAAGGCCATTTTCAAGGTGTTTTTGACCCTTTAGGCCACCCAGAACTTGATGAAATTCTTAGGCCATTCCTGAGCATGCATAAATTTTCATAAAAATAAAAAAATTTCAAGTTTTCCTCCAGAAGATCTCTCAAACGTAAGCACGCGCAAGGTGGCGCGATGCGTCGGGCAGGAAAATCTGTTTTGTGACCAAAAAAAACAAAATTGACAAAATTTTCTCCAAATTCCTTGAAATTTGGAGTGAAGGTCCCCCATCAAGTATCATGCTTGGCCAAAGAAGCTTCAGCCAAGATTCAGAGTCTATCCTCCCTTTTTCGACGTTTAGTGTCCTCCTGGTGCATGCAGTTCTGCGGTAGAATCACTGTTTTGGTCATATGAGCTATCTGTGTCCATCTCTATGGTGTTGAAAGTCTATGTCAAGTGAATGTTTGACCTGTATGAGATGGAAAACAAAAACTTGGTGTATTTGCCTCCAATTGCCAAATGTGTGCCAAATGGAGAAGGACTGTGGTAAAATTAGAACATTGGGAACAATGGAGTCTTTTCAAGTGGTAGTTTTCCCTTTGAGAATTTGACACACTTTGGAAGAGGGGAGAGCCCCTGAATGTTTGGGAAAGTGAGGTTTTGGGAATTTTTACACATGAAATGGGTAAAGGAGAATGAGAGGAAATGAAATGACTTGGGAGAAGGAGATGGAGCTTAGGAGTAAGACTTTTAGAGATGTAGGGAGATGGGAATGAAATGGGTATGAGTGACTTTAGGGATGAAAGAGGATAGGGGAATGGGATGTAGTGATAAATGAACAATGATGAGGGATGGGAGAGATAGCAATGTTTTGGGGATATTTGACTAGGGTTTGGGATAGTGGGATTATGGATTTAGGGTTAGTTGATTAGGGATATGGGAAATGTGGAATGGGTAGATGAGAATGTAAAGAAAGGGAGAAAATGATTGAGGGAATGAAGGATGAGGGAGTGATGGCATAAGAACCAAACTCTAAACCCTAAGGAAACAATTCTTGAGCAAGAAAATAGTGTTTGAATTTTCTTCACCTATTGAAACACCATAAACACTGATGGAAACTCATACCTTGGCAATATGGAGATGTTAACTTAGTTGTGGAATGAATAATTTGCAATTTTGGAGCTTTTGGAGGAAGAATTGAATGGTTTTTCATGTTTTTTGCCCAATGCGCCGTGCCATTTTTTAGGAGGTTTTTGGAGGCCTTCCCGGGGTCCAAATTGGATGCATGATAGCTCGTTGGAAATATTATTGAGTATAATTTCCAACCCAACTATAATTTTTCAATTTGGAGTTCATTTTCCTTGTCAAAAATTAAATCTCCCAAAACTAGTCAAAATGAGCAGAATGAGGCTACCTCAAGGCAAAGTGTTGTTGCAGTGAACGTTTGAAGGTCTCCCTCAACTCCAAATTTAGCTCATGATAGCTCATTGGAAATATATTTTTGTCTAGTTATCATTTGACTCATCAAGAAAGTCATTTGGCCAACCAAGCTAGGCGAAATCTTGATTTTCCCAAGGTCACTTCAGAGTTGCATCAATTCTCCCAAGGCAACTGTATTTTTGACATTTCTAAAAAAAAATGACACCTGTGTAAAGAGTGAAGGAGGTTTTTCTTCCTTGGCCTGTTTTGGACAAAAAACTCTCTCATTTTTCCCAAATTCAGCTTTTCTTGCTCAGAAAAAACATTGGAGTAAAACCTATCCCGATCTGTGGAACAAGGGATTTGTCGAAATGAAGCGAAATGAAGGGGATAAGGGGCTTCTAAATTCTTGAGAAAATTTTGGGAAGTAGGGAAGGATGTTAGAAAGAAGGGGAAAGTGGAATTTTAGAGATTGAGTGAGGGGAAGGGGTCCAAAAGGGAAAAACACAGGCCTAGCCTAGAAAATTGCCAAGTTGTAGCAAGAAACGAGGGTTTGTGCAAAAATGAGGAATTTGGGGGATCTCAGTGATGGAAAGTGTTTAATAAGGTACATTAAGGATAAGGGAAGGTGTATGAACATCAGGATACAAATTTTGCCGATGATTTGACCATCGAAGAGAAATTACCTCCAAAACCCTAGGAGAGGGAAATGAACCTTACCTAGGCACAACTGAAGCATGAACAAGGTGTAAAATGACCCAGTGGAACTTGACATGATGATGAAAACCCTCTGAATGATGGTACACTCAGCTGAATGGTGACATGGACCGACATTTGGACAACTTTGACAGGAGTAAAAGCAAAGCCTAGACCTAATTCCTAGTGACCAAATTTTTCTTGAAGACTCATTGAAATGACAAAATTTGACCTTGACACCTTAACATCACTTTGTAAGAGAATTTTTGATCACTGGAGGAAGGCTTCAAAGGTTGAGACTAACATTGGCTCCAATGGGGATGGTAGCTCCTTGGAGGTGCCAAGAACGACAGATCTTTGGGAGAGCAGACCAGTGCCTTCATCCATTGCGCAATGGAATAAAAAACTCAAGCTGAAATGCATGGCTTGAAAACTGATGACTTGATGACACAAACTGACTCTCACTCAACTAAAAATTGACTCGATACTTAAACACAACTGACAAACTGGAAAATATGCTCAAAGTAGAGCTTATTCAATACAACCTACTCTAATTGTTCCATTCATCACCTGATCAAGTGAAATGGAACAGCCAATGCAACCATGTAAGCATCCTGGCTGCTATTTGATTTCTTCTCAAATGCTTACTGATGCGCAGGAAAAGGGAAGAATCGAAAGGCAACTCCCATGGAAACTCGGAATCAAGTTGACTGGTGATAAACTTGCAAAGCATGAGTTGACTGGATGACTTCAAGAATACTGCGAAAGGATCTTCATAAACATAACCACTGATTTCCATTAACACATTACTGCTCTGGTCCAAGCAATCTTCATAGCTAGATATTAAGATTTTCCTCACATCTGTGCTGGCTTTCTTTGGTGACTATAGCAAGTTGTCAAAAGGATCCTGAATTTCGTGAATAACCAAACTCTGGAGCTGATTCCAAATAGAACAAAAATCTCCTTTATCAATCTCCTCATATAACTGCAAATCTTGACATGGACTTTGTAATGAAAAATCTGTTAAACAAGACAACGAAGGTGACCTTTGAATAAGATTATCATCAATATTCTTTTCTGGCACATGGTTAGCTAATGGAGCAGAATTTTTACAGCAAACATCATCCAACACACGAGCAATAGGATCATCAAAAACTTGAGAAGACTGCTGCAATGTATCCATTGAAACTGTATGACATCCTACTGGTTGTTTATCTTTTCTTTGAGAGATATTATGAAGAGTCTGCCTTATAAACTGAAATGCTTCAAAACAAAAGGGTGCAGAATTCTCTTGAATCATTAAATCATGTATTTCAGCTTCCACGACTTTATTTGTAATCTGACCTTCAATTGCGTTTGGTGGCTGCAAATTTGGAGCTATGGAGGGTTTTGTATCCAAAATAATTTCATCAGTCATTTCAGGAGAAGATTTCTCATTAACAACTTCCTCAATAATTTCGCTATCTGTCTCATCCTCAACATTAAAACTGAGAGATTGTTGATTTCCTATAGGCTACTCATTTGAAGATTTACCATGCAATTTACCCTTCAAAAACTGAAATGATTCAAAACAGAAAGGTACGGAATCATCTTGTATCATTTGATCATATGTGCTAGCTTCCATGGCTTCATCTACAACTTGACAATCAATGGGTTTCAAGGGCTGCAAATTTGAATATGAAAATTCTTGAACAAAGTTTTTATTTCCCTCAAAATGGTTCAGATCAAGACTAGTCGACAATTGACTTCCGATTGTATGGAAGTTGTCTCTGATGAACTGAAACAAATAAAAAAAAAGGCAAAGATCCTTCACTTACTTCAAAATTTGCTGCACTTTCCTCATCATTGTCACAGCTAATATGCATCAGTTGATCACTGTACTCGAGATGCTGAAAGTGAACTTCCTCCTCGCACAAACTAGCTGCTGATTTGTCTACAAGATTAGCTTCTGTTTGGAGGACATAATCATCATCATACTGATCAAACTGAGGCAAATCATCAGTATACAAGACATCATCAAGCATACATTTCATATCAACAGCTCTCTCTTCTTCAAGATGATCTATAAAGCAATCACTATGACAACTGGGATAAGAAAAAAAATGTTTTGGATCAGACACTTGTTCTTCTTCAATCCGCGAGCCATGGGCTTGAACATTATACTCATTCCTTGTGGTGATCTTTTGCATCATCTCTTCCACTGCACTTACCAACATGTCAAGATTTACCTCTAGAGATGTCGATTTCTCCGAATCCATGTTTTTCATCTCTTCTTCCTTCAATGTTGCCCTTCAGATCAAAAAATGAGCCTCTACATTTACTGCACTGTTCTGCATTTCTTGAAGTGTTGCAAGATTCCTTTCTCTCAACTGAAACTCCATTTCTGGATCAAAGGCACCTGGGTAATGCAAGAGAGAAGATCTAGGAGAAGGTCTTATATCAGTTGGAATTGAAAAATAGACTTGATTGAATCTAGCATAAAATTGTTGTACTGTCTCCCCTGGCAGTCTTTTCAGCTGGTTATACTCTTCTATAATAAGGAAAGGATTTTGTTCGATCACCCACCTGTCAAGGAAAACTTCAATGAACTGCTGGAAATCTGAGATGCTCGCATCAGGCAAGGTTTTGAACCAACTCTTCACTTGGCCTTGAAAAGAAAGAGCAAATAGTCTAATACTAAAATCTTCTTCATCAACTTCAAAAAGGTCTATAAAAGTCTCAACATTCTGCACATGTTGCTTAGCGTTGACATTGTTACATTCACCGTCAAATATTGGTAGATATAGGTCATAATTTTCAGGGAAAGCATGAAGAACAGAAGGTAAAACAAGAGGTTTATACCTATCTGGGACTATAAAAGGTGTAGGAGTATATACAAGAGCTACGGGATCAGTTTTGTTTACTTTAGGCTCGTCACTCTGAAGAGAGTCATCATAAGATGTGGGAAAAGTAAGGAGGTCAGGGTCAAAGGGAAACTCAGTATTTACACTCTTTGAATAGGTCGAGTGAAGATTTTGATCACCTTTCTCATACAACAAATTCTAAAAAACTTTCAGGACAGCTTCAAGAACAACAAAGAAATAGTTTACAAGAAAGCAGACAAGATCCTGAATACCATTCCACTTTGGATACCTGAAATTTGTGTAAGATCCTTCCATTATCTCAGAGAAAAATTTAGTCCTCCAGTGGAGTCTCTACATTGATTTGGAGTCACCAGGTGAATGATTTCAGCCTTCTTATGTCTGATTGTTGTCCACCATCAACCATCAGATCTGAACTTGATACATGTACTGGGGCAAGACAATCTACAAGTCAAGTGTCACGTTCACAAGTTAGACCGGAGATTGACTGAAACAACGTTTATTTACTTTCGCTAATGCAAAGCAAAAGCGTTTCAAAGGCTACCTGGCTAACTTCAGGCTCCGTCTATAGCTTATAAAACAAATAACACCAACAAGAAAACCATTTTCTCCCTAGTATGGTTTCCACTATGTTATTGCCCAAATCCACCTTAGGCTGAAGGAAGGCGAGATTCAGGGTAACACCAAACCACGCTCAGTCGGATAGCTAGCCCTACCAGAACAGGAGAGGGCTCTCTCCGGGTCAATCTCAGTGAAAAGTATTCAATGGGGCTTGAGATGACTGAAACAACAACTAATCTTAGGCTAGATATACAAATATGAGGATTTTTTTTTATTTGTAGGGTTTTTGCTGGAAAATGGGAAAAGAAATTTTTGGGCTTGGGGATGAGGCCAAATTCTTGCAGAGTTCAAGTTGGGGTAGGGAAGGCAATGAATTTGATGTCTTAGATTCAATGAATGGATGGAAAAGACTGCTGAGGAGCTGAAGAGGGCAAGAGGGTGCAAGGATCCTCTTCAAACTGACGAAAACATATAAAACTAAACAAAAGTTTAAGGCAGAGCACCAACAAACTAATGAGTTCTACCTTAGTTACTCATTTGTTTAATTTCGGAAGAAAAGAGAAGGGAAATGGCATACATAAGCATTAATGAAACTTACAGATTTATGGAGAAAAACATCATCAGAACTTAGAGCCACAAGGATCCCAACAAGTGCTGCAAAACTCTGGTCTTTCCTTTGCCAAAAATTTGAAATGAATATACAATGAGGTGCCAAAATATTCCCAAGAGTCCAACCCTGAAAATGTCTCAGAAAATACAATATATAGACAAGTCTAACCCCCTCCCATGCCTCTAGGGATCTCAAACTGACGAAAACATATAAAACTAAACAAAATTTTAAGGCAAAGCACCAACAAACTAATGAATTCTACCTTAGTTACTCATTTGTTTAATTTCGGAAGCAAAGAGAAGGGAAATGGAATACATAAACATTAATGAAACTTACAGATACATGGAGAAAAACATCATCAGAACTCAAAGCCACAAGGATCCCAACAAGTGCTGCAAAACTCTGGTCTTTCCTTTGCCAAAAATCTGAAATGAATATACAATGAGGTGCCAAACTATTCCCAAGAGTCCAACCATGAAGATGTCTCAGAAAATACAATATATAGAAAATTCTAACCCCTTCCCATGCCTCTAGGGGTCGAGCTCATCCTTCTAGGAGTTGTTTCAACCAATTCTAAACAAGGAACTGAAATCTAGGCAATCAAACAACTTGCCTCTATATGGAAGGAAACTGATTCATTCATTTAATTTTCACTTTTTAGTGAATGAATCCTCTAGAACAAGTAAATATGTGCCAAAATTACATCATAGTCACCAAATTACATCAAGGTAAATCAAGAATTACATTAAAAAGTGAAACTAGTCAAAACTGGGCGAAATTCTGAGCTGAAGGGTGAAAAATAGGCAAAATGTCCTCTATGTGTCGCGCCCAAAAACTCAATGCGTTGCGCCACTTTGCGCCTGTTTTTGAGGCACTTCCTGAAGTCCAAATTGAGTTCATGATAGCGTTTTGGAAAGCCCTGGATGTCTACTATCCAACCCAAGTGGATTTTCTAGATTTGGATGTGATTTGCCTCTCCAAAACTTCAATCTCCCAAGACTGGTTCCTATGTGTGTAAAAGGTGGTAGAAAGGCCATTTTCAAGGTGTTTTTGACCCTTTAGGCCACCCAGAACTTGATGAAATTATTAGGCCATTCCTGAGCATGCATAAATTTTCATAAAAAATAAAAAAATGTCAAGTTTTCCTCCAGAATATCTCTCAAACGTAAGCACACGCAAGGTGGCGTGACGCGTCGGGCAGGAAAATCTGTTTTGTGACCAAAAAAAACAAAATTGACAAAATTTTCTCCAAATTCCTTGAAATTTGGAGTGAAGGTCCCCCATCAAGTATCATGCTTAGCCAAAGAAGCTTCGGCCAAGATTCAGAGTCTATCCTCCATTTTTCGACGTTTAGTGTCCTCTTGGTGCATGCAGTTCTGCGGTAGAATCACTGTTTCGGTCATATGAGCTATCTGTGTCCGTCTCTATGGTGTTGAAAGTCTATGTCAAGTGAATGTTTGACCTGTATGAGATGGAAAACAAAAACTTGGTGTATTTGCCTCCAATTTCCAAATGTGTGCCAAATGGAGAGGGACTGTGGTAAAAATAGAACATTGGGAACAATGGAGTCTTGTCAAGTGGTGGTTTCCCCTTTGAGAATTTGACACACTTTGGAAGAGGGGAGAGCCACTGAATGTTTGGGAAAGTGAGGTTTTGGGAATTTTTACACATGAAATGGGTAAAGGAGAATGAGAGGAAATGAAATGACTTGGGAGAGGGAGATGGAGCTTAGGAGTAAGTGACTTTTAGAGATGTAGGGAGATGGGAATGAAATGGGTATGAGTGACTTTAGGGATGAAAGAGGATAGGGGAGTGGGATGTAGTGATAAATGAACAGTGATGAGGGATGGGAGAGATAGCAATGTTTTGGGGATATTTGACTAGGGTTTGGGATAGTGGGATTAGGGATATGGGAAATGTGGAATGGGTAGATGAGAATGTAAAGAAAGGTAGAAAATGATTGAGGGAATGAAGGATGAGGGAGTGATGGCATAAGAACCAAACTCTAAACCCTAAGGAAACAATTCTTGAGTAAGAAAATAGGGTTTGAATTTTCTTCACCTATTGAAACACCATAAACACTGATGGAAACTAATACCTTGGAAATATGGAGATGTTAACTTAGTTTTGGAATGAAGAATTTGCAATTTTGGAGCTTTTGGAGGAAGAATTGAATGGTTTTTCAAGTTTTTTGCCCAATGCGCCGCGCCATCTCTATGCATCTTGCCATTTTTCAGGAGGCTTTTGGAGGCCTTCCCAGTGTCCAAATTGGGTGCATGATAGCTCGTTGGAAATATTATTGAGTATGATTTCCAACCCAACTAGAATTTTTCAATTTGGAGTTCATTTGCCTTGTCAAAAATTAAATCTCCCAAAACTAGTCAAAATGAGCAGAATGAGGCTACCTCAAGGCAAAGTGCTGTTACAGTCAACGTTTGAAGGTCTTCCTCAACTCAAAATTGAGCTCATGATAGCTCATTGGAAATATAGTTTTGTCTAGTTATCATTTGACTCATCAAGCAAGTAATTTGGCCAACCAAGCTAGGATAAATCTTGATTTTCCCAAGGTCACTTCAGAGTTGCATCAATTCTCCTGAGGCAACTGTATTTTTGACATTTCTCAAAAAAAATGACACCTGTGTAAAAAGTGAAGGAGGTTGTTCTTGCTTGGCCTATTTTGGACAAAAACCTCTCTCAGTTTTCCCAAATTCATATTTTCCTGCTCATAAACATCATTGGAGTAAAACCTATCCCGATGTGTGGAACAAGGGATTTGTCGAAATTAAGCGAAATGAAGGGGATAAGGGGATTCTAAATTCTTGAGAAAATTTTGGGAAGTAGGGAAGGATGTTAGAAAGTAGGGGAAAGTGTAATTTTATAGATTGAGTGAGGGGAAGGGGTCCAAAAGGGAAAAACACAGGCCTAGCCTAGAAAATTGCCAAGTTGTAGCAAGAAACTAGGGTTTGTGCAAAAATGAGGAATTTGGGGGATCTCAGTGATGGGAAGTGTTTAATAAGGTACATTAAGGATAAGGGAAGGTGTATGAACATCAGGATACAAATTTTTCCAATGATTTTACCATCCAAGAGAAATTACCTCCAAAACCCTAGGAGAGGGAAATGAACCTTACCTAGGCACAATTGAAGCATGAACAAGGTGTAAAATGACCCAGTGGAACTTGACATGATGATGAAAACCATCTAAATGATGGTACACTCAGCTGAATGGTGACATGAACCGAAATTTGGACAACTTTGACAGGAGTAAAAGCAAACCCTAGACCTAATGCCTAGTGACCAAATTTTGCTTGAAGACTCATTGAAATGACAAAATTTGACCTTGACACCTTAACATCACTTTGTAAGAGCATGTTTGATCACTGGAGGAAGGCTGCAAAGGCTGACACTAACAGTTCGAATAGTTGGTTTCAGCATGATTTATGTTTCTCCCTGCTTGTCTGCTGGCACTTAAAAACTGTTATTGAAGTCTCCATTTGAAGTTCTTTGCTTACAGTGAATCAAAGAGGTCTGTTTTGATCTTGCCCTTTGTCCTCACTTAAACAGTTGGCTTAAAGGTCATTATAATTATGATCATATATTTTTTTAGGTGTTCCCTCTTCTATGACTGCAATTATCAGTGAATATTTTATGTTTTCTAAGTCATTTGAAATAAAATCTTTGAGGAAATAGGGTGTTCCCCGAATCTTAGATTTCATTTCAAAAGTTGTTTTGAAATCATTATTTTCTTAAAGGTGTGATTTGTAGAATTTATGGTTAGCCATGTCTATCAAAGAGCTCTTTATTGTTCAAATTATGCTTTTGAATTCCCTTTGCTGAGAATTAAACCTCTCTTTCCAAATCATTAATGTTCATCTCATTCCAAAAACAAAAGGATCCTGTGGCCAAGTTAGATTTGCCCTTTGATATCCCATATCCATTGATGAGTTTGTTATGAAATTTTCTTGACTCCATTGCCCAATGAACCAGATATTTCTCTGTCCTATACATCTTTCCTAGGCATTTCATGTTCTACTGTATCATTCCATCCAACCAAACAAACAAACAAACACCTGCACTTAATAACTAGTCTAAAACCAATACTCAAAGCACACAAGATAAACCTTTGAAAAAAAATATTCGAGAGATCCCTCTCTGAGAACAAGAGGACTAGATCCTGGGACTCTAAATATTGGTTCTGATGTTTCCTTGTCTTTTGATTTGCCAAACTATCGAAACACGGGACACCAAAAGTCTAAAAAATCTTCGCAGAGGTACTGCGACCAATTGTAGTAGACCCCCTTGTCGCATTGTCCTGCCAACTGAATCACATAGGTAGGGAAAGCTGATGCTCGAAACTTGTACATCATTTTACATGCGAGAAACAGTGTGCCCATGTGCACTCCCAGGTTAGTGATGGTCTCTACTATGAATCTGCGCTTGTTGCAGTCATCCTTGTATTTTTCCCGGACTTCATCTGCCACCTTTTGTTCATATTTCTTCCCAAATCCCTTCATGGGATGGGGCCCCTTAATGGGTAGGCCAATGATCCTATGAATCAACGTGACACCAATTGGGATGGAGCCTTGGATCCACAAGCATCCATCATGGATCAGCGCAAGAAACTAGCACACGACTAAGTTGGTGATAGCATATCACCCAAAATGGGGGATGTACGATAGATTCAGGATGTCAGAGGCCTGCAGCCTCCGTTCCCACGACATTGGTTCCACCTTTAGTACATTATCATACAACACTCGCTCCAGATACAATTTGGGGGCCAGATCTGGGAAGGCATCTCCATTCGCTAAGTCCTGATCATCAAACTTAGCACATGGGAGGCTACTGAACATGTCCTCGATGAAAGGGACCTCCCACGGGACCAGCGGCATTTGGAGATATTCACGAAAAATTTCCACATTCTTATGGGTGTGCACCGTCGGCTTCTTTGGCTTAACATATGTTGGTAGCCATGAGAGCGGATCCACTAGCATAGCTTATTCCTTGGCTGCCATGGGGCACTTCGAGGGATTGGGTGAGCACACCTGAGGCACCTATCAAAGGGAATTCATAATCCTGGGGAGGTGCACGGCTTCATTGAAGCCCACTTCATGGCTTTCCCCTTCCCCTTATCCTTTCCTTGGTCCTTTCCTTTTTCCTTACCCTTTCCCTTTCCTTTGGCCAACGTGGACATGACCTCTTTGATATCCGGCATTACTTCAAACACCTCTTCGGATCAAGGATCAGCAGAGGCCATAACGAGTGTCGACTTGATGGCGTTAGAGGCAGTCATTCTTGCTCAGAATATGAATTCGGGGTCGCTGCTGTCAGAAGGGGTAGCTCTCCTGGACATACAGATGGCGTGGTTACAAAACACACAAAATTCGCAGCACAATACAGAGCATAAGAACTTCAAAGAGAAAAGGAAATAATTATGACATGCGCCCCTTCTTTTATAGGCCTCCATGAGTAAAAACGGTCAAATTATCATTAAATGTGACTTATCATTGAGGAAATGGTAAAAAATACTCCAAGATCGCTACACTAATTGCCAAATACCCGCTCCATCCAACAGTAAAAGCGCTTTTTTATCCATTTTTACTGTTATAACGACTATTTTTTCTAGCTGTGCACTACCCCTGTGTCTTTATCGCACCCTTTTGCATCTTCTTACCTATGCACTATCGCTGTGCGCCTATCGTACCTGCCTTAATCCTCCCTTCCTAGTGCATGCAACACTCCTGATATAACACTCCGGCCATATAGTCATTTGGTAGGCATCGGGTTGTCCGTGTAAGGTTTCAGACGACTGCCATTAATGTACCTGGGTAGGTAATATCCATGTAGCGTAGACAACCGCACTGCACAACCATATGTAATCTCTTTTATTATATACGGACCCAACCAGTGCTTACCAAACTTCCCTGGGTGGCGCGCAAACTGACTTTCATAAAGCAACACCAATTCTTCTTCCTTGAACACCTTCTATCGGATGTGTTGATCATGTCGAGCTTTTTCTTGTGCCTTCTGTACCTGTTGATGAAAGTTAGAAATGAACCAATGCTCCTCCAAGTCCACTAGCTGTGCTAAGCGTTCCTCCATGATGGCAGGTTCCGCCATGTTTGTAAATGCTGCAATGTGCAGGCTAGGGACAATATATTCCATGGGCATGATGGCCTTCTTCCCATAGACCATCCTGAAAGGGGTATTGCCGATCAGTTTCTTGCATGTGGTCCTATAGGCCCATAACACTAAAGGGATGCACACATCCCAATCACTCTGATCAACATTATAGGCCTTAGTTAGCGCATTCTCCAAAATTTTGTTGAAAGCCTCTACTGTGCCATTATATTGTGGGTGATATGGGGTTCTTTTCGCATGGTGGATTTGGAATTATTCTGTCAAAGCTTCAATGGTTTCATTAACAAAATGCATACCTCTATATTGTAGTAGAATCTTTGGGAAACTAAACCTGGTGAGAATATGCTCAAAGATAAATTGCGCAATGGTATCCGCAGTACAATCCTTCACAGCCTTTTCATAGGCCCATATGGTGACATAATGAGTGGATGTAATGATGTAACGTGCGCCAGTATTCTTTCCTGGGGGATTGATGGGTCCTACAAAGTTTATAGCCCATTTTTCGAATGCCTGCAAAGCCACTTTCCATTTTAGGGGCATTTCATCTCTGCGCGAAGGTTTCCCTGTTCGTTGGCATGCATCATAGGCTTAGCAGTATGCATGTGCTTTGCTATGAAATGTGGGCCACCACAACCTAGCCCTCAACACCTTCTGCGTAGTGGCTTTTCCTACATAGTAGCCTCCTTCCATCCCTCCATTGGCCTCAACCAAGATAGCTTGTCTCTCATGTTCTAATATATACCTCCGCAATACGTCATATGCTCCCAACTTGTATAATTGACCAGCAATTAGGGTGAAATCAGCTGCACGGGCTACCAACTCCTTTTTCTGTTGCACTGAATAGTCTGTAGGTGCCATCCCAGTGGTCAAGAAGTGAATAATGTCTGAAAATTTCTCGTCAACCATATTGAAAGAAAAAAGCTGGGCATCAGGTAATCCTTCTTCCAGACTAGTTGGTTCTTCCCCACTCTCAATCCGAGATAAGAAATCAGGTGCTGCATTTAGTCTCCTGGGCTTCACAATAATTTAAAAATCATACTCCTGGAATAGTAGTAACCATATACAAATATTCCACCCCAACACAGGCTTATTGACTAGGTATTTTAAAGCTGAATGATCACTGAACATTTTAAAGTGTCTTCCCAATAGATAGTGCATGTATTTCTACTGCGCATACACCATTGCCAATCCTTCTCATTTAGTAGTAAAATATTTGTGCTCTATGCTAGAGAGTTTCCTGCTAGCAAACGAAACCGGATGATCAATATCTCCTTCGCCTATATGCACTAAGACAACTCCTAGGGCTATTCATGATGCATCCACATGTACATGAAAGACCTTCACCCAGTGTGGAAATATGAGAATAGGTGCAGTGACCATTTTTTGTTTTAGCAGCTCAAAACTCTTATGACACTCCTCATCCCAGAAAAAGGATACATCCTTCTTTAGCATCTTCTTCATTGGTGCAGTCATCAAGGCGTACCCTTGAAAAAAATTCCTATGGTAGCCCGTGTGCCATAAGATGGAGCACAACTGCTTCTCATTGGTGGGGACTGCTAAATTGATGATAACGACAATCTTGGCTGGGTCATCCATCAACCCCTGCTGACATACAACGTGTCCAAACAAAATACCAAATGGTATGCAGAATATGCACTTCTTTAGGTTCAGCGATATCTGGTGTTTCTTGTAGGTATCCAACATCATGCGTAGGTTCAAAATATGCTTCTTCACCAATACAAATATTGTCTAATCATAAAAATAGACCTCCAAAAATTATGGATTAACTCTTTGAATACTGCTACTACTATGCATGAGAAAATGGCAGGGGCGTTCTTTAGTCCAAAAGGCATGACATAGTATTGGAAGGAGGCGCATTCGGTTGCGAAGGTTGTCTTGCTACAATATTCCAGTGAAATTCTGATCTGATGGTACCCTAAAAACCAATGAGTATGCTTCCTAACCTCTGACATTATCTAGGATTTCATCAGAGAATGGCGTAGGGAAAGCATCATGTAGGCAGGCATCATTCAGTTTGTGCAGATCTACACAGTTCCTGATCTCTCCTTTGGTTTTCCTTCTTGAACCACCATTGGGCTTACCCAATTAGACTGTTCTACCGGCTCAATGATACCTATGACCACCATCTTATCTATTTCCTCCTTGACTTTCTTCTTATACTTAGGGTTCAACCGGTAGGTTCATTGCTTGACAAGACGTGCATCTGGCTTCAAAGTGATTCTCATGACACCCAGATCTCATACGATTCCCTTGAGCTCATAGAAATTTTTAGGGAATAGGTCATGATATTCGGTCAATAGCTCCGCAATATATCCAAAAGTATCATCATCCTAGTAATCCCCAATCTTGGCCAACTTGGGTTGTTCTTCTGTCCTAATGTTGACTTCCTTCAACTTTAATGGTTTGGTCACATATATTGTCTGCAATAGGGGTCCTGCAATTAAGCGCTCTCCTTCCAACTCTGGGATAGTGATATTTATGGGATCCTCATCATAGTCTTCTACTGACAAATTTCGACAGTTGACAATATCCTGAATCTGTGCATCCCAAGCTAGTGTAGTACATTCTTTCCAAGGTAAAGACTCCTCAAAGACAAGAGCATCTATGTCTTGCACGCCTTCATCTAGTTTCTCCGTCCCTCCAAATAAACCAAATGTCACCACGAAATCCACTGTCATTGTGCCCTAGTGGTGAGTGCACTGGTGTAGTTCTGTATCTAAATACCAGGTGGTGGGGATTGGTCTTAAGGTGTGAATAAACATATCAACACATTCATTCCAAGTCCTTTCATTCCATACCTCCATCCACATTTCGAAGTGCTTGCACAGGTCCCCACAGCCAGAAAAGAGCTCCATGGGTGGGTTGACTAGGGGTTAAAATCGTAGGATCATCATTTTTAGGCATTCCTCCCAGTCCTGAAAAGCCTCGTTATGGGTTTCCCACCACTACACAGGGGTCGTGCGCATAGCCAAATCAAGTGCCAAAAATATCCATTCTTCAGGAAATCTTCTTCTAATGCTTTAAGGAATTCCTTAAAACTACCAGAACCATCAAAGTAGGGAAGTTCTCTTACCTCTGAGGAGATTCATTGGAAGCTCTTTGTGATTTTGAGGCACCACAACAAAGATACGTCATGCAACCGATTCTGCCAATTTTCTATCTCGCCATATGATTCTGAGAGAGATGCACTATCTTTCTCCCAACACAACATGCCATCAGCTATAGGGTTGATCCAATCATCAACCCGAGCAATCAGTTTGTAAATATGGTCAACAACCTCCTCTTTGTGCACCAGTTCTGTTGATTATATTGTTCACCCTTTAATATTTTGATAAAGGTCATAAGGAGTAGATTAACTGACAGCATTTAAAAGGCTAAGAGTTCCAAATTCGGTAAAGGAGAAATAAAATTAAGCTGAGTCATATGCGAAAAGAGGGTAAGCACATTTTGTAATGGAGCAGGAATATACAAGGGCCTTAATCTAAATTACACAAAGGTGTAAAAGGCACAAAGGAAGTAAATACAAGGTGGGCCCGTGCATACTCTATATGCGCATGTGAACGAAGTTGCAAGAACCATTCTGGAGATGTCACAAAAGAGAGGGATAAGGCGGAGTCTTCCCCCCCGAAATCCTGATGATGTTTCAAGGCGTATGACACAAGGCGAGCGTTTTACAGAGAAAAGGGTGTGGGATTTAGAGCTATCACGGAATTCACCTTGCGTCTTTCGAGGTCTAGGTTCTGAAGTATAGCTGGTTACCATGATATAAAGGTAAGGTAAATTTTTAGGACACCCGGTACCAAGGCCAGTACCGGTGTTTAACCCGACACGTGGTGTTCACCTACCAAGAGTCTAACACCCAATCCCTACATGCCACATGTCTCACTGTCAGCGTCCTTACGACGCCTACCCTATTCGTTTCACCCCACCATTTTTTCCCAAACTGCCTCGGTCCTATATAACTATCTTCCGTCTTTTACTGCAGTAAAATACTACTCTCGGTTTTCGAGTACTATATAAGAAAAAGTGGGCGCCCAGTTCCAAGTCTGTCCGGTCATTGTCAATACCCCTACGTCGCTTTCCCGAGAAAATATCTACTTCATAGGTATTCCATCCCTTTCATTCCATCTGGTTTCCTTTTTTTGTGTTTTGAGTTTGCATGATGGTCATGGGTAAAGTCACAACCAAGAAATCTGAGCCGAAAACCCCTCAAGTCCGTGAGTCTAGAGTTATTCTAGGGCCTAAACCTTTCTTAGACTTACAAGCCGACATTCGTGACTCGCAGTACTCATTTCCCATTAGTAGCGTTAGGCCTTAACTGTTTAGGAAACATGTCGAAAACATAGATAGGTTTCGATTTGTTTTGTTTGGTCTATATCATCAAATAACCCCTAGTATATCCAGTGGTCGAATTCATCTGTTGGATTTGGTACGCTTACGATGAATGTTGGGACATGTTCCTCTCAGCTCAGGGGAACAAAATATTCACTATCTCCCCCGAAATCATCAGAAAAGCCCTTCGTTTTCCTACCAGCTCAAACTATGTCATTTTTAGTGAAATAACGATGAATCCTCAATTTGCAAAGCTGCCATGGAGGCAACAAAGTGATTTCATCACCTCCATACCCAACTCTCAAACAACCCTCCCCTCCGTAGACTCAGTGCCCCTGAGCCTATTCAAGGAAGACGTCCAGCCTATCCTTGCTCTTATCGCGGGTTTACTAGGTGTGGAAGGTTTTGGGCAAGCCTCCAAGGGATGCATTGCTTTGTTATGGTTAATGTCTCAACCTGGGGTCGTTTTAGTTATTCCTAGTTTCCTGGGCTCCACCATTCAGACTCAATTCTAGGAGCTCTCAGACACAAGTCGCTTTCATTTTTGTTCCATTGTATTTTATCTTTTCCTCTTCTAGGATGCTGATAAATTTGAAGTTTTGGGTTTAGATAAGGTGTACAAGATAAATTCTCAGCCAAGACCAATTTTTGACTGGAGTCTTGCAACACATCATTTGGCTAACGAGGTGGGCTACTCAAGGTTCCTAAATTATTTCATGCCCATAGCTTATACTATTATCCATGAATCTCCTTCGCCTAGGGTTTTTCCTGAATTGGGGAGATGGTTACAGTATATTGAAGCTCAAAGCACCGGGGATTGGTATATTTTTGATAACTACACTGAAATCCGGGTTTATGGAGCCAAAGTCTCTCCCTACCATTTACCTGTTTTTCTTGCCCGGTGGATTTACGCTTTGGAATACCTCCGACAGACCCTGAAATCTGACCAACTTCACTTCCTTCCTGCAAAAAAGGGGTTTATCCTCAAGCTCCCCACAACCATTGGCCCTTTCGTGGTTAATTCAAGGCACACCCTTCCTGTGGTGGAAAAGCTGCTTCAAGATATGGATTTGAGACAAGGGAAAGCTTGGCCCTATGATCCAAAGGGAATCATTTCTAATAAAAGGAAGAAGAATAAATCAACCCCTTATATGCATGAAACGAGGCCTCTCATCGAATGGTGAGCTAATCATGAAAACTGGCCTTTGCTTTCATAGATGGAGACCGATTCATCTGCGACAGGGGAAAAAGCAGATACCGCTTCAACCAGAGAAGCTGGTAAGTAACAGGTGGAGGAGGCAGGCGCGTCGAGAGAGCGTTTCCCCCCTTTCAAAATACAAAAAATAGGGACCAATGAAGCAGAGGTTATCGGAGATGAACAGTTGCTCCAGGATGAAATACCATATGGGAAGCCCGACAGGGGAAAAGCAGGAATCAAGGTGCTTCGGGACAATACTACTTCTTCTGACTTTTTAGAAGTTTCCCAAGCCATTACAGTTAGTAGCTCTCAGGGTGAAAGCAAAGGCAGGATGATAAATAGAGCAATTAGAGATAAGCACCGGTCAGAACTATAGGGGTATGTTGAGAAATACCACACCAGGTTTTCATCTACAATGAATTTGGATATTGATCAACTAGTAATAGCTATGACTGAGGCCGTTATGAACCCAGATGTTGGTACCACCAGCTACAGGGCATTGCATATTGCAATTCAAATGTCACAGGTGCCAGAAATTGACAAATGTAACTCATTTCAGTTTTTCGGTTACATGCTTAAGGATGAAGTGATGCGGCTCACCATCACTCTGAGAAAGTTGCAGAGTAAGCATAGCCAAGTAGTGGAGAATTTTAGAAAGGAAAAGATCAATTCCCGCGCCCTCACGAATGATATACACACTCTCCAGGAGGTGATAAAAGGGAAAGAAAAAGGTAAAACAAACCCCCAGAGTCACCTTATCGAGGATTTGCAGAAGCAAGTTGCAGCCTTAAAAATCAAAATAAATATACCGGGCTCTCATCATGTGCAAACAACTGAGCTAGCCCAGGATGAAAAGGAAAAGGAAAACTTGGCTGATTCTCTTGCAAAGGAGAAAGAGGAGAAAGAAAATATCGTAGGAGAGATGGCCGCTCTTCAAGGAAGGATAAATGCATTGCAGATAACTTGGGATACACACGTATGCTCTCCACCCACCCTACCAGGGACTAGTTCACTGTCTGAACAACTATCCACTGCACTGGATACAACCGAAGCACAGGACAAACAGGTCTCAACAGCGTGGCAAAGGATCAGTGAGCCGGAGGCCCTCCTCACCGAAAATGCCAAAAAGATTAATGCTATGCAGAAAGAGATCGAGGAGGGGAAGCAGGAGAAGGCGCGGTATGAAAAGACCATTAGTGAACTCACCAGTCACATAAAGGGAAATGTTACCCTCTTGGAAGCCAGGCAACTGATCTTGGTGGAGATTATCACAGAATTCAAAATGTGCTGGGCGTTCTTAAACATCATCGAGGAAATGAAGTCAGTCGTGCCCCTTCTCAGAAGAAAGCTTCACGAAGGAAATACTGAGGCGTCCAACAGAGTCCAAAATGTAAAAAGGTATGTCTCCTTCCTAAAAGAACTAAAGTCAGAGGATGTGGTGAAACAGGCTATTAAGAGCAAGTTCATGGAAGCCTCAGAGTGCCAGAAAGCAATAGAAAAAGAGGTTGCTTGGAGTCTGGCCTTGGATGTTTTAGAAAAATTAACAACCAGTTTAGAACGATTCGAGGTGGACTGGGTCGAGATAACACTTGCAGGACTCCCATCATGCTAGGAGCCCACTCACACTATCCTCCAACCATTACCAGCCTATGAAGCCATTTTGAAGGAGCTAATGAATCAGACCAACATTACCTCTGAGAAATATGATAGGCTAAAACTGGAAACTATAGTTTCAGTCCTCAGTAAAGATTTTGTGCTCCTACACCAAGTAAGCATAAAATTCCTGTTGAGGCAAACTATGTTGAACTAATGGAAGCTTACATCCGAACAGAAGGTTTCACATCTATGCCCGAACCTACAGAAGACAGTTGGCAGAGGTGCTCAAAATATGCCATCTTGTTAGCCAGCTCCTCAGTAAATGTCCCACCACCTGCGTCAGCAACGGCCTCAACCCCTTCGCATCAGTGAAAAGTTTAACTCATGATTCGACCTTAGTGGCCTTTTAGTTTTACTTTTACTTTCTACTTTCAAGTTCTGAGTGGAATTCATATTTCTCTCTTGCATTTACTATCTGTTAGACCAGTTTTAATGTTTTGCAAGCCTAATTGTAAATGATGAGAAGTGTTCCCCCTCATCATGAATTTTGTTATTTTGATTAGGACCTGAAATTGCTTATTAGCACGGGGGGAAGATATTTTCCCAAAATATCTTCTCATGTATGTTCTTGTAAATTCCATATAAGCAGCAAACTAAGATGGAAAAAAGGTTCCATATTTTCAGAAGAACACACCAAGAAAGAACTCTGGATGCATTTTGTTGAAATTTTGATATAAAGTTGAAGAGCCCGTTGGGTTTCAGTGATAAGGAGTTTCATCTTTATTGGGGATTCTGGTCTTATTACTTCACAGTATGTAAATCTCTCTCTCTTATGTTTTATAGCTTGAATGTTCATTTCGTTTACATTCACATTTCCTATCTTGTTCTGGAATGTGAGTGCCCACATGTCTAGGTATGAATTTATCATTGTCGATACTCATGCCAAAACGTGTCTAGTGCTTTAAATATGGCTCAGGAATGATATGTTGTTTCATCTTTCACTTCTACCATAATTATTCCGATATTAGCAATGATGAAATTTCATCTTTAAAGTTATTTTCATGTATGGATTCTTGTTACTATATAAGCCCAGTACATGTTGATATTCATTTCTAGATCTCATCTCTGTTACAGCTAGTATCCTTTCCATTTTTCTTACACAGTAATCACCATCTGATTATTTACCTCTATGAATCACTTTAGAATCCAGTCCCCTTTACAGATAGCTATCTTAAAATTTTCGGATATGTTTTTATCAAAGTTCACACTCTGCCTCTGCAATATTACTTTCGTTGTGCTAAAGTTTTGAGAGTTTTGGTTCCATCTTAATTAAACCTTCCTGTTTATACATGATAACATGAGAGACTTTTTCTGAGAAACCTTCCCAAGTTAAACCATATGCTCCTTGCTATATAAGATGTCCTAGGCACTGGTCTTTCACAACTCAAGGCTGTCTCTAGGAGTGACACCATATTTCTGGCTCTGTTGCCGGGGAATACGAAGTTGAGAAAAGATAAATCCCTGGGCCTCGAAAAAATATTTATTCACTCTTCCGAACAGGTGAGAAATAAGAGTTGAGAGTTGTAGATCCCTCACCTTGGCAAATCCACTTTCAATTATAAGATAAATCTATTTGTAGTCCTGGCTTCTTGAAAGCCACATCTAAGGTCAAATACATCTAAGTCGAAGACACCTTCGGTGTCTGACCCAGAAAATATTTTACATAAGAGGGGTCGGAGAGAAAGGCATTCAATCCATATTGATATCCCTAAATTTTCTTTGGAAGACTCACCATCCTCCTCCTCCCAAATAGCCCAAAATCAAGTCCCTGACTCCTCTGTAAGAAACCCTGATTACTTTTTGGATAATCCTTCCCTGGGGTACATTCAAGTGAAAGACGAAGCTGAATCCGCTGATACCACCAGCTTCTTTCTTCATCCCACTCCCGAAGCTGAAGAGGTCAAAGAAGTCACCAAAGTGTTTGCTATTAACAGTCTATCTTCCCCATTAGCACCTCAAGCCTCTGTCCAATACATTCCCATTGTCATACACACTTCGCTTCCACCACCTCCTCTCACACATCAAGTTCTCCCACCACCTCCATGACCCCCAATGGAAAATGTTCCGGGTTTCTTGCTGAAAAAATATGCCCCCCTAGCATTACCTCAAGTCTTGAATGATATGCCTCAAGACTATCTGAAAATCTTACCCCGTTTCAACAGAGAAAATTAGATCGAAGCTCATAAGCATCTTGAATTTTTTTGCGCCTTTGCAGAGAACTTTAATTTGGAACATCTAGATGTAGTCTTGAGACTGTTCATTCAATCTCTTGATGGAGAAGCCAAAAAATGGTTTAAAACATTGGGAAACCACTCCATCACTACTTGGGAAGAGATGGAAAACTCCTTTCTCAGAAAATGGGGGGAAAAGAAATAACATGGTTACTACCTCATAGAATTTAATGCACTCGGGAAAAGACACAATGAGGGAGTACCAGAGTTCATTAAAAGGTTAAACAAGCTATACTCAAGCCTTCCATTCGAAATGAAACCTCATCAGACTACTGCCAAAGTTGTGTTCGTAGTAGCCTTTGATTCAGAATTTGGCTTCTCTCTAAGAGAAAGGAAGCCTGCCTCACTAGATGATGCTCATAATGATGCACTAGAATTGGAGGCTAATTTTTCTTCCATATGAAAATCAAAGGGAATATTAGATCAAGATGCCAGAATAAGGGGAAAAGAAGAGGTATCTACTTCTGGCCAAGATAGAGAGTTAGCTGAGAACAAAAATGAAGAGATGAATAAAATTATTAAGAATATTTCAAGTAAGCTGGTCAAACTTGAACTTGAAGCAAAGAATTCATTCTCTAAAACATTCCAGAATGCTCCAAACAGGGGTTACAACCCGCAGTATAGAAATTCACCACTGCAAATATTGCAAAGAGAACAAAATGAGCAGAAAGAACAGGTACCACACCCTTTGTACCTGGAAGGTCAGGTAGAAGGTCCCACTGAAGATATTACATATGAGCAGGGTGACCCATATCTTGCTTATTCAAGTGGAGATGAAATCGAGAGTCCATTGCAAGAAGATGATGGGATGGGGGCTCCACTATAGGAAGAAGAAGAAAGGGTCATAGTCACTGAAGACCCAGAGATCGACGACTACTGTAAACTATTTGTTGATTTCATGCAGGCGCAGTTCCACAAAAAATATGATCTCAGGTGTTCCAGGAAGAAGACCCATACACAGGATGAGGAGGAGGAAGTGCCTCAGAAAGAAGCAGTTGTTCAGAAGGAGCAAATGGTGCAGAAGGCCACAGATAAAGATAAGAGGCCTCTTAATGAGCCTTTACATTCGAATAACCAAATTCCTTCCTCTTCAAAGTTAGCCACTACCCCAAATCCCAAGCCTGTGTTGAAAGAAGTGAAACCTGTAGTTGAAAATAAATAGCCAAAGGAAAATATAACAGAAAATTCCTCTTCTTTTTTTAGTCTACAAAAATATCTTGAGAAGGTAAAAATCCCAGTCCCTCTGACTGAACTTTTGAAGTAGCCAGCCTATCAGTCCCATGTTTCCTATTTTATGCTTCTTCTAGAAATAGATCCCATTCCAGATATTCTAAACCTTTAAGAAGAAAGGCCCATGGTCGTGTTTGGCCCCCATGTTGAAGAGTTAGATGCCTCGACCCCCATTTTCTATGTGTCGTTAGTAATCCATGATTTACTATTGCATAACTGTATGTTGGATTCTGGAGTGTCCCACAACCTCTTGCCCTTGTCAGTTATGGAGCAACTAGGTCTGCAAATAACCCATCCATACAAATACCTTTATTCATTTGACTTCAAAAGGGTTAAGTGTCTGGGGATTATCAAAGACTTGGTAGTAAATTTGGCCCAAATCCCAGCCAAAAGTGTGGTGATGGATATAGTGGTGGCTGATATCCCAACCCGTTTTGGAATGCTATTGTCAAGGTCTTAGGGAACCAAAATTGGAGGGTCAATAAAATTGGATTTGACTTATGCTACTATCCCTGTATTTGGAGGACAGGAAAGGAGGCTGTATAGGGAGACGAGGGTTGTAAAGATGGTTACTAATGATAAACAACTCTATTAATTCACCATTGTATAGTAAAGAAGGGGAGTTCTCATGTCTAATGTTGGAGGAAGACCAAGACTATGCACAAGAGCCATAATTCTGTCAGATTAAGACAAAACTATCCTTAGAGGACAAAGAGGCTGGAGTTTGGATGCTACACTTTGATGGAGCTAATTCTAGAGAAGGAAATGGAGCCAGGGTGCTACTGATTTCACCCACAGGCCAATGGGTTCCATTATCTTTCAAAATAGAGTATGAAGCTATGAACAATGTAGCTAAATACGAATCACTACTCTTGGGATTACAAACAACCAGAAGCATTAACATTCAAAGCCTAAAAGTTCTGGGAGATTCAGAACTGGTAGTAAGGCAAGTGAAAAATCTATGCCAAACCAAACACTTGAGGCTGAGGGCCTATAGGAATGAGGTGTGGGACCTAGTGGAAATTTTTTTCCTAGTGTTTAACATCCATTTTATGCCCAGAGAACATAATAGAATGGAAGATTCTCTTGCTGTAGCTGCCAATACTTTTTGGCTTCCGCAGAACCCTCTCCTAAGATACGAAATTGAAGTTTGTTATCGGCCTTCAATTCCTGATAATGTCAAACACTGGAAAGTATTTGAGGATGAATATCAAGTAAATAGACTCATGGAAACAGTGGGAGAATTCTCAAACATGGAGATAGATGCCGGTGAAGAAGAAGAAACTAAAAACCTTCCCCAGAACAAATGGGAGGAAAAGGTGGCTGGTCATAAAGTATTACAAATGAAGGGAAATGTTATACCTAGAGGGCTGGTGCCTCTAGAGATGTTTTTCAACAAAAATGATGTCCCACTACAACCAAACAAAGTGGTAGAAGAAAATCAGGTAGAAGACTTGAATCTCGGTATTGATGTTGATCCAAAAATTGTGAAGCTGTCCAAGAAAGTCCCGGAGGAATATAAAGAGCACTACCAAAAACTATTCCAGTCATACAAGGATGTTTTTGCATGGTCCTATCAAGACCTGAAGACCTTTGACATCAGCATCATGTAACATAAAATTCCCCTAAAAGGAGATGCGAAGCTGCATAAACAAAAACTCAGACATATTAACCCTTTGCTGCTTCCTTCCATATAGAAGGAGATCAAGAAGCTATTGAAGGCTAAAATCATTGTACCATTAAGATACTCTGAGTGGGTGGCCAATCTGGTCCCAGTCTAGAAAAATAATGGAGAAATAAGGTTGTGTATTGATTTTCGGAACCTAAATTGAGCATCCTTAAAGGATAACTATCCATTGCCCAAGATGGATCATATTTTACAGAAAGTAGTAGGAGCTTCACGGATGTCAATGATGGATGGTTTCTCTGGATACAATAAAGTGGCTGTGCTCCCAGAAGATCAAAATAAAACTGCCTTCAACACCCGCTGGGGGACCTTCATGTATGCACGGATGCCTTTCGTTTTGATTAATGTAGGGGCCGCTTTCCAAAGGGACATGGACATTGCCTTTGTTTGGGAGCAGAATAAGTTTGTAGTGGTATACATCGATGATATCACTGTCTTCTCGAAGGACGACACAGAGCATATTGAACATTTGCGTAGGACTTTTGAGAAATGTCAGAGGTATGGTATCTCTTTAAACCCTCAGAAATCACTGTTTGCATTAGAGAAGGGTAAATTGTTGAGGCACATTGTGACAAAATATGGGGTCAAAATTGATCCTAAGAGAGTAGAAGTTATAAACGGTATTTCTCTCCCCAGAAATAAGAAGGAGGTGTAGGTGTTACTTGGGTGCATTAACTTTCTGAGAAGATTTATCCCAAACTATGCAGAAATAGTTTGGCATATAACCGACATGCTCAAGAAAAATAATGAGGTGAAGTGGTCTCTTGAATCACGAGAGGCCTTTAGAGGAATAAAAAATGCCTTTACAGAAGCCCCAGTGCTAGTTGGACTAGACTATGCTAAGCCTTTTATGATTTTTTCATTTTCATCACCTCATACAGTGGCAGGAGTTTTGTTGTAGAAGAATGAGGATGGGTACGAGCAACCCATTTCTTTCTTCAGCTAGGTGCTCCGTGATGCTGAATTGAAATACAACATACTAGAAAAGCAAGCTTATGCCTTGGTGAAGTCCCTCATGGCATTTCGGATGTATGTTCTGCAGTCACCCATCATTGCATTTGTGCCCACAGTAGCCGTGAAGGATATCTTGATCCAAGGAGATAGTGAGGGAAAAAGGGGGAAATGGATTGCAAAAATACAAGAATATGAGTTGGACATACATCCCACCAAGTTAATCAAAGGACAAGGATTAGCTAAAATCATGTCCAAATAGAATTTCCAGGCTCTAGGCATAAATCTATCTATGATAGCGAATGAGGAGTTTGAAAAGATTGAAGAATGGTGTGGGATAGAGGCAGCTACTCAGAAGACTCATATGAAGTATCTCATCAGTCTGTGGTATAAGGAGATTGTTGAATATCTTCTGAATCTTAGATGCCCCACTAGATGTGACAAAGCTAAATACAGAACACTGAGACTGAAGTCACATAAATTTGTTGTTGCTAATGGTCGGTTGTACTAGCGACACCCTTCGAGCATCCTGCTCCTGTGCCTTACAAAGAGTGAGGTGGAAAACACAATGGTTGAGTTTCATGAAGGTATCTATGGAGGTCACTACACTTGGAGAGCTACGGCCCATAAAATTTTGAAGGCTGATTTCTTATGGCCCAAACTCTTTGGAGATGTGTTTTCTTGGGTCAGAGCTTGTGATAAGTGCCAAAAATTTGTAGAGAGACAGAAGTTTTCACCCCTACCCATGATCCCTGTACATGTAGACGAACCGTTCCAGCAATGGGGGATTGATTTTATTGGTGAAATTCACCCTACTTCAAGTGGATAGCACAAATGGATATTAACTGCCACTGATTATTTCACCAAATGGGTGGAGGCTATACTTGCAAGGAATGCAACAGATACCATGGTGATAAATTTTATGGAAGAGAACATTATATCCAGATTTAGATGCCCTGCCAAGATAGTTATTGACAATGTCCAAGCCTTTAAATCTACTAAGTTTGTCAGCTTTTGTCACCAATATAACATTGCATTGGGACATTCTACTGCCTACTATCCACAAGGAAATGGTTTAGTAGAGTCTTCTAATAAAACTCTGGTGAGAGCACTAAATAAAGCCATTAATGAAAAACAGAAAAATTGGGACTCTCAGCTAAAGTTTTCTTTATGGGCAAACAAGATTACCAGCAAGAGATCAACAGGGAAGTCTCCATATGAATTGGTATATGGGAGAGCGGTGGTCTTTCCCATACAATTGGCCTTACCAGTAGCAAGGTTTATGCAAGAAAGCCAAGAAGATCCGAATGATATTACCAGGAGGATGAACCAGCTGGTAGAGTTGGAGGAAACCCGAAAAAAGGTAAATCAAAGGTTGACCGAATATCAGGAAAAGATGAAGGACATGTTTGATCAACATGCCAAGGAAAAGAAGATGCAGGTCAGGGATTTAGTACTCAGATGGGATATTCGAACATCAGAGAAGGGGAAGCATGGTAAATTTGATCCATTGTGGTTCGGCCCCTTTAAAATTGTGGAGCAGGGGGGAAACAACACATTCAAGTTAGAAAATTTGCAGGGTGACTTGATGCCCCTGTAAATGGTCAGTTCCTAAAACCATAATTCCAGTTCTGATTCAGGCCGTGAAAGCCTGATGTATTATACTGTACATCAGTTACCTGCTTTTATCTTTGTTTTAATGTCATTTGTTGTGAAGAATCATGAAGAGAAAAAGAAAAGTGCAGATGAGCTGTGTCTACAAAAAAGGGTTAACAGGTGGTCTGCGAGGTTCTCGACACATCTAAGGATGAACATGTCATCCCTGGGTGGAGCCAATGTTGATTATATCATTCACCCTTTAATATTTTGATAAAGGTCATAAGGAGTAGATTAACCGACAACATTTAAAAGGCTAAGAGTTCCAAAGTTGGTAAAGGAGAAATAAAATTAAGCTGAGTCATATGAAAAAAGAGGGTAAGCGCATTTTGTAATGGAGCAGGAATATACAAGGGCCTTAATATAAATTACAAAAAGGTGTAAAAGGCACAAATCAAGTAAACACAAGGCAGGCACGTGAACGAAGTTTCAAGCACCATTCTGGGGGGGGGTCACAAAAGAGAGGGATAAGGTGGAGTCTTCCCCCCCCGAAATCCCGATGATGTGTCAAGGCGTATGACATGGGACCAATGTTTTATAGAGAAAATGGCATGGGCTTTAGAGCTATCATGGAATTCACCTCGCATCTTTTGAGGGCCAAGTTATGAATTATAGCTGGTTACCACGATATAAAGGTAAGGTAATTTTTTAGGACACTCGGTACCAAGGCCAGTACCAGTATTTAACCCGACACGCGGTGTTCACCTACCAAGAGTCTAACACCCAATACCTACATGCCACGTGTCTCACTATCAGCATCCTTATGATGCCTACCCTATTCGTTTCACCCTGCCATCTTTTCCCGAACTGCCTCAGTCCTATATAACTGTCTTCTGTCTTTTACTGCAATAAAATACTACTCTCGATTTTTGACTACTGTATAAGAAAAGTGGGTGCCTAGTTCCAAGTCTATCTGGTCATTTTTAGTACCCCTGCATCATTTTCCAGAGAAAATCTCTACTTCGCAGGTATTCCATCCCTTTCATTCCATCTGGTTTCCTTTTGTTGTGTTTTGAGTTTGCATGATGGTCATGGGTAAAGTCACAACCAATAAATCTGAGCCAGAAATGCCTCAAGTCCATCAGTCTAGAGCTGTTCCAGGGCCTGAACCTTTCTTAGACTTACAAGCTGACATTTGTGACCCGCAGGACCCATTTCCCATTAGCAGTGTCAAGCCTGAAATGTTTAGGAAACATGTCGAAAACAGAGATAGGTTTCAGGTTGTTTTGTCTGGTCTATATCATCAAATAACCCCCCCAGTATATCTAGTGGTCGAATTCGTTTTTTGGCTCCGAGACACTTACGATGAATGTTGGGACATGTTCCTCATAGATCAGGGGAACAAAATATTCACTATCTCCCCTGAAATCGTCAGAAAAGCCCTTCGTTTTCCTACCAGCTCAAACTATGTCAGTTTTAGTGAAATAACACTGAATCCTCAATTTGCAAAGCTACCATGGAGGCAACAGAGCAATTTCATCGCCTCCATAACCAACTCTCAAACAACCCTCCCCTTTGTAGACTCAGTGCCCCTGAGCCTATTCAACGAAGTCCTTTTCCTGTTCTTATAAATCTTGTTCACAACTTTAACCTCTATTCAGGGGGCATCCCTTTTTGTGCAACTGTCTATTAGTGCTTGGAGTTTCTCCACATCCTTCTGATCACATAGTAACTTCATACATGCCTGAAATAATGGCTTAAATGCTCGATCTGCCTTCGGATCCACATAAATCTTCAAGGTGGATGCTTCGTCCCTGGAAAAATCCTTCCTAGCTTTGATGAAGGTCTCTTTCTCCTTTTGCAGGTCTAGGCTTTCCTTTTTGTCACAGGCCTTTCTGATTAGTGGTTCGACCGCAAATTTTTCCTGTGTGTAATTACATTTATACTAGGCCCATCATCGCTTGGTTCTGCCTTAACCCGTTGTACATTTTGCATTGGTGTCTGCTATTTTTCCTGCATCTTTTCTATCAGCATAGAACTGTCTTCAATTACATGATTGAACTGTCTGAAATACCTGCAAGATTGGCATGCAAGGTTTGGGCAGTCTCTTGCATAATGTCCAACATCCGCACAATTGTAGAAAATTAGTTTCCCTCTTTCTTGACATGCGCCTCCACCTATCCCTCCTCCCCGTCCTCTTGCAGGGGATCCTCCTCGCCCGGAGGGAGATGCTGGCGATGAAGGGTCAGCCTGCACCCTGTATAGGTTCCCCCTATCTATAATGAGGTTGAATGTTCGATAGTTGTGCTCATCGTGACCCACCAAAGAGCATAATCTGCACCATTGTTGCTTCATTTTTGGGACATAGGAACCTAATCATGGGTATTGGTTTGTATCATATCTTCTTGTTACCTAATTGTTGGTTTTAGGGGTCTTGACCCAAGTTTAGTTTTAATTTTTTCCAACAAACCTCGATACTACTGGCCCTTTCAGCAATGGCCTGCTTGCGCTGGTCAAGGTCTCACCCGAAGTAGTATGGGAGGGTGCTAGAACTAGGTTTCCGCACCCTGAGAGAGAGAGAGAGTTAATTAAAGTGGGTCCCTTCGGATATAATAGACTTGTGCAGGAGAAGTATAATACAGAACCCTTTTAACAATATATCGACTAGGCACAACATATTATTTTAACCAGAGCTACGTATTCATCATATCGCATCCATGTGAGCATCAGTATTCAGTAAGAAAAAAAAATATTAGAACATAAGCATAGCCAATAATCATAACACAAGGACACTTAAATATCCTCAACAACCTTCTCATTTATTCATATTCAGATCTGACTTACAGGGCCCAGGCTCTATTACCAGCCTGTGCACATAGCTAGCGGGGTCTTCACATAGTAGGACTTTGGGGTCTTCACGCACATAGCCAGCAGGAGCCCCTACCTTGAAAATCTACACAAAAAATCCAAAATTTCATATCCAAGCTTAATTACTTCTCACTTAGCCTCCTCTAGACTCGATTTATCTATATATTTATAACATCTTAGCCTGCGCTATTCTATGGTCCGCAAACTATGGTTTGCAGACTCTTGGCCTACCCTTTGATCCATTACAATACATCGAGGATTTGACCTACCCCAAAGCCCCTGTGCTAGGCCAAGTATTACAAAATATAACAAAAATGGACCAAAAATGCGGTTAGGGGACCTCGTTCCAACAATCCCCCAACACAATCTTCTGACTCATCCTGAGTCACAGTGCCAACCAGGTATTATTCATTTCCTGGAGCTTCTCAATAGCAAAAACCAATGGGGGCAGAACACCTATGCTTTGCGCGACTGCATTTTGTGCAATATCAACCATCTTTTGTGAAGTTGGTCCTTCAGTTGTGACAATGACACTTTCCAAGGTCTGATTCAACTATCTCACGACCCCTTCTAATTCCTGCAAAAGCCTAAGAGCTTCATAAGCCCAGGGGGTCAGATGGTCACTAAGGACCTGCTTCTTGCACTGGAGCCCCACAATTTCACTTCTGAGCATGTGGCTAGTCTGAAGGTGCGCTAGTCATTGAGCTGGGATAAGGGTGGTCATAGTGGCTTCCATCTGCTCAAAGTCGTTGTTGGAACGAGGTTCCATAACCACAATTTTGTCTAGTTTTTTAATATTTTGTAATATTTATTCTAGCGCAGGGGGCTTGGGGTGGGTCAAAACCCCCAATGAGTTGTAATGGGTCAAAGGGTAGACCAAGGGTCTGCAAACCACTATTTTCAAACCATAGGATAGCGCAAGCTAGCATGATATAAATAGATGGATAAACCGAGTCTAGGAGGAGGCTAAGAAGTAACTAATATTTGATGCAAACTTGTGTATATTTTGTGTTGATTGTCTGGGTAAGGGTTCATGTTGGCTTTGTACGCGAAGACCCTATGTCCTACTGTGTGTGGACCCCGCTAGATGTGTGCGCAGGATGGTAATTAGAGTTTCTAAGTCAGATCAGATATGAATGAATGAAAATACTGTTGATGATATTTAAGTGTTTTTATGTTATATCGGCTAGGCTTATGTTCTAAGATTTTTTTTCCCACTAAATAGTGATGATATAATAATGCACACGTGGATGCGATATTATGAATGCATAGATTTGGTTTAAATACTCTGCTCTAGTTATCTGTTATTTAGGATCTGTGCTTTGCTGCTAAAAGGTTATGTATTAGGGCTCCTCCTGCGTAGTACTATTAGATTTGACGAAACCCTTTTAATTAAATTTCTCTCTCTCAGGGTGCGGAAACCTGGTTCCAACACCCTCCCCTACTACTTCGAGTGAGACCTTGACCTATGCAAGCAAGCCATTATCGAAAGGGCCGGTAGTAGAGGGGTTTGTTGGCAAACCTTAAAACTGAGCCTGGGTCAAGACCCGTAA
This sequence comes from Pinus albicaulis, assembly GCA_034641835.2. Lineage (NCBI taxonomy): Eukaryota > Viridiplantae > Streptophyta > Pinopsida > Pinales > Pinaceae > Pinus > Pinus albicaulis. Next base: position 1,309,034,871 of record CM076580.1, read on the forward strand.
AGCCAAAAAATTGTTCCGTTGCCAGGACCAGGAGAATTTTGAGAAAGGGATCCATTAAAACCTGAGTTGGAAGACTCGTTCAAAAAGAAGATTTAGGAATTTTCCCTAAAATAAAATAGGAGTGAAAAGATGTCTGTGGAAGAGTGGAAAAATAGATATATTTTTACAGAAGTACATGAAATCTTCTTTGTATCCTTCGCAAATGAGTTGCAAGAGTGGTTGGCTCGATTGGTGGAATTTTAGACTTGTTGGAAGGATGATTAGGTCACACAATAGACCCCCGAATTGATTCGGCAATTGGAAAATACTGATAATAAGATTACCAGAACCGTGGATCATCGAGTTGAAAGTATATTGGGTAGATTCGTGATAGAATTTGTTGTTGACCAATTTGTGTCATATTTTGAAGAAAAACGAAGGTTCTTCAAGGGATTTAGAGGTAAGTTCCTAAAAATCTTGCCGCTGTTGATTAAGATGCTATTGAATGAAAATGATGTCTTGTGTGGCCACACTGAGTGAATGAACTCCAATTAGAGTGGGAGCATGACATGAAGCGGTAAATACTACCAGGTTAATCAAGAAGGAGACAGATCGGTATATAGTCCCTTAAGGGAATTATCTGATCCTAACCAAGGAGGGGTTGCACAAAGTGGAACCAACCCCCCGACCACACCTGCATCGAACCCACACAAGGGTAAGTACTCTCCTACACCTCCTCCGCCACCACCAGAGGATGACATGGATACACACATGAAGCTGCCTACCTTTAAGGGTATAGGGGACGAGGACATGGATCGATTTTGGTTCATAGTAGAGTTTGTATGGACTGTATAGAATGTTAACAATAATGCTATCAAACGAGCACAGCTATCCATAGCCTTCGAGGGGAGGGCACTGGATTGGTTTATGGGATATATTGGTCAACACATGAATGCATCCATACAGGATATTAAGAATTCCCTAAAGAAAAAATTTCAAAATCCTAAGTCATACACTCAATGTGTAGTCAAACCAAAGGAATTTAAGCAGGGACCTACAGAGTCCGTCTGGGAAGCTGATGTAATATTCCCAAATGGAAAAGCAACAATATATGAACACAATAATGGAGAGAGAAGTGAATAAATAAATACACCATTACATGAGACAAATGTATAGCCATCTTATTAACATATCAACAAATAATAGGCACAAGACCTTGAGGATCAAGTCACTTAAGCAATGGAAAAAGCCTCCAATAGGAAAATATGCTAATACATGAGAAATACTACTATACAAGTGCCCTGAGCCATGAAATCGCAGTTTTAGGGCATAAAATTCTACAAAAATTATATAAAAATGTATATCTACTGTTATATAGCTCAAAATGTGTTGGGACTAGAGATCTATTCTCCCAAACACATTTCCAAGACAACCCGGGAAGGGTTTCTAGAAATACCCAAAAGTACAAAATGTCGGAATGCAGCCCTAGGGCTGAATAGCAGCTGCAACTGAATAAATGGATGGAGAATATCTCCTCCAATAGATCCTTCAAGTGAAAGTTTGATCCCAACAATGAATATCTCACCCTGATCCAAATCAAGCACTGAAACCCCCACTGCAAGTGCTCTCTAAAATAACGCAGTCAAAGAGGAAATATGTGCTGTAGATGATGGGAATAGGTTGGCCTGGTGCCAAGATGTGAAAGAAAGATCAAGGAACTCCTTTTCTGATCTCCCAATGAGAAGAATGTTTCCTCCCTGTTATCACTCAGTAATTTCTCAAGGTTAAAGAAAGAAATAGTCCGAGGTAACCACAGACCAACTTTTAAACTCTAGGATCTAGCCTTCCTAGGGTTTAGAGAGGGATCTCTCTTTAACATTTTTTTTTTTTAATTATATGATATTAGGCTATTTATGATTGTGAAAATTGGTTTTGATTCAGTTTGGTTTAGTTTGGTGAGAAAAAATCACTTAGTGAGCTGGATAGTGATAGATCTGTTTTTCCATTGGGCTAGGGAGTCAAAAGTTAAGCAGACAGAACTAGGATCAAGGTCAAAATCTCAAATGTTTTCAAGGTAAGATATATGAGTCTTTGAAGATCTTGGAAGGCTATTTGGTGAGGTGGTTTGATCGGGATAAAGAGAAATGAAGGATTCTTTGATCCGGATAAGGAAGTAGTAGACACAGGTCATTTGAAATAGGGAGCAATTAAGGGTTCCCTACTCTGGAAATCAGCAGAACACATAGAAATGATGAACAGTAAAGACAGAGTGCTTTTAACAAATCCTGAAATAATACTCCTAAATTATCATTCAAATTTGGAACACATATATGGATGCATGAAACAAAGAAGATAAACAATGACAAGTAGAAAGTACTTGAATTCAATGGCTCATCACATGAATCATGAAATATGATGCTAATTGATTCATTCCAGTTTGCTACTCAAAATTGCAACAAAAAAGCCTTCAAGTACAAAAAAAATGACTATATAAATCTTCAGAAATTTATTCCACAATAATACTTCAAAGAGTGAAGTATTTATACAAATTCTAAACTAGAATATCTTGAAAAAATATCAAGGTTGGTTTACAAATATCTCAAACTATTTTACATAAATAGAACTTAATAAAATGACACTCAAAACTAATGAATCTATTTGGCACTATACTTATGGATTGATGGTGACAAAGAAGAGAATTATAATTTGATATCAAGTCTTAGTTGATGATGAGGCATCCAAGTCACTAACTATCTCCTTCCTTTGTGCATTTTACTCTAGAAATTCTGCAAAGTTTGGGTCCATTGATACATTTTTATATCTCAATCCGAAATATATATGTAAATAGTGAAATAGGTTTTTGTAGATAAACATTTTTCTGAGATAAATCTCTCTCCGTTTCCTAAAATTCATTTCCAGCTGGTCACAATAGGCTCTACAAAAATATGTCTAAAACTAGATTTTGCACAATCTGAAAATTAGGCTGTTAATATGTGCATGTATCTATCATTTTGTAATAACTGTGCATAAAGTGAGATAGGTTTTTGTAGGTTGGAATCGTAGGAACATAAAACTCCTCTAGTTTTTCAAAATTCATCTTTGATTGGCCACAATTGTTTCTGAAAACCTATGACTTAAATAGGAAATCTCTGGAAAATATCCCTTCTTGCTCTGTTTTCATCTTTTAACCTTATTGTTCTTTTAACTGTTTTGACTTTTACTTCGGATAAAATTCATTATTGTTGGTGAAAGTGTTTTAATATCTATTTACCATTTATTGTGTCTGTATTTTACTTTTACTGTTTTACCTTGACTGCTCTGTCACCTTTTCACTTTTACCCTTCACTGTGCAATTTTATCTCTCTGACCTCTCTCTGACTTTGATTTAATCCTTTCTTTGTATACAAAATGTTTTTTCAATGAAGTTTTTTGAATTAAAATCCGAGAATTTGGAGCAAAATTTTTTTTCAACTAGTATTGAAACTGTTGGCCCAATTACATATTCTGAGAATAACCTGCAAAAACAAACAATTCGTTAATTAAACATAGGTTTGAAGGGAAGCAAATAGTGGCTTTAGGGAATTATAAATTTAGTGAAAGGATTTCTAGCCATGGCAGGGGTTTTTTCACAATTTTGTAGAGGTGTGGGCATAAGGGTAGAGATGGGTTATGAACCTCAAATAGCTTAACACATGGGTGTGAGGCTATAATAGTTTACCATAGAGTAGAGTGAGTGTGTTTTTTGAAAATGGTGCATATATTACCACAATGGTTCAGGATTTTCATTTCATTTCTTTATTTCCTTTAGCGCAGAGTGGAACAGTGGCTTATTGTAGTAGAGAATGATTTAACACATTTGTGCAGGGGCGAGAAAGCCGTTTATCGCAGGGTTGGAAAATGGTTAATGGTTTTGGGATGGAGGATATTACCGACAGTGGTTTATTGCATCGATAAAAGGTGGTAAATGGTTTTTTGCAAACGGATGTGATCCAGTAGGTTTATGATGCAGAGGAGAGAGAGAAGGTTAAAACTGCCCATATCGCAAATTTTATTTTATTTAATGAGCGCACCATTGAAATTGTGATATGGATGATGGGCCGTCAGATCGGGTGAAGGGAGTGCGAATGATCAAGATTGATCTGTTGAGTTAAGGGGTAATGGGCATGGGGCCCGGGAGTCTTTTATGCAGCGAGATTGGATTCATATGTTTAAAACATCATTTTAACATAAAGTTTTATGTGTGTTAGGGTCCCGTGATTTGGTATATTGGCTAAACCAAATGATAGGGTAACATCAGACCAGTCTTTGGAGTCCTAGGACCTAGCCTTCCTGGACTCAGAGAGGGCTCTCTCTACTATGCAAAGGATGTGAACTTGTTTTCTTTCGGATGATTTATTTTAGGCTAGTTGTTAAGTGTAATTTGTTTTTTTGTTTTGGGTTGGGGTAAGATGACTAAGTAGGATAGGTGGAATGAGAGGTTTTCAAATCAATATGGCTATGGGGTCAGATGAAGTCGATGGTGTCTAAATGATGAAGCAGAGTGTATTGCAGGGCCGATTTAACAAGGTTAATGGATCCTTTGGGTGATGTATGAGGTGTAATGAACATTAATTTTGGGAAAAAACTAAGAGGTATTAAACATATATAGTCTGAAAGCAATAACTCACAAGGTAGGGCAAACCATTAATCTCTATGAACAATACTGAAACTGATAAACATATAAGATGAAAATTTCGGTGATACATAGAAGCATTAGAACTCCTAACTTTAGAAATTCACCTTCAGCTTTTTGAGAAAACACATAAGATAAAAAAACAACTCAATATATGGAGAGGAAACTCCTAAACAACATATATCAAACTATCGGGAACTTTAAAACAAGTTGGTAAGAATGGGCAAAGGGAAAGATCGAAACAAGGCCTCTTTGTCTTAACCTGATCAATCAGTATTCCATAGAAAAGCTTCACAATAAGGTTTTGAAAACTTTAAATAAGAAGGTCATACCATGAATCATATTTATAAGCTAACATACTAACCATTCATGAAACAAGAACAAATTTTAGTGGGCCTATGGAGTATTCAAGAATTCCTTAATATGACTAAAAGAAGAAAACATCAAAACTATAGAAAACAAGAGGTTTTAGGTGCTTCCATGAGCATATCTCAACCTATAATTTTCTGATATATAGAAAACAAGTAGACTGAAAAAAAAAATGAGGACAAGAAAACATTACCAAGTTAGGAAAACATCACCATTCACCAAGCTATGGAATCCTGCAAGCAAGCTTCTCCAATATCAAGCCACACAAGCCATTCATTCACTTCATAAAACCAATATCTTGTCCAAGCTCATAAAACCATGTATTTATCTTAAACACATCAAGTCCTAATTGTTTACAATTAATCCTCATGTCTTATATAATAAATGAGGAGAGGAGAGCCTACTATAGCATCTAGAAGCCTATTGGCCAAAGAGAAATATCCTAACTTGTCCTTGAGACTTTGCAAATCCCAAGGCACAAAAATATCTAAATAAATTTCTTTTCCAACTATAAATGGAAATAAAATTGACTTTTAGGCCTGACATGCCTAAGAAAACTTGCCAAACGCACATTTTTCCCACTCATCCACACGAGCGTAACACGTGTCAAACAATGAAAAATTTCCAAGTGCGTAACACAAAAATAAGCCCTTTTGCGGTAGTCTTTTGGAGGTCTTACCGACACCGGATTTGGCTCCGTGATGGCTCGTTGGAAAGCCTGATGAGTCTAATCTCCAAAAAATTTTGAGTTGTGTTGAATGGATGCCTTTTACCTACTCAAAAATAAAATCTCCCAACACTGCTCTATGCATAACACCTGGTCTGAAAAGGAGGCAGAAAGGTCAAATTTTTGATGTTTTTTGAACTTTTGAGGGGGTAAAAATGCTCCAAATGATCTGAAAATTGGTTAGTAGACCATTGGTGATGTGAAAAATCCACAAATGTAAACTTTGAGAGCTGAGGATGCACAAATTGTGTGCGTAAAACCTAGGGTGTTGCGCTCCTAGGGGTAAAACTTTGGAAAAAAAAAAGTCATAAAATTTGCCTCAAAATTGGTGGGTAGACCCCTCAAGAGGTTTTGGATACCTTTTGAGAAGCCTCAACCAAGACTCCAAGGTTTTCATTCACTTGGGCTCTTTTTAGGTCTTCTAGTTCAATGAGGGCCTTCTTTAGCTTGGCGCTAGCAAGCATGCTTTTCCTTGCATAATGTTTGGCAATTTTCTTTTGTATGGCAAGGCCCCTCTTAACCTCCTTGAAATGATTATGTTCCTCTTTGTAGTAGTAGATGACCCTTTGAGCCATCTCAAAATCCCTTACTGACTACTGAAGCCGTGCATCTTTTTCCAAGAGGATCAACCTAGTTTTCATCTCTTGGTCCTCATTGTCACTGTCTAGATCAATGAATTGAGATCCTTGAGAAGTCTTCTTGATCCTTTTGATCCTTGTTACCTGTACCTTCTGCTCACCTTTTTCCACCTTTCCCTTTCCTTTGTCTTGATGCTTGATTGCTGGAGGAGAGATGGCCCCTTGCCTTTTTTAGGCAGCAAACACATTTCTTCCACCTCTGTGCTAGGTGCATGTGAGAGTTTTTATGATGGTGTCTCTACATTTGGAGGTGCCACAAGCCTTGTCATATTCTTCATCATAAGACTCACTGTTTTGGCCCTTTTTCTCATTATGAGTCTCATTGATTTTAACTCTGTTTTCTTGCTCATTTTTTATTTCTTGAGAGGCTACCTCTTCTTGGTCATCATCACTCTACTATTGCTCTCCTTCACACTTTGTTTCTGTCCCATAATCTTCATTATTTTCGCCACTCTCATCATCTTCCTCAAGATCTGCATTTGACTCAATGTTTTCAACCTTTGTCTCACCTGCATCTGTCTCTTGATTTATGTTGTCATCAATTTCTTGTCTGTTATGGCTATTACAAATTTCCTACTAACTACTGTCATCTTCCTTGTCTTCTTCATCTTCCTCATCTTCTACCTCACTGTCCTTTTCCTCATTATCTTCATCTATCTCAGTTTATACCTCACTATCCTCTTCCTCATTATTTCATCTGTTTGTTCATCATTAGAGCCACTGTCAGCTTCTTCACTTAGTACATTAGGATAATGGATAGGGGGTGAATTTCTTTGTGGAGAAGGCACATGGAGAGATGATGGAGGAGTGGAGGTAGGTGGTTGTGAAGTGGAGGGTAAATTCTACTGAATGAAAGCTTGGGGGTTTGTAAACACATCATGTGATATGAAGACTTCCCAAGGGATTCCTTGCTGCTGCAGCTGATGTAAGACAATCATTTTGATCAAGGATTGGTGGAAAAGGCTCGACATTTGGTAGTCATAGCTTCTTTTCTTGACAAGTGAGGCCATCTTGTCAATGCTCCGGGAAAGGTAGTATGGTAGATTCATCATTTTGACTTTGGTGAAGTTCATTAGTAACCTTATATGATATGAGTAAATCCTGGAGTATCTCCCCTCACAGGTGAAATACCTGATAATTTTTTTCATTAGCAAGGCGTACCTCTCTAGCAAGTGGGAAAAGGGAAAAATAGCCTTGCAGCCTTGTTGAAAACTTGGTTTTAGGTAGGGTTCATAATAGCACAACTCCAACTTCTTTTGTTTAAACCATATCTCGCCAACGTTTGGTATACCTATTGCTTTGGAAATGGATTCAGATGAGAGTTCAAACTCCACTCCTACTTGGCTAACTCAATGATTTTGCAAGCCAATGAAAAAAAATCTAGTCAAGTCGAAGTGGATTTTGACTTGTTTGACCTTTTCACAAAACTGATAACACCCAACATCCTGAAAGCATGAAAGGATCATGGGAGAGGAAGTAATATGCACTATGTCTAAGGGCTCAAACCTATTTTCCCTTCCTCCCTTGTATTTTTTCTGAGGCTCGATAGGTCTTTGACTTTCATCACTGCTGGTGTGAATCTCTGCTTTGGACATAGTGGCTATTTCTTTAGCACATAAGGATTTTTGAAAAATGTTTGAGGGCCTTTGGGTCAAAAGGTTGCAATGAGTGAAGTGAGGGAAAAGTTGTGCAAATGAAGGAAATATGAAACTCTCCAAGAGTGCACTCAATGTTTTAGAGGTTTGTTTGATGTCACTGAGTCGCCTCTGGTACATATAACAATTGTTTCCTTCAAACCCTAACCAAAGGTGTTTAAAACTGATTTCTTAGGTAGCCTAGAGTTTGGTTTAATTAATCCTTTTAAATATGAATTTTCTTAGGAAAATGAAAGTTTTGGAGGCAAGAAAAAAAATCACCAACCTTCTGTCTTGACTTTTGTAGAAGCTTTGAACGTGAAAAAATTGAAATTTGACTCCTTTTGGAAATTTTAGACAAACTCTTTCTGTGCGTAACATCGGTGCATAACGCTGGTGTGTAACAGGCAGGAGAAGGGCCCATAGGGCTTCAGGAGCATAGCATAGGTGTGTAACATTGGTGCATAACAGGCAGGAGATGGGCCAATCAGGCTTCAGGAGCATAGAATAGGTGCATAACAGGCAGGAGACGGGCTAGTCGGGCTTTAGGAGCGTAGCATAGGTGCGTAAAAGGCAGTTTGTAGACTCTCTGCTGTGTCTGTGTGTAACACCAGCCCAGGTACGTAGAGTCAGGCCCTAGGTACATAACATAATGTTAAATAACACTACGGCCACCCCTCCTATGCGTAACACCGAAGGCCAAGTGCGTAACACTGGCCTCAATACGTAACGCCTGCAAACTTTCACTGATTTGCATAGAAAATTTAGAAAACTTCTCTCAACGGCTTCCTTTGGCTTGGAGATGAAAAATGGTGCGGGGGGGATACCAAAAAGGCCTTTATAACCCTTTTGAAAATAAATTTGAAATCAAAACCCACTTTTGTAATGTTCTTGTTTGCTTAATTTTTCTCATTGTGTATTTGACTGTTTTGGTCCTATAGGTGGACAATTTTATGAAAACATGGTTCTTTTTTCCCTACTGGAGGCTTCTTAAGGTTCTCCTTATTTTGAAAATCTTCTTGAAGACACTAAGCCCATTCATCTTAACTTATACTTTGGAAAAAGAACTGTTTTGAACTTTGTAATGTTCCTAATTAGCCCAAGCTAATAGGAATATTCAACTTCATTTTATTTTTATCAATTTTTGAATAAAATGTAAAGGAGGACAAATAAAAATTCCTAAAAATGAGAATAAATCAATTCCCAATGTGAACAGAGTCAAATCAGGGCTTGCTCAATAAAATCCACTTGTATGTGAAACAGGTTCAAGCTGTTTGAATGGGTCAACAGGACCAAATCATAACGCAGTCCAGATACAATGAACCTCCTAGATGATCAGAGCAGTTCCATGAGGAGGTCCTCCATGTGCAAAGGGAAAAATGAATGAAGGTGGTTTAGGTTTTGAAAACCCTAATCTTATAAAGGAAAGGGAAAGAATCAAGGAGAGGGTTGTTGATGATACATTATTTTTGAGCTTGCTAAGGCAACTCCATTTCTCTGCGTTGTTTAGCAAGAGAAAGAGAGGATCTCCTGTTTAGTAATCCTCCCTCCTTCCTTGAGGGCCTCTTGGAGGAGAGTGTACTAAATTGAACCACTATCAAGTTGAAGGCCAAGCTATGCTTGCATGGATAGCGCTGGCCCATTGAGGGTTTAGCTACTTTGTAGGTTTCAGCAAGCGGTATCCTAGATCTGCAGAGATCTAGTGTTTGGAGGAGTCCTCTCTCAAGGAGGGTGTCTTGTGACCATCCAGAAGAGGATCTAACTCTCATTTTGTATTCAGATCTATATTTTATAGATTTTTCTTCATCTTTTTAGAGCTACTGTGCAGGCCCTCTCATGAACTGCGTTTTCTACACTTAGGGTTTTAATGTAAACGTAGTTTCTGTGCAAATATGATCTCAAGTGATTGAGGTTTGCCTCTCACTTTGTAATTCTTTAAAGTAGCTACTGTTCTAAGATATTTTAGATATTACTTCTATTATAATAAATGTAATCTTTAGAAAATCCAGAGTATTATGCAGTTCTGTAGCTTTAAAGCTAGATCTACTCTTGTTCATGCATTATTTTGATGAAACCCCAAGAGGGTATTGTAGAGAATGTTGAGTAGTTTCCAGTTCTAGTGTGGATCTGATGTTTCAGCCATAGATATATTGTAGATCTTAGTTCTAACTTACAGCTCCTGAAGCTCCTCATAGAAAACGTTGTCAAGTCATTTCTATAGCTTTTACATGTATTACAACTCTTATTTCTAAAGAATTCTTGCTCTTTGCCTCATGTAATTTACTGCCTTTCTAAAGGAACTCCATGGAAAATCTGATTTACTGCTGTCATATGGAAATATAAGTCTTATGGTTGATTTCTAGTGACTATCAGCTAAAACTGCACAATTCCTAAAGCAGGGTTTCTCTTTCATTTTAGCTCTCTTCTTTCACTGATTTTCAGCTAGTGTTGTTTGTGGGATATCTGTTTAGCAGAGCTAAACTGATTTGTTTTTGATTAAATCATATATATAAGTCCCAGAAACCCTACACAAGGGGATCCATGCACTTACCAACGTTATTTTTGCACATATTTTCTTATACAGCGTCCTCTCCTAGCCCATTGCAGAATTTCCTGAATTGGAATTCTTCCCACTTCTAACTTAACTGGTTTTTTCTCCTCTTCTGGATTTAGGATTTGGATCTGTTAATATAAGGATTCCAAGGGCAGAAAAATCCAAAGGAGTGTGTTAATTCCAAATTTGTTGAGTTTCTCCCTTCTCTATAGACAGAGTCTGTAAGGGGCCAGGTAGCCTCTGGATCTCACCCTCTTTTCTAGAGATGACATATCCAGTAAATGCCCCCACAGTCTATCTCTGGTATAGATTTGTTTGTGTGCTCCACTATTGCTGTGATCCCATATTGGAATATCTTAAGATATTCCTAATTGTGCTTATTTTTCCCCATTTGGATCATTACAAACTTTTAACACCTACACATAGCAAACTAATCCCTTTTTGCCATTTCTCCTTTTACTGATATTCTGTGTTTGAAACATTATTTCCTTTGACCTTGTCATTATTTCTGTGGAAAAACACCTTTTCCAGCTCTTTGAAGTTTTTTTTATATCTTAGTCACATTTTTGCAAAATAGTCTTTTGACAAAGAGGTCCTTGTTGGGAGTTTCACTGTTCTGCTATAAACTAGGGGTATATCTGTTTGTTTTTAGGTCGCTTTGATCACTATCTCTTTTGAACTTGGACAACTTGCTTTGTCACATAATGGCCCCTGCTTATCATAGTTACTGTCTTTGGAAATTTCCACCCATGTTTGTCCACTTTGGCCATTTGAAGATGTATTTAATTGTTTTTAGAGAAAAAGACCTTTGAACTGGGAGTTAGTGCTTGTCGTTCAAACCGTAGGTAACTGAAAAACCCTTGAAACCATCTACTATGATAAAGGAGGTTTCTTGGTCACCATTTTGATCCTCTTTGTCTATCTTCCCATGCTTCTGAGTTCATCATTTCTCTATTGCTTGGTCAAAACAATTAATGAATCTTGATTCCCAACAAACAAATACCTTGTTGCTTTCTTCTAGGTTGTGAATGGTCTTCTCATATGATGACCTTCCTTAATTTACATTACCTCATGGCTAATCTGATGTCTTTTGGTCTTCTTTGCAGGAATGCAAGAAAAGGGTAGTTTTCCCTCTACAAGTTTCATGCTTGAAGCCAAACAAATTTTAAATGATCTTTTTGATTTGAGGTACAGTGTTGCTTATGTGCCACTGTCTTTTATGACCTGCATGGACCTTTGATGGGAAACACTTCATAACACTCTCTGATGAGATCATGCTCTTCCTTGTAAAATTTTAAGCCTGTTTGTATCTTGCTACTAGTTGTGGATGCCTTTATGAGATTTTTTAGGTCTCCTTCTTTGCCTCTGTTTCTGCTGTTGACCATTTACAAAACATTTCTACAGAAATGTTTGGACATGGTAAATTTTCTCCTTTGCAGACTTACTTCTTGATCAAGAGAATACCTTTGGAGGTCTTTTGATGCTCTTTGGATAATGACAAGCCTCATACTTGTGTTCTCTTGACTTCACCTTTGAATACTTGTGGAAATAGTGCATTTAGAACCATGATAGTGCATAACCTAGGTGACCCTATTTGACTTATGGTAATGTCCTTAGAATAGGATTTTGATTGAAAACTTCAAACAGGGTTTGGATGAGGAGATATGGTTTTTGACACTCTATTATGCACTATCATCCTAAACAACTAGAAAACCTTGTTTTACTTAAAAGAGATTTTAGTCAGGGAGTTTTGACAATACCATTGCTTGAGGCACTTAGTGAGTAGGAGAAAAGTTTGGTTTACTTGGCGAAACAAGGTGTGAAAGTAGAGGGCTTAGGAAAATAAAGACAAAGTGTTATAGGTAGAGATGGAAAACATAGTCTGAGTGAGGGACATTGGTCTTGTCTGGGCGATAAATTGGCCATGTTTGACAAGGAGGTGGGATAGCGATAAAAATTCTCTTTGAGGAGATTTCTAGAACTCACATGATTCTTGAATTCTGCTTCTGGAAATCTTGGACAAAGCATTTAGTCATCTAAACAGGTGAAAATTACTGATGACTAAAAGCGGCTCCACTTGGGGAGGGCAGCTCCTTTTCAGGAGGTGCCCATAATTTCAGATCTCTTGGTTTATGAAGACCCGTGCCTCATCCATTGGGTGGATTTTCTCTTTTGTTTTGTTGATGCTTTCCATGAAGTAGTAATTTTGAAAATATGAAAGCATGATTAGCTCAAATTCAGTTTTACCTACCCAACGTACTCGCCTAACATTTTTTCTTCCTTGGGTGCACTTGAACTGGCAAACCCATTGAAATTTTTTTTAGAACTTCTTTGATTAAGCTATTGAACTCCTTTGATTCTCTACCTATTCTACTCAACTATCAAGGTTAAATTGTTTGACAGGATTTATTCATTAAGCTAAAAACATGAAATTGAAAGCATGACTAAATCAGGATTAGACATCTGATTTATCATGGGTTTGTAGCATAAAAACAAGATGCACACAAATGCTATTTTTTGTACAAAATAGGACTAGAAAAATCAAGGCTAAGATACATAGTTTGCTATTCATCCCTGTTTTTCTCCTTGGTTCTATTTTGAGCATGTGGAACTAGTATATTTGTTTCCTAATCTATTTTATTTGACAAGTCAAGCTTCAATGTTTTGACCAGCATTATTTTTACTAACTTATCAACAATAAATTTAAACACGTTCATCCATGATTAGGCTAGATAGCTGAAAAAAACATTCTTTTTGCATCAATAGTGGCATTTAGCCCTGCGCACTTTTAGTATTACTATTTTTTGGGTATGGGGCTGTACCTTTTCTTTAGAATCTTCCCTCTTTCCTATTTTTTCTATGTTTTTGTGTTTTCTCTCTTTTTGACTCTTTCTTCACACAATGGTATGTATAATGAGTAAAAATTTTAAAGCTAAGGATCTTGACAACTGTAGTGTTTGAGCATCCTGTCTTCAAAAGTATCTCCTAACATCTTTTGTCCATTCAACTCTTGAAAATAGAAAACAGAGTTACCTCTGTTTGAAAAATTGTTGGGAAAAATACTAAGAGGGGGGGGGGGGGGGGGGGGGGGGGGGGGGGGCTGAATCAGTATTTAGAGTTTATAAAATAAATTCAACCTTTTCTTTGAGCAGATTTCCATACGCGGTTTTTATGAACTGAACTAGCGTATGCATGCGGAAATATAGAAGGAAACTAGCATATACTGATTTACCTTTCAGATTTAGAGAATTTCTCAGGAACAGTCTTTTAAACAGATTTATCAGTTATGAATAAGGCTAGATAATTAGAAGTTATGAGAAGTAATCAATAGTATAAAGCATCACACATATGAACACCAATATTTAAGGTGGAAACCCAATTCGGGAGAAAACCACCGTTACTGTCGTCTTTGTCTTCAATCTTTATTATATAGAAAACCTTTTACAACATTGTACTGATGCAGACTTATACTAGTACGCAGGATTCTACCTGCAAAAGTCTGAAACCTTCTCTCTTTTTCCAGCTACAACTGGAAGGGAGCTCCAACCCCCTGATCTCGTTTACCAGCCTCTCCTGGAAGGGAGCTTCGACCCCCTGATTTCAACACCAGCTTCTACTAGCTGAAAGCTTCTACTTCCATACTAAAGGCTTCAACCCTCAGACCCACTGCAGACCACGTTTCATCAATTTTCATACTAGATCTAAATAGCTTCAACACAACCCCTTAACATTAACAACCATACTTTGCCCAAAACTTCAATCAGAACAGTAATACCACTGCAACCAGAATATTAGAAATAACCCAGAATTTAGAGCAGATAATCAGATACATATTCAACCTTGAACAACCATTAATTCAGATACCATACGCTATTTTTCTTTATGTAACCCACGTATATATGCATATTTCTTCACACCAACCTGCGTATGCTTCAGTGCATGCTAGTTTTATATTCTTGAAATAATACGCAACTTATCTTCACAGTATCCACGTATACACGTGATTTTATTTTCACCAACTAGCGTATGCTTTCTTTCAAAATCTGTTTAGACTCATATTCAGATTTGAAACTTTCAATTCAGACAATCTATCAGCAATGCAGAACTGTTTAGATAGTCACTCATCCTTCATCATGTTTTATCAATCAATGATTAGATTTGTTCATTATCAAATCAGCAGCATACTCCATATTCAATCAACCCAAAACTTCAAGAAGACTTCATTGACCGACAACAGAGAGAAAACATAAATCACAAAATTAATATCTATAAATAAGCTTCAGAAACCCTAAATTCCATACGCGCATTTTATTAAGAGAACCCGCGTATACACGCACTTTTACCAAGACACACTAGCGTATAGATCTGTAAATGGTAGACTTTGCAGAATATACCAGATCTATAAACTTACCCAAATTTCTTTATTATCATCAGCAGACTTGCACTAGTTCTTCATCATTCCTTTAGTAGGTCATTCTAGAGATTCATCATTATCAGATCTATAGATCTTGAACCATCATTATATCCATGGGTGCATCATAGATTCAGATGTATCAATTAAGAACAAAGTTCATCCATGCAGATATTCCTTAGAGAGATTTATCATCAACAACCCTTGCACATCCACACCTAGTACTATGATCTTCTTCTCCTTATATAGTTTTATCCTTTACCAATACCATGAGCCAAAACCGCACTACTTCCGATGGTATTCTTAGACGGAATCAAATAGACAATAAAACGCTCAATATTGAGGGATAATACCATGGTAATGCTTCTTGGTATTATAATTTTAGAGCGCAAAAGGCATACATGACTTGGAGCATTCGTATCCGCGTGTATACGCGATTTCTCTTCAAACTAGATGCGTATATACTAGTCCTGAATGTATACGCGGGTTTCCTTCACAAAAGTAGTGTATACATTGAATCCATACGTGGGTTGCCTTCATAAAATTAGCATATACATTGTGACATATTATATTTATCATTTCTTTGGCACTTACTGAAATTCCTTTTTCTGCTACTTTTGAACTGATTTGTAGATACATCATTTTTACATCTTTAACAAATAGGTTGCTATCAAAACGCAGCTCATCAAGTAGGTTTCCATCAAGGACAACTTCATCAAGTAGGTTGCCATCAAGGACAACACATTGCATCATATTTCCAACAACATGGTATCAGGATTATTCCAAGAGATTTCAGAAAATCCATGATTCCCTTGGTGCTTCTTCTTTGACCTTTGCTCTTCAAATCTGTTTGAGTCAAAGATCCTCTTCAAGTAGGCAAGGTACTCTTTATCATTTTTAAAACAAATGATGAATTCATCCATGTACACCATATTAGAGAAATTTAAAACTGAAGGCATAGTTTTTCGGAAAGTATCTCCAACACTTTCTAGCTTGGGAGGTATTTTTCTAAGCATGCAACTGTCCCAAGGAAATTTGAAAAAATATTTGAGCTGATTGATCTGAAGTGGTATCATCTGATGGTAACCTGAAAAACAAACATGCAATGAGATTTAGTTAGAAAACCCTACCCTTTGTAAAGTATGATATTTTTTGGTAAAATGTATTTTTTCTTTTGGAAGGGTTGCTCCTGGTACCTAAAAACTATACAAAACCTATGTCCCTTTGCCTTCTTTCTAAGTGAACTCAACTACTCAAATGTTTTCTGATTCTTTTTGAAAGGAAGGTTTTTTAGAACAATGGCTGTGTTACAAGGTTTTAGAATAGCCTGCTTACACACATAAGCATTCTGAAAATTTTCACACAATATTGTATTCCTTTGTTTTGTGTGTAGTGATAAAATTTTAGACAATTTAATTATTTCAGGCCTCTTAAGTTTACCCATGCTATCTTCCTCTATATCAGCTTTAGCAAAAATTTCTTTGGTATCTGTAGCAATATTTGTGAAAACTGATAATTTTTCTGAAAGGGAAAATTTCTTGGATGATGAAGTATCTAGGTAAGGTAGAAACACCAGACTGTCTTGTTCCAGATTCCCTAAGATTTGTGTTTTGTGAGGGTGTTTCATTTTTTCTAGATTAGCAAAAGGAAGAGGTTGTGTTCTTGTGATTTATCTTTCTTTTGAGCAACATGTTCCCTTTTCTAAAATGATTCTTGTTTATGATATTTCATTTTCAATTTGCAGGAAATCAATTTTAGTTTTATTATCTTGTGGTGTTTCTGGATCGTGATAGTTTTGACTGTCGAACTCATCATAGAGGAAGTGATCGGATTGTTGTAATGTGCCTAGATCTTCACAATATTCATTTACTTACTCATCAAGGTCATTTTCATTATACAAGATGAATGAGTCCAAGTCTGAATGAATTGAATAGATAGGGGTGTTGTTGGGTCTATCTAGGTTGCTTACCATATACTTCATATGAGATTCCCCGTAGAGTCTCCTAGTTTGGTTAAAAATCGGGATGGTAGCATAAGACATGTCAAGTTGGAGGTTTCCCATAAGTTTAGCTCCCCAAGATCGGGACAAAAACATGCCATATTTGGGGGGAATGTCAACCACGACTATATCCATGACTAGGCTCTCAGCAGGGATTTGTGCTAGATTGACACATAAGTCCTTGATCAGGCCCAAGCATTTAACTCCATTTGAATCGAAGGAATACAAATATTTGTAGAGCCAGGTTTTTTCTAGGCCCAATCTTTCCATCACTACCTTCGGCATGAGGTTGTGAGAGGCACTAGAGTCTAACATGGCATTATGTAGGATTTTGTCGTGTATGTTTAGGCTAACATAGAATGGGGGAATGGCTCCTTCTTGGTATTTTCCATCTACTTCGGGTCCAAACAATAGCTCTGGTTTATCATCTGTCAAATTCAGAGTGTTTATATCATTTCCTATGTTCAAGACTTTCAAGACTTGGGAGCGTTACATATCCTGAGCTACTAGTTCAGTGAGAGGGATGGTTATTTTGATTTAGCAATTTCTCCTTCAAAACTGAAAGGTACTTGAGTTTTAGACATATTCACATCAGTTTTATCAACCATAAATTTTTCCACATTTTTAATTTGCTGATTTTGGTTTGGGGCTTTGGTCATTAGAGTTTTCTCAGGGCCACTAGCAGAGGTGCTAGGACAGCTTGTGTAAACTCCCGGTTGGCTAGTTTTATCCTTGTTGGGATTAGTTTTCTTAGCCATGGTGTTGTTATTGTCTGTTGTTCTTTTAAGAATGTTCTCGGGAGTTTTCTTAACAACATTTTCTGAGTTGTTTCTTCTGGAGTTGTCTTGGTTTTTCTTACTCCTAAGATCATATTACCTATGGACTTCCATTATGGAATTTTATAATCCTAATTCGTGGTCTTCGGAATCTTCATAGCTTGTTTCGTCTTGGTTTGAGGAGAAAAAAACCTTGTTCTTCTTCTGTGAGAAAAACCTCAACCTCACTATCAGAGCCTATTAAGTTTAGATGATTCTCATATGGTTGTTCAATATCTCTTTCTCCTTCGTCAACATAGTTATCTTGGAAGGGTAGCCTGAGTTGTTGATCATTTTCCCTTGGTCTGTTTTGGGGTGGGTCTCTTCTAAAATTTTGATTCTGGTTTCTATTTTGGGGATTCATTTGGTTGTCCCTAGGGGGTGTTCTTTCGTTTATGCTTATTCTCTCCATCATTCTTTCCATGGTCCTAAGAAGGTTTTCCATCTTGGAATCATATGAGGAGGTGGAGGGCATGGTGTCATCTTTGTATGTTACCCTTTTTTTTGATCTTAGCCTAGCTCTTTTTTCAATTAAGTTGGCCTCTACACTTATAGCTCCTTTTTGCATGTCTTCTAAAGTTAGGGGCTCTCTTTATCTTAGTTGACAGGCCATATCGGGGTCAAAACCCTTCGGGAATTTAGCTAAGGCTAGGCCTAATGGGGGTTTCATATTTGGAGGTAGTGCGTTGTAAACACTACTGAACCTAGTACATTAGTCTTGGACACTTTCTCCAGTGTTTCTTTTGAGATTGCTATATTTCGAAAGGATCTGAAGAGGGTTTTTCTCGATTTCCCATTTGTTTATGAAAGTTTGCTAAAGGGAAGGGAGATCATGTATGTTTTTGGGAGTTAGGATTTTGAACCATTTCTTAGTTTCTCCTCCTAGGCTTTGGGAAAAAATCCTCATTTTCATGGTTTCCTCTTCTAATTCCATGTAGTCAAAAGCATCATTCATTCTATATACATGATTTTGGGCAGTAGTGGATTCAGCCCCGGTGAAGTGTGGGATTCTTGATTGGTAATCATTTGGAAAAAGTACCAATGGTTGTGGTAACACAAGAGACGCATACCATGCTACCATGGTGGGAGATAATGGTGAATTTACAAGTGGAGGATTTGTGCTATGAGATGGAGTGGTTTGCATAGTGGAGGTGTGAATGGGTGTGGCAGAAGTACTTGGACCAGTAAACTGATTCTGAGTAGACTTGGGATGAAAAGAGCCAAAGTGGTGGAGAAGTTGGAAATCAGGTGGTGTGGAAGGAGAAGCTTCTCTGCTAAGACTCTACTGCAAGTCTATGGGCTCAATATCGGTATGGTCGATTCTACTTTGTGACTTGGTTCTAAAAAGGTTTTTGGTATGGCGCAAGTCAAACTGGGGATCTTGCAAGGCTATAAGTTGTTTAGGTACAGAGTTTGCTTTATGAATGGTCCTATTAGTAGCTAAGTTGTCGGTTTCAGAAGTTTGCCACAAAATATTTTCTGGGTCATCAACTATAGTAGGAGGGTTTGGGTTCAGATGAGATCTGGTATTGACTCTTCACGGAGCCAGATTTCAAATTAAAAATTTAGAGAGGCTAAAAGTTTATGACTGCTTTCTGAAGGCTGACCTCTAGATGTTATCAAACTCGCACAGTGTGTGACTAGGTTTCTAGACTTCTTAGGGCTGGTTTGATGCAGACCTATAGGATTCTATAGATACTTAGCAAAATTTAGAAGGCCTACTAGAGGCTAGTGGAGTCACCAAGTGGATATTTTTAGTTGTTTTGAAGATATGTTGTCTATGGTCCACCACTAATACTGAAAAAAAGCCAATATAGAAATGTTTTGGGGTTTTCTGAGTTTTTATATTGTTATAGGTCAATTTGGGCACCATTCCCATGACCTGGTTAATTGGACATCATCTCTAGGACCAATGATCAAGGGTCTATCATTCCCTATAATTTTAGTTGCTACATGCCCTAAGACAAGAAACAAGACAAATCAAGCAAGACTTTCATCAAGAAAAGGTTTCCATGGTTTGAAGCTTATTATATAGCATATGAGAGCTCACCAATGCAGGCTCTAAGGGGCCTAAGCGCGTTGCATATGCAGGTAGCCCAATGCAAGGCTACTATACAAAGCACTTCCCGACATTCACAGGTGCGTTGGTCACATTGGCAGCGAAATTCTCACTGTTATGGAATCTCCACTTGGCTAGTGCCTTCTAGAAGAGTTCACATGTGTCAAGCTTCAGATCCAAGTGTCCATTTGAGATCTACATGACTGGAAACATGTCTTGCCTATTTTTGGAAAGTTATTGATTGCAAAACAACCTACAGTTCATCTATAAATTGAGCACAGATCTAAGTGCTTGAGGAGGAAGAATTTGAGTAGAGAAATGATGGAGGATTTTCAATTGAGAGTTATATTTGTGAAGCTACTGCTGGAGAGATTTATACTGTGATGAGGCTTGGGAACGTTGCTGGAAGGTCACTTCAAATCAATCACTAGGTTGTAACCTCTCCTTCTATCATATATAAAAATTACTGCTTATTTTTCCCTATATGCATCTATATTGGCTTTGATTTTCCATATTGCAAGATCTTGATTGATGTATATGGTTTACGATTTACTGATTTAGCTAACTAGCTTGAATAGATATATATATTATTGCATCTTTTGTTGTTTCAGTGTTATTTCTTACAGGAAGCATTCAACTCACAAGCCGCTTGAATTTGAATCTGCAACAAAAGCGAGAGAAGGAGCCATTTGGAAGTGACTGAACAGGTAAGCCTCCAATCCTCTTTGTGTATCTATTCTGAGTTAGGAGAAATAGTCGTATAGTCTTTCACCTGTTGTTCTAGACTAGCATTTGTCTACGGAAGCATGATTTATCCGTAATTCACAATTATGGCCCAACATATATGTAGCCCAAAGGTTTGTAAGAGTGTCCTATAGCTGACTCATCAATTTTCTAAGATGGTGAAAAATCTAGATTCTACTCTTAGGCTATCAGTTAAGTTTTCTATGATTTGACGAAGGTTTTTGAAGTCCTAAGGGATACTTAGTTTGTCACTGACATCAAAGGTTGCATCATAATCACCATTGTGTTAGTGATAGTGATGAGGTAGATATAAATCATAGGATACTGTTTCATGAAGGGATTCTAGATTCCTAAGGGGTATTTAGATTGTTATGAACTCATAAGGTCCCACCGTGATTGCCATTATGTTAGGGTCCCGTGATTTGGCAGATTGGGTAAACCAAATGACAGGGTAACATCAGAGTAGTCTTTGGAGTCCTAGGACCTAGCCTTCCTGGACTTAGAGAGGGCTCTCTCTACTATGCAAAGTATGTGAACTTGTTCTCTTTCGAATGATTGATTTTAGGCTAGTTGTTAAGTGTAATTTTTTTGTTTGTTTTGGGTTGGGCTAACATGACTAAGTAGGATAGGTGGAATGAGAGGTTGTCAAATCAATAGGGCTATGGGGTCAGATGAAGTCGAGGGTGTCTAAATGATGAAGCAAAGTGTATTGTTGGGCTGATTTAGCAAGGTTAATCGATCCTTTGGGTGATGTATGAGGTGTAATGAACATTAAGTTTGGGAAAAAACTAAGAGGTCTTAAACATATATAGTTTGAAAGAAATAACTCACGAGGTAGGGAAAACCATTAATCTCTATGAACAATACTAAAACTAATAAACATATAAGATTAGCATTTGAATTATTGATCTAGTGCGCCTAGTTTCTTTTCTGCATTCATAAAATTAAGAAAAATGAAAAGAAAAAACTTGCATTTGCATGTAGAATAATGTGTGTTTTGCAAAAGGAAAATTAGGAAATCTGCATTTAGTTTGAGATTCATTGATTTGTTTTGTTCATTGATTTGTTTTCTCTCAAATTATTTGCTCTCTTCCCTTAGTAGCTAGGTTCTTCATTGAAAAAGTTGAAAGTGAAATATTGTTTATAATTCTTAGTTTGCATTTTAGGAATTCCATACACATCATCGCGATGAACCATTGAAATGCAAATTATTAAACAAGATCAACATAAAATTAATCTCAATTTACTTAACAAGGCATTGGAACCATAACGATAACATTTAAGTCTGGGCTACCAACATGTTGGAAGCATCATGAAACATAACGATGATTCAGTTAACTTATACTGCGATACATTAAGTGTGACCCTCACTCCACCTAAATAAGTATATCAAGCTGGTCCCTTACTTTCATGCTATATCAGCGGTGTTACATTACAATAAGTACAAATGGGTTGGTTCTCTCACTCTGTGCAGTGTTACGTAATTGATGCTAATACGGACTTGGGCCTCCACGTACCTTCGGGTATATTTGGGAGGACAACTTTTAGGTGTTATCCATCCATAGTGAACTGAGTCGGTTGCCTTGTAAATTGTGATACACCGAACACAGTATTCGGGGAGATTGCCTGCCCGTACTTCTTAGTTCGCTAGGAGGTATTTTGTAGTTCACAGTTTCTTGGTAAACCTTTTGCCTAGTATTACCCTTTTATTTGTTTATTTCTTTTTGGTTAAAATAAATCAATAATCGTGGAAGAACAAAATCATTTCCCCCGTCGTTTGCGTAGATTAACATTGAAACCACCTTTACCACCAGAAGTTACTTCCGGTAGGCGAAGGCGATCACAATCTGCCAAATCAAGTACAATTCGTACCTCTGGCGAAACATCATCTTTTAACCTAGAGTTAGCTCAAATTGACTGCATCTCGATTCATTTGAATGTTGTTGGGCTTCAGGAGTCTTCTGACTACCCATGGTCACGATCCATTCAATCAATGAGACCATACCTCCTGGACCCAACGTTGTTCAATCACAAATTGATCCAGATCATGTCTCTTCTTTGCTAGAACATTTTAATCCTGAAGTCGAACAACTGGAATTTGTTCCTACCTTGGTCATCCCACAAAGTTATGTAGCTATTGAAACTCATATATCACATAGTCAACTGTCTGAAATATTTTTTAGGCCTGACGGTGAAGTTCTTCCTCCTGTTTTAATTGTGATTGAAGAAATCCCACAAGATGATACACCTTTAACTTCGACCCATTTTGAGGGGGACCTTGACCTGTAACAGTCTTTTACTCAATAGTTTCCATCTCCTTTTGTTGATCCTATTCCCTTTCAATCTCCCGTCGATTTTTGAGGGTATATATTTGGTCAAACAACCATGTCTGAACCAACATCTTCGGTTAGGTATGTTGTTCCAATTACGTCAGCTCCTACCCTCGCTACTCTGTCGATGTTCACAACCTCACCAGAGTCATATTTTCATGGTGGCGCTTCGGTCCCAACAAGTTACAAATCATTTTCTGGCACTTTCTCTGGTGCATCTTCACATTCATGGTCTTTGCCAATATCATCATCTTGTGTTTTAACTAGTAGTCCTATCATCAGTACTGAATGACTTGATTCATTAGATACATCATCAGGGCAATATCAAGTCGGTCCTTTTGGGTCAATTCCTTTAAGTACCATATCAACTGGACTCCCAACATTTGGAGAAAATTATTTTCTGTATTATTATCCTCCTTATGCTGGGGGGCAACCTTTGGTCACCCAATATGATAGTGCTCAGTCACTTTTTGGTCAAACTAATGTTGACATGAATGTTTTTCAGTGGTAGCCCACTCTTCCTATCCAACCACAAATGGTTGTACACTCGTATCAATTGGTTCAACCTGTTACACCCACTTCATTACCACTTTTTAATACATCTATACCCTTGTTACAAAATCAAAATATTATACATCAACCTTAGCAGGTGGGTTCTTCAACTCAATATCATCAAATGTTGGGTCCATAGACTCAAAATCCTTTGGTTAATTTACAAAAACCTATATTAGGAACTATTTATTCACAAGTTGGTGTACCATTTTGTGGGATGTCACAAATGCAACCTAGTTATACATATCAACCGAATCCAACTTATACTAATTTGGGTTATAACATTGGTGGACAGACCCCTTGGCAGCCACAGGCACAAATGCCTCAAACTTTATTTCAACAAGTATCATATCCAGGTTTTGGTCAACAGCATTCTCAAGCATTTGCTATGTAAAACAATCCCTATCTGGGTTACCAGTAGCATATTTCGTATGCTAGTGCTCAAAGACCTATTTCCCAAGCAATTCCATCTTACCCTGGCTATGCTCAACTTGACCTTAACCGACAGTTTCTTTTGTTGCAACCTTGGAATTACCATATTTAAACTAGTTAACCAATGATCCTATAAATTATGCTCCTTGGCAGCCGGTGATACCTCATAAATTACCCTCCGATATTCCTAAATTCAATGGAAACCATAGAGAAGATCCGTCAACTCATGTCATGACTTATCATTATGATGTTCATCAAATTCCCTGAATGATGATTATGTTCGACTACGTCTTTTCCAGTGTACGCTCACAGGTCCGACTGCTAAATGGTACATTGAGTTACCTAGGGCTTCTTTCGACAATTTCACTACCTTAGCTACTGTATTTTTGACCCATTTCCAGTTACAGATCAGATATGAAACTAGAATGGAACTCTTGAACAACTTAAAACAGACTAATTCTACTCACATTTCTGCTCATATTCATGAGTGGCATCACCATCGATGAATGGTTAAGACATTTGTTCCCGATCTACTCCTTGCTAAATGGTTCATTAAGTCCCTGTTACCATCTATAACTGAGGATGTAGCTAAGGGTGGCGTCGTCATAGAAGATAAATTTATCACTCGTGCCCAATATTTAGACTTGATTTACACCCAGTCTGACATGCTCTATGAAAAAGTTCCTAATTCGCCACGATCCAATTTCAATGTTTCTCCTCAAATAAAGGACTCTCATGTCGAAGATGGCTTGATAGGCACTGAAAACACACACCACGCTACTGCATTTGATCCTGCTCCTACTTCTGAAATTAATGCCATGTCATTTGACAAAGGAAAAAGTGACAAGCAACCAGGAAGTAAGAAAAATGGGAAATCAAAGAAAAAGAAGACTTCTAACCCACAATAAAGATCATCTGATCAACTGTCTGGACCACGAAAACCTCATTATCCATGTATAATTTTTAACGAGGAAAATTTTGTTAGGGATTGTCCTCACCGTGCTAAAATCTCAAAAATCATCAAGACTTCCCATGCATCAGTTGTGTTGATAGACCCATTCCCAAATCCAGATACTAATTTGGTTGCTACAGATCCAACTCCTAGTTCCAAAGTGTTAATGTTATCCACCACAAAACCTTCACAAAATATTTTGGTGTCAATGCAGAATAAATACTATGGTAGTCCGACCACTGATCAACCTACTACCTCGACAATGAATCCATCTAATGAATCAGTACCACCTACTGTTATTCCTGAATTGACAATTAAGCCACCGAAGGGAGTAATTCATAAATCGACATATAATCCTCGAGCAAGAGCTACACAAAATTATAATATAGTTGAATATTTAGCTCAATCCCCTTTAGCTATGTCTTCTCTTGAGGTATTACAAAATTTTCCCTCCCAGAAACAAGCTTTATTGTCGACCATTGGTGGAATTGGTCTGATTGATTCTAATCTTGTCGTCTTTAACCATACGGGCTATGTGCCGCAATTACCAGCAGAATTGGAATTCTCCATACAAGTAAATGTTCTCAATCACCTGGTTCATCGCACTATTATTGATGAGGGAGCATCTACGTGCATTATGTCTCTACACTATTGGAAGTCACTTGGCTCACCGTAATTACCACAATCGTCAATGACATTGAAGACTTTTGATGGAAGAACATATAAACCTTGTGGTATTATCAATAACATGCAGGTTGAATTAGGCGGAAAAACAATGAATATTGATGTTGAGGTTGTTGATGGACCCCTTGAATATAATATTTTACTTGGAAGACCATGGGTATATGCAATGACTTCCATTGTTTCTACATACTTTAGAATGATTGCCTTTCCACATTAAGGTACAATCACAATCATTAATCAATTATCCTTTTTTGCCTCCACTTCGCAGGTAACTGGAAGCGTTCCATTTGTTCACTTACCCCAACTAGAAATTCAGAACATTGGTGTATGACTCTTAAAGGATTCCACTCTTGTGGGAACCTTTGCATTACCGCTGCCCACGACGTCGGCAGAAATTGCAAGTATAGAGACCTGCTACATGATCTCTTCCACTCTTTCTAGCTTAAGGGAGAGTATGGGTAATTTTGATATTTCTATGTTGGATGATGTTTTACCGTCTAGCCCTATTGAGATGGCATAGCAATAAATCTATTTGGCTTGGGTAGAAAATCCAAAATCAACGTCGTTGAGTGTTTGGGTTGATTGTTCCTTAGATTTTAGTACTTCATCTGATCCATTTTCCTTAACATTTTTGACAGATGAAAATATTTTGGAAGCTATGATGTCAGCAGGAGAACCATGGGAAGATTATCATCATCATTCCCATCTTCTTGATTATGAAGACAACAATATCAGTGAACTATATCACCCATCTATCAAAAATTTCTTTTCGAATTCTTTACCGATTAATGAAATTGACTCTGAGTGAAGCTTATCAAATATTGAAGAAACAATTTCTATCAATATTTCGACTAAACCTGGCATTGTAGAAAATATTCATGTCGGTGTATCTTGTTCTCCATCAGAACTTGACTCATATCGCTCTCTTTTTCATGAATTTAGTGACGTATTTGCTTGGTCTTACGAGGAAATTCTAGGCATAGATACTAGTATAGTTGAACACACTATTAATATGTATTCTGATGCCAAACCGGTTTGTCAATGGCTTCATCATGTTCATTCGAAGAAAGCCATTGCCATCAAAGCAGAAGTTGAATTTTTTTTCGTGTTGGTTTCATTTACCCTGTTCCACTAACTGAGTGGGTTTCCAATATCATTCCTATTATGAAAAAACAAGGAACCATTAGAGTGTGCATCGATTATCGGGATGTTAATCATGCTTTTCCAAAAGACAACTATCCTACTCACTTTATCGACCAGATTATTGACGATTGTTCTAGATGTGAAATATTCTCATTCATGAATGGATTTTCCGACTACAATCAAATCAATATTTTCCCATATGACCAACATAAGACAACTTTCATTTGTCCCTGAGGCACATTCGCATATAGGAAAATTCTGTTTGGTTTAAAGAACGTTGGGGAAACTTTTCAGAGAGCAATGGATTATGCTTTTAACGACATCAAGCACATTGTTCAACCATATCTGGATGATTTACCAGCACATTCACGAAATTGGAATGATCACGCGATGCATTTGAGAGCCATTTTCTTACATTGTTGACACTAAAAGATACACCTCAATCCACATAAATGTGTGTTTTGTGTTGGTTCTGGTTGACTGCTTAGATTCGTAGTCTCAAAATAAGGAATTCGAATAGACCCACTGAAGGTTCAGGCCATTCTTGATTTTCCTGCACCATCAAACTTACTTCAGATACAGAAAATTCAAGGAAAGGCTAACTTCCTAAGAAGGGTCATTCCAAACTATGCCGAAATGGCTAAAGTATTTACTTGATTATTGAAAAAGGGGGTTACCTTCCATTGGGACCAAGTTGCGCAAGCTTCTTTTGATGTTGTCAAGGACATTCTTGTCCGAGCATCATTAATTTATCCTCCAAATTATCAAAATTATTATTTCCTATATATCGTCACGGCTAAAATGACCATCGCTATGGTTTTGGTCCAAGTAGAAGATGGAATTGAACATCCGATCTATTATTTGAGTTGTAATCTCAATGATACGGAAGTTAAGTACTCGTACGTGGAAAATCTTGCCTTGGAAGCTGTTCAAGTTGTCTAAAGATTTTTCCATTATATCGTGCTCTAAAAAACAACAATAGTTTCGGATTGCAACCCCATGACTTATATATTATTGTAATATTCCAAAATTGGAATAGCTCAGTAGGCCTGCTGAAATAACGCACTTCTAAGAATTATGTGCACAGAAATGAGTTTGCAGCTCTTGGATCCCTTATATCAGCTCATCTAAGATCTAAATCCAAAAGGAGAGAAAAAATAAATCAAACTAGGTGGCTTAAACAGATCTCCCACAAACTAGTCTAGCTGAAAAGCACCCAAAGAGAGGGGTTGCAGCTATATGCAAAACTGCTTCGGAAATAACACAGATCCACTGAAGCACAAGAGTATGCTGATATGGAGGTTCAAATATCAGATGTATAAAATAAAATCAGATGTACATTACATCCCATACATTGTAGAAGATAAAGAATAAGACAATACAGGAAAACTCCTTGGAATTGAGGTGCTACATCCATAAGAAAAGTCTGTAGAAACTTGACAACGTTATTTTTATGAGTTGAAGTAGCAGTTTATTAATCCTTAGATCTAGAGCATATATGTACATAAAAATTTAGATCTAATAAAATCTGTGTACAAGAAAGGCTCATCTATACAATCCCTTTGGGGTTTTGTGCAAAACTTGAAGCAAAGAGAGTAGATCTGAGATCTAAAGTTGAAGATCTACAGAAATATTCAGAAATTTATGAATCATACAACAGGACAGAAGATCAGAAATAAAAAAAACATGGATTTGTTGGCCAATCCATGGATCACCACAGTGAGAGGAAGAATCCTAACACCGAATATCTCTCTTCCAAAATGCAGACAAAACACCCTGCAACTTCAAACTTGCAAATAACGCAATCCAGGGAGAGAGAATACACTGTAGGTTCTGAGAATTATTTTGCCTGATGCCAAGGTCTAGATCTGAAGCTCAATCAGCTAATGCACTCTTCAAGGAGGTTAAAAGACACACTCACTGAGAAGAGGCACCAACATAATCTAGATATGAGCAGATCTAGTTTCTCCACTTGCTGCAACTCACAAGGACAACCCAACCCTCAACAAGACCAATGTTGTAGGTGTAAGGTGAAGCTTGGCCCAAGCCTGATAGTGGAAAATATAGAACAAGTCTCCTCCAAGAGCTGCTCAAGGAAGGAGGTGGGATTCCTAAACAGGAAAACCCACAATGAAGGATGTCTCAGCAGACAATACCTTCAGAAAATAATATCTTCAACAACCCTTTCATGCTACTCTCCTCTTCCTTTTATAATATTGGAGTATTTTCAAACCCTAAACCACTTCATTAGTTTATCCCCTTTCACATGTAGAACCTCTATCTAGAACAACGTTGTGCCTCAAGGAGGTTAAATGCATCTAGATTGCGTTGTTGATTTGGTCAATGTTGACCTAGTCTCATGGTTTAAACCCATTCACACTTGCAAGAGTTTATTTATATGGCTCAGATATGTATCTGTTCACATAGGCATTGATTTATTTTGTATTTCAGAAGTTTTACATGTCCTCCTTTACATTTTATTCATCAATATGAAATGAAAAACAAAATAAGGCAAAATAAAATATTCCCATTAGCTTGGGCTAATTGGGAATATTACAGTCCTCCCCTCTAAGATGTTTCTTGTCCTCAAGAAACTGAAAAGGTGAGAGCTACAAAATCTCCCCTTCTTCTCTTGTGGCCCCGTCATCCAATAGTAGCCACCATTTCTCCAAATTTTCTGCAATAGTTTCGTCTCCCAATGGTCCCTCCTCGATGTGCAAGTTGGACCTTGGTGAATAAACCCAATGGCTCTCATCATGAAAGAATGTAAGGTTGTTATGGAAACCTTCTTGCTTATCCATGGCCTCCTCAATATAGAAGTGATGACAATCATGGGGAATTCCATTATTCATGAAAGACTCCCATCTCCATCCTATCATCCAGATGAAGTGGATCACCTCCCAGCTTGGTAATCCATAGAAAAAAACCTCCACAATACATATGAGAGGCATGTTCTCAATGGACATATGGCTCACTCCACAAAGAGACAAGTGATATATCATAGTGAACATACAATATCTCATGCTCCCATTGAAGCATACAGTGAAAAAAGAGTGGGGAACTCCTCTCCCCGAAGACACATCCCACCAATGTGCCTCTCCTCTAACCATGTTCCCAAGAGTAAGAACATTCCAACATATGGAATCATGATAAGAAACATGCTAGCTGCCATGTATGATAAAGGAGAAGGAAGATGCTCCCTCATGTGCAACCAGCGTAGTTTTACCCTTAACTGCCATAGAATAGGAGATGAAAAGTGCCTCCCCCAACACTTGTTTGCTGCCCCATCCCTCTTGAATTCTTGGAGAAGGTGCATCATATTTGGTGTAAAATAATCACACCATGAAGAATATTCTCCAAGGAATGACTTGCATCAACATAGTTCATAGCCTTGAGTGGCCCATGAAACCCATCATAAATAGTGCCCCCTCTTGGCACACTGTCCTGCAAATGAGTGTTAGAAAAATATAAGCATATAGGAGATACATCATAACATTCAGTAAGGCAAGTTCCCCCATATACTTGTTTAATATCAGTGAGGTAACTCATGGATGAGTCTCCTCTCACACTCAATGAGGAAGGAGGTATGAGTGATGGCTCCTCCCAAGAGCTATGTTCCTCCCTCTCTAACAAATAGTTCATGCACTTCCCCATACGAGAGTGCACCTCTTCCTTGAAACCTTCCCATATGAATCCACCCAAGAAAGTATGATATGCTCTATTGAAACCAATAGGTTTGGAAAGTAGGATCTCATTGGTTGTATTTAGTAGTCCCTCCTTGAGCTTGGAGTCTCTAACCAAAAGGATAATATTATAGAAATAAATGACTCCATCAACTACCTTAAACCTCCCGTCCATTACCTCCCCATCAAGAACCCCACATGTGAAAAGGTCCTTAGAGTATTCCATCATGAGTTGGGAATCCCAATAAGGATCCAGGCTTCCCAAGAATGACAACACTGTAGAGGTCTGAAATGCAGCCCCTGCCATGTCATGGATCTCCTCTTTGACATGATTTATGTCAAGATCACATGTTGGAGCATTGTAATCTTCCCTTTGTTACCTCCTTTGTAGCTGATCTTGCCCAAGACAAGATTGAAGCAGATGGAAATAAACTTCCCCTCGAAAAGTCCTTGTCTTCCAATAATTCCTTAGTCTGGCCCATGCATGCAAGAGAGTCAACATCCTCTTGTCATGTTCAGAAATATCTTTTATGAATGAAGGTACCATGGTCTACCCCAAAGATATGGAGTTACCATGTGTCCTCATGTCCATGCCATCATAGACTTCTGATTCGTCTTTCCTCAGTGTTGATAACTGAGTGGGAGATAGAAATTCCCCTTTCAGGAGATTTCTCACCTCTCTTCTGAATTCATGAGAGATTATCTGCGCTGTGCTAGCTTCTCCCAAGGCTCCCTCCTTAGCCAAGTATGAAAATGTTGTCCATAGTTGAGAGAACACTTTAGTTTTCCTCCAATCAAGAGGTGCTTGAGGTGCTTTTTTTGTGACTGCGTTATCATCTCCTCCCTTCCCCTCATTTTCTTAAATAGTTGAAGTTGCCTCATCATCAATAAGAGACTTTAGATCTTGTTCATCTATTGAAGGAGGAATCTTCATGCCTTCCTCTTGAGAAGAGAGCCCTTCATCCAATTGAGATATTTCCCTTGGCAAGGCATCAAACAAACTTACGCCTTCTTCCATGGTTTTCAGAAATCGAGTTGGATTCATAGACCCTCCCAACTCATGCAAAAGATTTGTTTGAGATGGTTTGATAGTTTCAACAGAAGATGTTACACATGAAGCTTCATAAAACATTTCTACTAATATTTAAATAAAATTTGCATAAGTAGGTGTATTTGCATTTCTTAAGGAAAAGGATTCAAACAACCACCAAGCATATGCTTTACCTTCAAGAGGCAATGCTACCAGTTTGATGGCTTCAATTTCTGAAACACGATGTCGTTGCACAAATTTGCTAAGCTCCTCCACCCAAATCCTAACTGGACATTTAGGGGTCCCATAAAACGTAGATAGATATAATCTACCCATACCATGCTGCTCCTCCTTTGTGCTTCTGTCCTCCTTGATCTTGCATAACCTTTGGAAGTTCAAGTGATCTTTTAACTCCTTAGATTGAGCTTCATATTCGAGCAAATACTCACTAAGAGTCTCCTTCTTGGTCACACCTCCTTTCTTCCTCTTCATGAAGAAATCACTGACAAAGTGTTGAAGATTTGGTGATATGGCTGAGTGCACATATCCATGAGATGAGGATTTAGAACTTTCCTCATGTATAGATCTTGTAGATCTGATTGAGGGATCTTCCTGCTCTTCCCTCCTCATTTCTTTGATGTCTTTCTTGATACCTTGCAGAGCTTGAGATAGAAGTTTTTTGAACCTATTATCTCCAGAAAACAGGGTTTACTCTGGTTTCTATTGCAAATATCATCATGCCCATGAGAAGAATCCATGCTACTTTAAGCTCACGGGCTGAGCCAATATGGCAGCTCTGATACCACTGTAATATTCCAAAATTGGAATAGCTCAGCAGGCTTGCCGAAATAACACACTTATGGGAATTATGTGTACAGAAATGAATTTTTAGCTCCTATATCCCTTATATCAGCTCATCTAAGATCTAAATCCAAAAGGAGAGAAAAAACAAATCAAACTAGGTGGGTTAAACAAATCTCCCACAAACTAGTCTAGCTGAAAAGCACCAAAAGAGAGGGGCTGCAGCTATATGCAAGACTGATTTAGAAATAACGCAGATCCACTGAAGCACAAGAGTAGGATGATATGGAGGTTCAAATTTCATATTTATAACAACAAATAAGATGTACATTACATCCCATACATTGTACAAGAGAAAGAATAAGACAATACAGGAAAAATACTCAGAAATGAGGTGCTACAGCCATAAGAAAAGTCTGCAGAAACTTGATAGCATTATTTTTATGAGCTAAAGTAGAAGTTTATTAGTCCTCAGATCTATAGAATATCTATACATAAAAATTTATATCTAATACAGATCTGTGTACAAGAAAGGCTCATCTATAGATTCCCCTTGGGGTTTTGTGCAAAACTTGAAGCACATAGAGTAGATCTGAGATCTAAAGTTGCAGATCTGTAGAAATATTTAGAAATTTCTGAAGCATACAATAGGAAAGTAGATTATATCTGAAACAAACATGGATTGGGTGGCCAATCCATGGATCACCATAGTAAGAGGAAGAATCCTAACACTGGAGATCTCTCCTCCAAATTCAGACAAAACACCCTGCAACTACAAACTTGCAAATAATGCAATCCAGGGAGAGAGACTACGTTGTAGGCTCTGAGAACGCTTTGGACTGATGTCAAGGTCTGGATCTGAAGCTAAATTAGCTAATCCAGTCTTCCAGGAGGTTAAAATACACACTAACTAATAAGAGGCACCAACATAATCTAGATTTGAGCAGATCTAGTTTCTCCACTTGCTGCAACTCACAAGGACAGACCAACCCTCAACAGGACCAGCACTGTAGGTGTAAGGTGAAGCTTGGCCCAAGCCTGATAGTGGAAAATATAGAACAAGTCTCCTCCAAGAGCTACTCTAGGAAGGAGATAGGATTCCTAAATAGGAAAACCTACAATGAGGGATGTCTCAGCAGACAATACCTTCAGAAAATAATATCTTCAACAACCCTTTCATGCTGCTCTCCTCTTCCTTTTATAATATTGGAGCCTTTTCAAACCTTAAACCACTTCATTAGTTTAGCCCCTTTCACATGTAGAACCTCTATCTAGAAAAACGTTGTGCCTCAAGGAGGTTCAATGCATCTAGACTTCGCTATTGATTTGGTCAATGTTGACCCAGTCTCATGGTTTAAACCCATTCACACCTGCAA
Source organism: Pinus albicaulis (assembly GCA_034641835.2). Taxonomy (NCBI): domain Eukaryota; kingdom Viridiplantae; phylum Streptophyta; class Pinopsida; order Pinales; family Pinaceae; genus Pinus; species Pinus albicaulis. Next base: position 1,309,068,455 of record CM076580.1, read on the forward strand.
GAGTTTATTTATATGGCCCAGATATGCCTCTGTTCACATAGGCATTGATTTATTTTGTATTTTTAGGAGTCTTACATGTACTTCTTTACATTTTATTCATCAATATGAAATGCAAAACAAAAAAAGGAAAAATAAAATAGTCCCATTAGCTTGGGCTAATTGGGAATATTACAGTCCTCCCCTCCAATATGTTTCTTGTCCTCAAGCAACTGATAAGGTGAGAGCTGCAAAATCTCCCCTTCTTCTCTTGTGGCCCCCTCATCCAATAGTCTCCACCATTGCTCTAGATTTTCTGCAATAGTTCTATCTCCCAATGGTCCCTCCTCAATGTGAAAGTTGGCACTTGGTGAATAAACCCAATGGCTCTCATCATGAAAGAATGGAAGGTTTTTATGGAAACCTTCTTTCTTATCCATGGCCTCCTCAAGATAGAAGTGATGAAAATCATGGGGAATTCCATTATTCATGAAAGACTCCCATCTCCATGCTATCATCCAGATGAAGTGGATCACCTCCCAGCTTGGAAATCCATAGAAAAAATCCTCCCCAATACATATGAGAGGCATGTTCTCAACGGACATATGGCTCACTCTACAAAGAGACAAGTGATCTATCATAGTGACCATACAATATCTCATGCTCCCATTGAAGCATGCAGTGCAAAAAGAGTGGGGAACTCCTCTCCCCGAAGACACATCCCACCAATCTGCCTCTCCTCTAACCATGTTCCCAAGAGTAAGAACATTTCCAACATATGGAATCATGATAAGAAACATGCTAGTTGCCATGTATGATAAAGGAGAAGGAAGATGTTGCCTCATGTGCAACCAGCATAGTTTTACCCTTAGTTGCCATAGAATAGGAGATGACAAGTGCCTCCCCCAACACTGGTTTTCTGCCCCATCCCTCTTGAATTCTTGGAGAAGGTGCATCAAATTTGGTGTAAAAGAATCACACCATGAAGAATATAATAACTTTCCAACATTCTCCAAGGAATGACTTGCATCAACATAGTTCATGGCCTTGAGTGGCCCATGAAACCCATCATAAATAGTGCCCCCTCTTGGCACAATTCCCTACAAATGAGTGTTAGAAAAATATAAGCATATAGGAGATACATCATAACATTCACGAAGACAATTTCCCCCATATACTTGTTTCATATCAGTGAGGGAACTCATGGATGAGTCTCCTCTCACACTCAATGAGGAAGGAGGTATGAGTGATGGCTCCTCCCAAGAGCTATGTTCCTCCCTCTCTAAAAAATAGTTCATTCACTTCTCCATATGAGAGTGCACCTCTTCCTTGAAACCTTCCCATATGAATCCACCCAAGAGAGTATGATATGCTCTAATGAAACTAGTGGGTTTGGAAAGCAGGATCTCATATGTTGCATTTAGTAGTCCCTCCTTGAGCTTGGAGTCTCTAACCAAAAGGATAAGATTATAGAAATAAATGACTCCATCAACTACCTTAAACCTCCCATCCATTACCTCCCCATCAAGAACCCCACATGTGAAAAGGTCCTTGGAGTATTCCATCATTTGTTAGGAATCCCAATAAGGATCCAGGCTTCCCAAGAATGACAACGCTGTAGAGGTCTGAAATGTAGCACCTATCATGTCATGGATATCCTATTTGACATGCTTGATGTCAATATCACATGTTGGAGCATTTTAATCTTCCCTTTGTTGCCTCCTTGACAGCTGATCTTGCCCAAGAAAAGATTGAAGCAGATGGAAATCAACTTCCCCTCAGAAAGTCCTTGTCTTCCAATACTTCCATAGTCTGGCCCATGCATGCAAGAGAGTCAACATCCTCTTGTAATGTTTAGAAATCTCTTTTATGAGTGAGGGTACCATGGACTTCCCCAAATATATGGAGTTTCCATGTGTCGTCATGTCCATGCCATCATAGACTTTTGATTCTTCCTTCCTCAATGCTGATAACTGAGTGGGAGATAGTAAAGCCCCTTTCAGGAGATTGCTCACCTCTCTTCTGAATTCATGAGAGATTCTTTGTGTTGTGTTGGCTTCTCCCAAGGCTTCGTCCTTAGCCAAGTATGCAAATGCTGCCCATAGTTGAGAGAACACTTTAGTTTTCCTCCAATCAAGAGGTGCTTGAGGTGATTTTGTTGTGACTGCGTTATCATCTCCTGCCTTCCCCTCCTTTTCTTCAATATTTGAAGTAGCCTCACCATAAATAAGAGACCTTAGATCTTGGCCATCTATTGAAGGAGGAATCTTCATGCCTTCCTCTTGAGAAGAGAGCCCTTCATCCAATGGAGATGTTGCCCTTGGAAAGGCATCAAACAAACTTACACCTTCTTCCATGGTTTTCAGAGATTGAGTTGGATTCATAGACCCTCCCAAATCATGCAAAATATTTTTTTGAGATGGCTTAATAGTTTCAACATAAGATGTTACAAATGAAGCTTCATCAAACCTTTCCACTACTATTTCATTAAACTTTGCATAAGTAGGTGTATTTGCATTTATTAAGGAAAAGGATTCAAACAACCACCAATCATATGCTTTGCCTTCAAAATGTAGTGCTGCCACTTTCATGGCTTCAATTTCTGAAACTCGATGTCGTTGCACAAATTTTCTAAGCTTCTCCACCAAAATCCTAATTGGACATTCAGGGGTTCCATCAAAAGTAGATAGATAGAATCTACCCATACCATGCTACCCCTCCTTTGAGCTTCTTTCCTTCTTAATCTTGCAGAAACTTTGGAAGTTCAAGTGATCTTTGAACTCCTTAGACTGAGCTTCATATTCCAGCAAATACTCACTAAGAGTCTCCTTCTTGGTCACACCTCCTTTCTTCCTCTTCATGAAGAAATCACTGATAGAGCATTGAATATTTGGTGATATGGCTGAGTGCACATATCCATGAGATGAGGATTTAGAACTTTCCTCATGTATAGATCTTGTATATATGATTAAGGGATCTTCCTGCTCTTCCCTCCTCATTTCTTTGATGTCTTTTATGATACCTTATAGAGATTGAGATAGAAGTTTTATGAACCTCTTCTCTCCACACAACAAGGATTTACTCTGTTTTCTCTTGCATATCTCCTCCTCCCCATGAAAATACTCCATGATTCTTGAATCTCACAGGCTAAGCCAAGATGGCAGCTCTAATACTACTGTAATATTCCAAAATTGGAACAGCTTAGCAGGCCTGCTGAAATAACGCACTTCTGAGAATTTTGTGCACAGAAATGAGTTTCTAGCTCATGGATCCATTATATCAGCTCATCTAATATCTAAATCCAAAATGAGAGAAAATTCAAATCAAACTAGGTGGGTTAAACAGATCTCCCACAAACTAGTATAGTTGAAAACACCCAAAGAGAGGGGTTGCAGCTATATGGAAGACTGCTTCAAAAATAACGCAGATCCACTGAAGCACAGGAGTAGTCTGATATGGAGGTTCAAAGATCAGATTTATAACAACAAATTAGATGTACATTATAGCCCATACATTTTACAAGAGAAATAATAAGACAATACAGGAAAAATACTCAGAAATGAGGTGCTACAGCCATAATAAAAGTCTGCAGAAAGTTGAAAATGTTATTTTTATGAGTTCAAACAACATTTTATTAATCCCCAGATCTAGAGAATATTTGTACATAAAAATTTAGATCTAGTATAGATATGTATACAACAAAGTATCATCTATACATTCCCCTTGGGGTTTTGTGCAAAACATGACGCACAGAGAGTAGATCTGAGATCTAAAGTTGCAGATCTGTAGAAATATTCAGAAATTTCTGAAGCATACAAGAGGATAGTAGATTAGATCTGAAACAAACATGGATTGGGTGGCCAATCCATGGATCACCACAGTGAAAGGAAGAATCCTAACACCGGATATCTCTCCTCCAAAATGCAAACAAAACACCCTGCAACTGCAAAATTGCAAATAACATAGTCCAGGGAGAGAGATTGTAATATCCAAAATCTGGAACATCTAGCAAGGCATCTCTAGAAAACACATTTTCTAGTAATGGGTTCTACATGAATTGAAACCAAGACCTAGATCCCTTAGACCAATGTGTCTAAGTGCTAAATCCAAGAGGAGGCTCTAAAGAAATCCTTCTAAGTGGGTTAAACAGATCTCCCACACTTAGATGTCCTCAAAAAGTACCTGATGAGGGACTGCAACAAATCTTGAACAATATATGGAGAGACAACATTATTCTATAGCTATGAACACATGAATAGATTTATAGCCAACAAATATATGATATAGCAGCAAATGTATACAATGTGTGGAGGAATCAATCACTCCAGCTAGGAAATGAAAGCCTCAATGAGACATATACATGATAATGGAAAACATTTCTATATGAAAATACAATGATATGACAATGATAGCTCAAGCAATGTGGGGGAGCAAGCTCTCAACCCCTGAAAATAACTATACAACAATCCTTGAGAGGATTGGTTGAAATGCAAGTACAAATGGAAAATCTACATAAATGACAGAGTTGCTGGGAAGCTGCTGCAACTCAAAACAGTAATAACATGGAGATGGATGAATAAGATGTACAATCTGTAGCAAACCCCCTCCAATGGATATCTCAAGTGTAAGGTTGATCCCAGCACTGAAGATCTTTCCCTCCAAGAAGATGGTACAACCCCTCACTACAAATGTGTACTGAAATAACGAAGTATGGAGGCTGGATTGTGCTGTCTATGATGGGAGATGTTGGCCTTGATGCCAAAATATGAAAATATACCTTGGAAACCTTCCTTACTAACCTTCCCGAGGAATAGAGACTCCCTCCTCTAAAAGATGATACAAGGAATAGTGTTGTGGAACCCCTCCACTGCAACAACCAGCAACACTACATTATACTTCAGCAAAAATAATGAAGTGACTGAATATGTGGCTTTGGAATTGAGAAAATATGTGGAGAAAATGAAGTGCAATCCTTCAAGAGGCCTCTCAAGAAGGAGAGGAAATCCTAAATAGGAATCCCTCGTGCTAAGCAACATTTCAACTCAGCTGAATAGCCAGAGAATGCAAATAGTCTTCAGACTAAAATAAATATGCTCCAAGATATCTCACTATGGCTGCCTCTTCCTCCTTTCATGCAAGTGAATTCATCTTTGCCCTAGACCCCACACATTAGGGTTTCTTCCACATGGAATATTCCTTCCTCTCAAATTGCGTTGTCTTCTCATGCAAGCTACACCTCTTAGGCAGCACTATTGACTTGGTCAAACTTGACCTTGTCCTCATGCATTTTCCCCTTTCATACTGGAAGGTGCAAAATCAAACTTCTCCATTGATCCTTTTCACACTATGAAGGATCGTATTCCTACTCATGGGCCTTTTACCCATTTTATTCACCTCCTAAGTGAAATCAACAAAAAATAATATTCCAATTTTCTGCATGCAAATTTTGGAATATTACAATCCTCCCCTCTCAAAGATTGCTTGTCCTCAAGTAAGTGCACGGATAGACTAATTTTTTATTTCCTCCTCTCCCTGTAGCATCCATGTATGATGATCTCCTCCAAGGAAAGTGATGCTATCTCATTAATAAATTTTCCACATTTCTCCTCCTCAGCATGCAAGTCAGCTGTCAAGCCATCATCTGTAAAGGTGAGATACTCAAGAGGATAACAAGGTGATGTCTAGAGGTCCCTTTGAAGAATGGGATCTACAATATAATGGGAACTATATTTCCCACATGGATCCTCCATCTCCAAGCTATGAGCCATGCAAAACGAGTCACCTTCCAACTAGGAAACTCCTGAAAGTTGTCATCCACCTTTGGCTCCGAAAAAGTAGGTGGGATGAAAATCTGCACATGGTAGACTATGTAGCCTACCCCACACTATCCATTTCTCCACTTATGATAAGTGTAGAGTGGTGGCTGTCCATGGGCTACAATAAGTTTTCCCTCAAGTGGAAAAATGAGAACTAGACCTCCAAAGATCTCTCCCCCAACGCTACAAATCAAGCTGGCCCAAGTATCTCCATATATGATGAGTTGGAATTCATCATCATATGGCATCTAATCCATCATACGGCTCACCTCATAAAGTGAAAAATGTGTTGCTAAGGTAACCATATCATATCTCATGCTCCCCTCAGAGCATGTAGTGCAAAAAGTGTGGGATAATTCTCCCTCAAAGGACACATTCACCCAATGTGTCTCTCTCGCAAGTATGCTCCTCATAAAGACAGAAAAATAGAGCCATAGGGAGAAAAAATGATAATCATACTTGCTGCCATATGCAACAAATGAGAAGGACAATGGTCCCTCAAGTGCAACCAACACAGCTTGATCCTCAACTGCAATAGAGACTGATAAAATGGGTGGCTTCTCAACCACTTTCCTGCTGCTCCAATCTCCTCATAAGTATGGAGGAATTGAATGATGTAAGGTGTACAATGAGAGTGTCCTCCATAATATATATCTTCCCCAAGTCCTCCTAGGGAAGGCCCATCAATCATTCTTATGGCCTCAACTAGACCATGAAGCTCTAAATAAAGAATGCTCCTCCTTGGAGCAACATCCTGCATATGTATGGTTAAGGGACATACATCATATAAATAATCATGAAAATAATCATCACCCTTACCATATGTTCTTCTCATACAAGTGGAGTGGCTCATAAGTGAGTCTCCCCTCATCCCCAAAGAGAAAAGAGGTGGTTGTGATAACTCCTCCAAAGATTTATGTCTCTCCTCCATCTGCATCTCATCCATTCTTCTCCTCATATGCTGATATATCTCCTCCTCAAAGCCCATCCAAGAATACCCCTCCATGATGGTGAAGTATGCACTCATAGAACAAGTGGGATTGAAAAGGAAATCCTCATGAACTGCTTGCAGCAACTTCATCTTGAGCTTGGAAAATCTTGTAAAGAAGATCCTACCATGATAGTAGATGACCCCATCTCTGGTTGAGTATCCCTCCTCATGCAACTGGTCATCCAAGATCATGCAACTGAAAATATCCTTGGAATACTCCACCAACAGCTGGAAGCTCCAATATGGATCTAACCTCCATAGTGATAGCACTGATGGTTTCTCATTAAGAGCATCTGTCATATGGTCATCCTCCTCTTTGACATATCATATGCCAAAGATGCAAGTTAGAAGGCTGCTATCCTTCCCCTGCTGCTTCTGCCATAGCGTAGAATCTGAAATGGAAGTGGGTACTGATGATGTTGAGGGAATGCACCCTCTCTCCTTGAGTCTACCCAAGACTCCCAGCACTGTATCAAGCTCTCCTAAGGTTTCCACCCTCCTAAAATCAATGAGTGGTGCCTCAACTGATGAAGCATCCATCCTCCTCTGCTGATCCAGTGGTCTCCTCGGCAAAATGTCTCCATGCAATGAGACATCCTCAACAAGAGATGAATGAATAGATGAATGGAGAAAACTCTCCATGCTTCCACTGCGCAATACAATCACCTTCTTAGGTGCATCAACCTCCAGAAGTGAATAGGGATGTACACTCCACCATGTGTGTTTCATGAATCCTTCTATCAAATCTTTCCACTGATGCCTTAGTGAAACTAACACAATATGGAATGTTTACATTTCTCAAAGAAAATGATTCTAAGATCCACCAGGCATAAGCCTTACCTCTCAAATGCAGCACTGCAACTTTTATGGCTTCATCCTCCAGTATTTGGTGCTGCTGCAAGAAGGTCTCTAACTTATCCACCCAAGCTTTGGCTTGACATGCAGGTGAACCTTCAAAGGTAGATAGAAGAAATCTATCTTGCTGCTCTCTTGCTTTCACCTTCATCTTGAAAAAATCTGAAAAACTAAGATGATCTTGGAATTTCTAAGTTTAAAACTCATACTCTTTCAAGAAATTACTAAGGGCTTCCCTCCCAACAAATTATTCTCTTCTTTCCATTTCTATTCTGGAAATCCTGGGCATGTGATTGTGCTATGAATGCAAGTGTGTAGCTGCTTGCTCACACTCTCCACTTGACAATCTAGAGTTTGTTGTAGATTCAAACCCTCTCAGATATTCTCCATACATATCCTCCGTAATATTATTGAATTCTTCATGAATATCATGTATAGATTTAGGAAGAAGCTTTGTGAGCTTATCCCCTTTCTTTTCTCCAAAATACGGAGTCTTTCTCCTGCTTATTTCTTTGTCTCCTTGATGAGAATAGGAAGTGTAGGGTTCTTCCTCTTCTTTCTGCTTATCCTCCTTGGGGAGGTTCTTCATGGATCTAAAATATGATGAGATAAAACTAATACTCTTCAATCTTCTGATCTCTTGGGCTTAGACTCACAGGCTGAGCCAAGACTATGCTTTGATACCACTGTAATATCCCAAATCTAGAACATCTAGCAAGGCATGACTGGAAAATGAATTTTCCAGTAATGACTGCTACAGGAATTGAAACCAAGACCTGTATCCCTTAGAAAAATGTGTCTAAGTGCTAAATCCAAGAGGAGGCTCCAAAGAAATCCTTCTAAGTGGGTTAAACAGATCCCCCACACTTAGATGTCCTAAAAAAGTACCTGATGAGGGACTGCAACAAATCTTGAACAAGAGATGGAGAGACAACATTATTCTATAGATGTGAACACAAGAAGAGATGTATAGCCAAAAAATATATGATATAGCAGCAAATATATACAATGTGTGGAGGAATCAATCACTCCAACTAGGCAATGGAAGCCTCAATGAGACATATACATGACAATGGAAAACACTGCTACATGAAAGAGAGCCCTGGCTCAAATAATGGAGTTTATAGGAGATAGTGCAATATAAAAGATGAAAATAGAAGGATAGCTCAAGTAATGTGGGGGAGAAAGATCTCAACCCCTGAAAATAACTATACAAAAATCCTTAAGAGGATTGGCTGAAATACAAGTACAAATGGAAAATCTACAGAAATGTCGGAGTTACTGGGCAGCAACTACAACTCAAAACTGTAATAACATGGAGATGACTGAATAAGATGTAAAATCTGTAGCAAACCTCCTCCAATGGATCTCTCAAGTGCAAGTCTGATCCCGTCATTGAAGATCTTGCCCTCCAAGAAGCTGGTGCAACCCCTCACTACAAATGTGTACTGAAATAACGCAGTATGGAGGCTGGATTGTGTTGTCTATGATGGGAGACATTGGCCTTGATGAAAAAATATGAAAATATTCCCTGGAAACCTTCCTTACTAACCTTCCCGAGGAATAGAGACTCCCTCCTCTGAAAGATGAGACAAGGAATGGTGTTGTGGAACCCCTCCATTGCAACAACTAACAACACTAGATTATACTTTAGCAGAAATAACATAGTGACTGAATATGTGGCTTTGGCCTTGAGCCAAGATGTGGAGAAAATGAAGTGAAATTCTTCAAGAGGCCTCTCAAGAAGAAGAGGAAATCCTAAACAGGAATCCCTCGTGCTAAGCAGCACTGCAACTCAGTTGAATAGTTGGAGAATGCAAATAGTCTTTAGACTAAAATCAATATGCTCCAAGATATCTCACTATGGCTGCCTCTTCCTCATTTTATGCAAGTGAATGCCTCTTTTCCCTAGACCCCACACATTAATGTTTCTTCCACAAGTAATATTCCTCCCTCTCAAACTGCGTTGTCTTCTCATGCAAGCTACACCTCTTAGGCAGTGTTGTTGACTTGGTCAAACTTGACCTTGTCCTCATGCATTTGCCCCTTTTCATACTATAAGGTGAAAAATAAAACTGTTCCATTGATCCTTTTCACACTATGAAGGATCTTATTCCTACTCATGGGCCTTTTACCCATTTTATTCACCTCCTAAGTGAAATCAGCAAAAATTAATATTCCAATTTGCTGCATGAAAATTTTGGAATATTACAGAGACTGCATTGTAGGCTCTAAGAATGCTTTGGCCTGATGCCAAGCTCTAGATATGAATCTCAATCAGCTAATGCACTCTGCCAGGAGGTTAAAAGACACACTCACTAAGAAGAGGCACCAACATAATCTAGATTTGAGCAGATCTAGTTTCTCCACATGCTGCAACTCACAAGGACAGCCCAACCCTCAATAGGACCAGCGCTGTAGGTGTAAGGTGAAGCTTGGCCCAAGCTTGATAGTGGACAAGATAGAACAAGTCTCCTCCAAGATCTACTCAAGAAAGGAGGTAGGATTCCTAAATAGGAAAACCCACAATGAGGGATGTATCAGTAGATAATACCTTTAGAAAATAGTATCTTCAACAACCCTTTCATGCTGCTCTCCTCTTCCTTTTATAATATTGGAGTCTTGTCAAACCATAAACCACTTCATTAGTTTAGCCCCTTTCACATGTAGAACCTCTATCTAGAATAGCATTGTGCCTCAAGGAGGTTCAATGCATCTAGACTGCACTGTTGATTTGGTCAACGTTGACCCAGTCTCATGGTTTAAACCCATTCACACCTGCAAGAGTTTAATTATAAGGCCTAGATATGTCTCTGTTCACATAGGCATTGATTTATTTTGTATTTTCAGGAGTTTTACATGTCCTCCTTTACATTTTATTCATCAATATGAAATGAAAAACAAAATAAGGAAAAATAGAATATTCCCATTAGCTTGGGCTAATTGGGAATATTACATTCATCCCCTCCAAGATGTTTCTTGTCCTCAAGCAACTGATAAGGTGAGAGCTGAAAAATCTCCCCTTCGTCTCTTTAGGTCCCCTCATCCAATATTCTTCACCATTGCTCCAAATTTTCCGCAATAGTTCTGTTTCCTAATGGTCCCTCCTCAATGTGCAAGCTGGCCCTTTGTGAATAAACCCAATGGCTCTCATCATGAAAGAATGGAAGGTTGTTATGGAAACCTTCTTGCTAGTCCATGGCCTCCTCAAGATAGAAGTGATGACAATAATGGGGAATTCCATTATTCATGAAAGACTCCCATCTCCATGCTATCATCCAGATGAAGTGGATCACCTCCCAGCTTGGCAATCCATAGAAAAACTCCTCCCCAATACATAGGAGAGGCATGTTCTCAACGGACATATGGCTCACTCTACAAAGAGACAAGTGATCTATCATAGTGACCATACAATATCTCATGCTCCCATTGAAGCATGCAGTGCAAAAAGAGTGGGGAACTCCTCTCCCAAAGGACGCATCCCACCAATGTGCCTCTCCTCTAACCATGTTCCCAAGAGTAATAACATTTCCAACATATGGAATCATGATAAGAAACATGATAGCTTCCATGTATGATAAAGGAGAAGGAAGATGTTCCCTCATGTGCAACCAGCGCAGTTTTATCCTTAACTTCCATAGAATAGGAGATGGCAAGTGCCTCCCCCAACACTTGTTTTCTACCCCATCCCTCTTGAATTCTCAGAGAAGGTGCATCATAGTTGGTTTAAAATAATCACACCATGAAGAATATAATAACTTTCCAAGATTCACCAAGGAATGACCTGCATCAACATAGTTCATGGCCTTGAGTGGCCCATGAAACCCATCATAAATAGTGCCCGCTCTTGGCACAATGTCCTCCAAATGAGTGTTAGAAAAATATAAGCATATAGGATATACATCATAACATTCACGAGGACAAGTTCCCCCATATAATTTTTTCATATCAGTGAGGTAACTCATGGATGAGTCTCCTCTAACACTCAATGAGGAAGGAGGTATGAGTGATGGCTCCTCCCAAGAGCTATGTTCCTCCCTCTCTAACAAATAGTTCATGCACTTCTCCATATGAGAGTGCACCTCTTCCTTGAAACCTTCCCATATGAATCCACCCAAGAGAGTATGATATTCTCTAATGAAACGAGTGGGTTTGGAAAGCAGGATCTCATAGGTTGCATTTAGTAGTCCCTCCTTGAGCTTGGAGTCTCTAACCAAAAGGATAAGATTATAGAAATAAATGGCTCCCTCAACTACCTTAAACCTCCCATTCATTACCTCCCCATCAAGAACCCCACATGTGAAAAGGTCCTTGGAGTATTCCATCATGACTTGGGAATCCCAATAAGGATCCAGGCTTCCCAAGAATGACAGCACTGTAGAGGTATAAAATGCAGCCCCTGTCATGTCATGGCTCTCCTATTTGACATGCTTTATGTCAAGATCACATGTTGGAGCATTGTAATCTTCCCTTTGATGCCTCCTTTGCAGCTGATCTTTCCCAAGACAAGATTGAAGCAGATGGAAATCAACTTCCCCTTAGAAAGTCCTTGTCTTCCAATACTTCCTTAGTCTAGCCCATGCATGCAAGAGAGTCAACATCCTCTTGTCATGTTCAGAAATATATTTTATGAATGAAGATATCATGGGCTGCCCAAAAGATATGGAGTTACCATGTGTCCTCATGTCCATGCCATCATAGACTTTTGATTCCTCCTTCCTCAGTGTTGATAATTGAGTGGGAGATAACAATGCCCCTTTCAAGAGAGTGCTCACCTCTCTTCTGAATTCATGAGAGATTCTCTACGTTGTGCTAGATTCTCCCAAGGCTCCCTCCTTGGCCAAGTATGCAAATGTTGCCCATAGTTGAGAGAACACTTTAGTTTTCCTCCAATCAAGAGGTGCTTGTGGTGATTTTGTTGTGACTGCGTTATCATCTCCTGCCTTCCCCTCCTTTTCTTCAATAGTTGAAGTTGCCTCATCATCAATAAGAGACCTTAGATCTTGGTCATCTATTGAAGGAGGAATCTTCATGCCTTCCTCTTGAGAAGAGAGCCCTTCATCCAATGGAGATTTTTCCCTTGGAAAGGCATCAAACAAGATTACACCTTCTTCCATGGTTTTCAGAAATGGATTTGGATTCATAGACCCTCCCAATTCATGAAAAATATTTGTTTGAGATGGCTTGATAGTTTCAACAGAAGATGTTACACATGAAGCTTAATCAAACCTTTCCACTAATCTTTCAATAAACTTTGCATAAGTAGGTGTATTTTCATTTCTTAAGGAAATGGATTCAAACAACCACCAAGCATATGCTTTACCTTCAAAATGTAGTGCTGCCACTTTGATGGCTTCAATTTCTGAAACTCGATGTTGTTGCACAAATTTGCGAAGCTCCTCCACCCAAATCCTAATTGGACATTAAGGGGTTCCATCAAAAGTATATAGATAGAATCTTCCCATACAATGTTGCTCCTTCTTTGTGCTTATGTCCTCCTTGATATTGCAGAACCTTTGGAAGTTCAAGTGATCTTTGAACTCCTTAGATTGAGCTTCATATTCCAGCAAATACTCACTAAGAGTCTCCTTCTTTGTCACACCTCCTTTCTTCCTCTTCATGAAGAAATCACTGACAGAGCGTTGAAGATTTGGTGATATGGCTAAGTGAACATATCTATGAGATGAGGATTTATAAATTTCCTCATGTATAGATCTTGTAGATATGATTGAGGGATCTTCCTGCTCTTCCCTCCTCATTTCTTTGATGTCTTTTCTGATACATTGCATAGCTTGAGATAGAAGTTTTGTGAAACTCTTCTCTCTAGAAAAAAAGGGTTTACTCTAGTTTCTCTTACAGATCTCTTCCTCCCCATAATAATACTCCATGTTGCTTGAAGCTCATAGGCTAAGCCAAGATGGAAGCTCTAATACCACTGTAATATTCCAAAATTGGAACAGCTCAGCAGGCCTGTTGAAATAGCGCACTTCTGAGAATTTTGTGCACAGAAATGAGTTTTAATCTCTTGGATCCCTTATATCAGCTCATCTAAGATCTAAATCCAAAAGGAGAGAAAAAACAAATCAAACTAGGTGGGTTAAACATATCTCCCACAAACTAGTCTAGCGTAAAAGCACCTAAAGAGAGGGGTTGCAGCTATATACAAGACTTCTTCAGAAATAACGTAGATCCACTAAAGCATAGGAGTAGGCTGATATGGAGGTTTAAATATCAGATGTAAAACAAAAATCAGATGTACATTACAACCTATACATTTTACAAGAGAAAGAATAAGACAATACAGGAAAAATTCTTAGAAATGAGGTGCTACAACCATAAGAAAAGTCTGCAGAAACTTGACAGCTTCATTTTTATGAGCTAAAGTAGCAGTTTATTAATCCTCAAATCTAGAGCAGATATTTACATAAAAATTTAGATCTAATACAGATCTGTGTACAAGAAATTCTCATCTATACATTCCTCTTAGGGTTTTGTGCAAAACATGAAGCACAGAGAGTATATCTGAGATCTAAAGTTGAAGATCTGCAGAAATAGTCAGAAATTTCTGAAGAATACAATAGGAAAGTAGATCATATATGAAACAAGCATGGATTGGGTGGCCAATCCATGGATCACCACAGTGAGAGGAAGAATCCTAACACCGGAGATCTCTCCTCCAAAATGCAGACAAAACATCCTGCAACTGTAGACTTGCAAATAATGCAGTCAAGGGAGAGAGACTACACTGTAGGCTCTGAGAATGCTTTGGCTTGATGCCAAGGTCTGGATCTAAAGCTCAATTGGATAATGCACTCTTCGAAGAGTTTAAAAGACACACTCACTGAGAAGAGGCACTGACATAATCTAGATCTGAGTAGATCTAGTTTCTCCACTTGTTGCAACTCACTAGGACAACCTAACCCTCAACAGGACCAACACTATAGGTGTAAGGTGAAGCTTGGACCAAGCCTTACATTGGAAAATATAGAACAAGTTTCCTTCAAGAGTTTCTCAAGGAAGGAGGTAGGATTCCTAAACAAGAAAACCCACAATGAGGGATGTCTCAGCAGACAATACCTTCAGAAAATAATATCTCCAACAACCCTTTCATGCTGCTCTCCTCTTCCTTTTATAAGATTGGAGTCTTGTCAAACCCTAAACCACTTCATTAGAACCTCTATCTAGAACAATGTTGTGCCTCAAGGAGGTTCAATGTAGATAGACTTCACTGTTGATTTGGTCAATGCTGACCCAGTCTCATGGTTTAGACCCATTCACACCTGCAAGAGTTTATTTATATGGCCCAGATATGTCTCTGTTCACATAGGCATTGATTTATTTTGTATTTTTAGGAGTTTTACATGTTCTTTACATTTTATTCATCAATATGAAATGAAAAACAAAATAAGTCAAAATAGAATATTCCCATTAGCTTGGGCTAATTGGGAATATTACACTTATCACGTCAATGGTTGAGGGGAAAGTATTCAAAATGGATTGTCATTTTGGAGGAATTTGATTTGGAATTCATCAAATCCAAGTTAAAGAAATATTTAGTTTTGGCTAAGCTTCTCTGTGACCTTCCTTCTAATAGTACTCCTACTACGTTGGAACCATCCATTCCAGACGAGTCTCTGTTTCTGATCAGATCATCTGATCCTTGGTATGGGGATTTCATCATTTATCTCCAAACCCAAACTTTTCAACCTAATGCCTCTCACTCTGAACAACGACTTATTCGATACCAAGCCAAATATTATCTGATCGTTGGCGATACACTTTATCGTCGTGGTGTCGATACCATTTGAAGGAGGTGCCTCACTCATGAGGAGGCCAAAAAAGTATTAAATGATTGTCATGCTGGGGCTTGTGGTGGACACTTATTTGTATATGCTACCGCGTAGAAGATACTCCGCATTGGTTACTTTTGGCCTAATATTTTTTGAGATTTCATCCTTGCAGTCAGAAGTTGTCATGCATGCCAGATTTTTTATCATAAAATTGGAAAACCACCAGCGCCAATGCATCCTGTTTTCTTTGCTCAACCATTTACGAAATGGGGTATTAACTTCATGACATGTAACCCTCCTTCGTCTGGGGTGCATCATTATATTATTATCACAGTTGACTATTTTACCAAATGGGTCGAAGTGATTCCTACAATTAATAACACAGGACAAACAACTGCATTGGTTTTCTTCAACTACGTTATTGCACGGTTTGGGGTCCCACAGGCTATAGTTATGGATCATGGGAAGAATTTTCCCAACCATGTGATGTCTGAATTAACTACCAAGTTAGGATTGTCGCATGATAATTCTACTCCTTATTATCCACAATCAAATGGACAAGTTGAGGCTATTAACAAAATTCTTAAACGAATGCTTCAACGAATGATAGGAGTTTGTAAAAGGAACTAGCACTTGATCCTATACTCTGCCTTGTGGGCTTATTGAACCTCAGTGAGAAACACAATCGGATTTACTCCTTTTCAATTGGTGTATGGTTTGGAAGCTATCTTACCAATCCAATGCGAAATATCATCGTTAAAACTCGTGATAGACTTGTTATCTGACACCTTAGAAGAAGAAGCACGTCTCCTTAACCTCATCCATCTTGATGAAACCCGTCATGAAGCCCAATTGGCCAACGAAGCGCATAAGAGACGTATAAAGGTAAAATACGACAAAAATGTCCAGCCTCGCATCTACTCAGAGGGCGACTTGGTCCTTCCTTATGATCAAGAAGATGATATAGCAGGTAGAGGGAAATTCAAGCCATTGTGGCATGGCCCCTATATTGTCAAAAGAGTTCTTGCTAAGAGTGCCTATGAGTTATTTGATTATGATAGGATTCCATTGGCACAACCTAGAAATGGGTTTTATTTGAAATGTTACCATGCTTAATCATGAGCGTAGTAATTTTTTGTATTATATTGTATTATATGCTATTGATTTGCATTCACTATCTTAATTTTTTTTTAGAGATTTCTTGACGTTATTAATCCACTTTACATTTTTATGGCAGATGTTTGAATCTTCGGAACAATTTTTTGGATATGATGATGGTGCTAGTCGTAGTACACAGAATCTATCCTCTATAGCGTGGGCCATTTTCGCTCCGAATGATGAGTTATTGAGTTTTCAAGGGATTTGTATTGGTAGATCGACGAACAATATCGCTGAGTATAGAACATTGATCGAAATTATCTCTGATGCCATTTCATTTGGTATTAACCGCATAATCATAAGGTTAGACTCACAACTTGTGGTATTACAACTTACTAGTGTTTATACTGTTAGAAATCCAACACTTCTTAGATTGTTCCTAAGAGTTTTACTTTTGGAAAGACATTTTGATTTTGTTCAATATCAACACATTTCCAGAAATTTGAACACTTTGACTGATTCATTAGCTAATCATGTTTTAGACAGATATTTGTGACATATGTAAAGAAAACATTCACATCATTGAATAGGATTGTGCATTAAACATAGGAAAAACTCTGAAATCATATAAGTATATAGTTATAGGTTTTTACAAAATTTGTACCCAAGACACATTGGTCATCTGACCTCAAAATGCATGCAAATTTCATAAGTAAACTAGTGGTGCTCGTGGTAACATGCTATAGATCTAGCGATCCTATGAAGCAACCACATCCAATGGTTAGGAACCCCAATAGTGTGTCGTTGCAGTCGCATGAGAAGCTCTTCTATCCGAAAATCTAGAATCCCGAAGGTAAACCCCTCTATGTGCTACTAAAGCTTAGCCAAAGTCTCAGCCATATTAAGGTCCTGAAGGACTGCTCTCCCGAAAACCCTCTCTGCTGGTGCATCTGCTTCGCGCTCTGGTTCCTCTACTGGTTGAACACGACCAATATCTTCATTAAATCAAACATTTAGTTTAGTCTTGGAAAGAAATAAAAACACAAAAACATTGTATAAACCTTAGAAAAATAAAAAAACATGGTCAAATCATGCTTACCTATTGCACCCCACTAAGCGCCTTCCGGTAATACTAGATCTGGATCTCCTCGGAAGTTGACGCCTGCGTATGCATACTCATCGATGGCGACGATCTGTCGCTGGAACCAGGTGAAGAATGCAGTAGAGAACACAACAGTCGATTGGCCTACATGCCAACCCATGAGTTCTACCCATCTTTGCATTCGAGTATCTATAGGACTAGATATGTCCAGTGTTACATGTTGTGGCTGCATTAGTGGAATCCGTTCCAAAGCGAAAGAGATAAGGATTGAACCATAATTGAAAATTTTATTCCTTCCTCCCTTTGATTTATTCAGTTGTTCCTTTATCTAAGATAGAACAGCTTTAGACCAGTTGAAGACTGTTGGCTCTAAGCACTCTAGCACATACTGCATATATGATCTGTTCGCTACATGTAGTGTAATGGTGCCAGCAAGTTTAGCGATTGCGAAAAGGATGGTTCTCAAAGGAAAATCCTTGACATCCCGGATGTTTATTTTTCCATCTTTTCTAGGTTCTGCCCCTGGATAGCAATACTGCATAACATAATCCCTCACTGTCTCTCCTCCAACGGTAGACCCTTTGAGAGAAATGGGCAAACCTCTCCTCAACAAACCTATGAGAAAATACACATCCTCAACTGTTATGGGTAAAACTTGATTTTTTATGTGAAATACCTCTATCGTCGGTTCCCATGCTCGAACTAAGAACTCCAAGAGTTCTATTTGTTGCATCATTCCCGACAATTTGGAGTACTTAAGTAGTCCACAATCTCATAGGGCTCTTATAGTACCTGGATCATTCAAGGAAATCATAAATTTTTCTTCATGTTCTCTTTCCCTCCATGTAATCATCATTATAATCCAATGGAAACCTAAAATACAACCATAAGGTCCATTAGATTCCATTCATTGCAAAAAACTAGGCAAATTTTGGGCACAACATGAAAACCAAAAAATTGAACTGCACCCAACGCACTCCCTGGGTTGAGACAGTGTGTTGCACATGCAGGTACCCTTCACTGTACCTGCTATGCAACGTAGGTTTCGACATTAAGGGGTGTGTTTCCCTCATTTTGGGCAGAATTTACCCTAGGGGCCTTAAAACCCTAAACACTTGAAAGGAATGGCAATGAAATGAATACTAAAAGGAATAGGAGGTTCATGCCACTAACCTGGATCAAACGGTGACGAAATCCATCCACAGAAATGATCGCAATCAACGACTGAAATTTGGGTGAAAAATCAGGTTCAGAGCTCCAAAATGTAAATGGTAACTATGGAATGGTAAAAATTAATAGTGAAACTAATTTATATAGTCATTTAATTGTTTGCAAGTTAAATTTATTACTATGACTATAGTTTTATTATGTTTTTATCATGAAACAGGTATTTTTAATCCATTTGATGTTGTTCTGAACAGGAAATACAACTGATGAACAAATTAGTCGTGCATATTTATTCAAAGAATTACTTGACCACAAAGCACACTTTTTCTCCTTATTTTTCGAGCTTTGTTAAAAACGAAAAATGATTTGAAGCACACTTTTATCTCTTTTTCGAGCTTCTATAAAAACGAAAAAAGAACCCCTGGAGTCTTCTTTCAGCTCTTTTCAGTCTCCAATAACGTGAAAAGATTTCCGAGCACTTGTATTTTTGAGCTTGTTAAAGTAAATGAATTGATATATACTCAGTATAAGTTTAACCCTTTTCCGGACTGAGATAGATTATTTACAAAAAAGGAATACGTTGGTTAAACATGACCAAAGAGGTTCTTTCAGATATTATTTTACACTTTTCTGGATTTGAGAGACAAATTTACGAAATAGTACTTTTGGAGTTCTCTTTCATCCTCTTTTTTAGACTCTCTAAATATGAAAAAGTACCAGGCTATCACTATCATTAAGCTCGTTAAAACATAAAATAGTGACGGGCTTGTCGATCATGGCAAGAATCGAGTTTCATTCATCGCTAGACTCATTAAATTATTAAATATAAATACTTTATTCACTCGAAGGGTTGAATTATAGATCAAGCAAATGTTATCCTTCTCTAGCTTGTTAAAAAATGAAGAGGTACTAGTCGAAAAATGACCGGGGAAAATTTGAGAAAAGTAAGCAAAGTTTCTTTTTGGTAGCAAGTCACTCTTGAACATGACACTTCTTTCACTCCATGTCCGTGACTGTTTGGGTTGGGTAATCATCTCGATGGTTCGTTCACACCTATGTTTCATCATACCTTCACTTCGGTTTGGGTCAATGCTGCCAACTCATCATAGTTTCGCCGATATGTTCAAGAGAAGTCATCCAGTGATTAAAAACTCATCCTTCTGCAATACTTGTAAAACTTCATTTTCATGACCGTTATCCCTGAAAAATTGCTATATCAAGTCATACCCTTGTCTCTGAAATCAGTAACTCCAGTTTTGCAATAAGGTGACTTCCTGTCGACGACAAATCAATATCCAGGAAGTTCACTTAGAAACATCAGATTCCAGTACCATGAGGCTTGTTACAGCATCGACAAGATCCTCGCTTCTGGACCTTTGACCGAAATATTTTGTTTGGCGTTTGATTTCAAATCATCTATTCAAGCCTTAAAAAATGTACTACAGTACCTTGAGCGCCATTGACATTAATGGTGGTTCTCTCGCATTTGTTAACAGCTCACATCATTGGCTGGTAATCAAACGATGTCTTTCCATGTTCGACTACAAATCATATATTCGCATGGCTAGAATTGTACCCGAATGATCAAGTGAATGAGATAAGAAGACCCCAGATCTAGTTTCAGCCATCCGTGCTGCGATTTCAGGATTGTTGTACAAATCATCTATACGGTGACCTTACATATAGATTGTCATCCAAACATGGGCCTATATCTGTAGGCATGTCTGCATCTAGGCAACATTCCAATGTAGACGACTTTATGAATTATGTACATGTTATTATATTGTTTTATGTGCTGAACATGGGAATGCCTACCCTTAGCAATTATGATCAAAGAGGATATATCATGATGTAATGTATTGTAATATTGATGTAGGTGACCACTCCTCTTCATTTCCAGACTCATCACAGTGTAAAGTATCTCAATCAAATGTTATTATTATTTGGATCTCATGCTTTAGGGGGAAATTGTTATAGGTAAATTTGGGCACCATTCCAAATGACTTGGTTAACTAGAAATCATATCCAAGACCAATGACCAGGTTCTATCATTCCCTATCATTTCAGTTGCTACATGCCCTAAGACAAGAAACAAGACAAATCAAGCAATACTTTCATCAAGCAAAGTTTTCCATGGTTTGAAGCTTATTATATAGCATATGAGAGCTCACCAATGCAGGCTCTAAGGGGCCAAAGTGTGTTGCATATGCAGGTAGCCCCATGCAAGGCTGCTCTGCAAAGAATTTCTTGACATTCACAGGTGCGTTGGTCATACTGGGAGAAAAATTCTCATTGTTATGGAATCTCCACTTGGCCAGTGCCTTCTAGAAGAGTTCACATGTGTCAAGCTTCAGATCCAAGTGTCCATTTGACATCTACATGACTGGATACATGTCTTGAATATTTTTGTAAATTTATTGATTGCAAAACAACCTAAAGTTCATCTATAAATTGAGCACAGATCTAAGTGCTTGAGGAGGAAGAATTTGAGTAGAGAAATGCTGGAGAATTTTCAATTGAGAGCTAGATTTGTGAAGCTATTTCTGGAGATATTTATACTGTGATGAGGCTTGGGAACATTGCTGGAAGGTCACTTCAAATAAATCACTAGGTTCTAACCTCTCCTTCTATCATTAATAAAGAGTACTACTTATTTTTCCCTATATGCATCTATATTGGCTTTGATTTTCCATATTGCAAGATCTTGGTTGATGTATATGGTTTATGCTTTACTGATTTAGCTAACTAGCTTGAATAGATATCTATATTATTGCATCTTCTGTTGTTTCAGTGTTCTTTCTTGAAGGAATCATTCAGCTCACAAACCATTTGAATTTGAAGCTACAACAAAAGTGACAGAAGGAGCCATTTGGAAGTGACTGAACAAGTAAGCCTCCAATCCTCTTTGTTATTTGTTATGAGTTAGGAGAAATATTTGTATAGTCTTTCACCTGTTGTTCTAGACTAGCACCTGTCTAGGGAAGCGTGATTTATCCATAATTCACAATTCTGGCCCAACATATATGTAGCCCGAAGGTTTGTAAGAGTTTCCTATAGCTGAGTCATCAATTTGCTAAGATGGTGAAAAAGATAGATTCTACTCTTAGGCTATCAGTTAAGTTTTCTATGATTTGACGAAGGTTTCTAAAGTCCTAAGGGATACTTAGTTTGTCATTGAAATCAGAGGTTGCATCATAATCACCATTGTGTTAGTGATAGTGATGAGGTAGCTATAAATCATAGGATACTATTTGATGAAGGGATTCTAGATTCCTAAGGGGTATTTATATTGGCATGAACTTAGAAGGTCCCACCATGATCACCATTATGTTAGGGTCCTGTGATTTGGCAGATTGGGTAAAAAAAATGACAGGGTAACATCAAACCAGTCTTTGGAGTCCTAGGATCTAGCCTTCTTGGACTTAGAGAGGGCTCTCTCTACTATGCGAAGGATGTGAACTTGTTCACTTTCGGATGATTGATTTTAGGCTAGTTGTTAAGTGTAATTTGTTTGTTTGTTTTAGGTTGGGTTAAGATCGCTAAGTAGGATAGGTGGAATGAGAGGTTGTCAAATTAATAGGGCTATGGGTTCAGATGAAGTCGAGGGTGTCTAAATGATGAAGCAGAGTGTATTGTAGGGCCGATTTAGCAAGGTTAATGGATCCTTTGGGTGATGTATGAGGTGTAATGAAAATTAAGTTTGGGAACAAAATAAGAGGTATTAAACATATAAAGTCTGAAAGTAATAACTCACGAGGTAGGGAAAACCATTAATCTCTATGAACAATACTCAAACTGATAAAAATATAGGATGAAAATTTCGGTGATACATAGAAGCATTAGAACTCCTAACTTAAAAATTCACCTTCATCTTTTTTAGAAAACACATAAGATAAACAAAAAACTCAATATATGGAGAGGGAAATCCTAAAAAACATATATCAAACTATCAGGAAATCTGAAACAAGTTGGTAAGCATGGGAAAAGGGAAAGATCGAAACAAAGCCTCTTTGTCTTAACCTAGTCAATCAGTATTCCATAGAAAAGCTTCACAATAGGGTTTTGAAAACTTTAAATAAGCAGGGCATACCATGAATCATATTTATAAGCTAACATACTAACCATTCATGAAACAAGAACAATTTTTAGTGGGCCTAAGGAGCAGTGAAGAATTCTTTAAGATTGCTAAAAGAAGAAAACATCAAAACTATAGCAAACAGGAGGTTTGAGGTGCTTCCATGAGCATATCTCAACCTATAATTTTCTGATATATAGAAACCAAGAATACTGAAACAAAATGAAGACAAGAAAACGTTACCAAGTTATGAAAACATCACCATTCACCAATCTATGGAATCCTGCAAGCAAGCTTCTCCAATATCAAGCCACACAAGCCATTCATTCACTTCATAAAACCAATATATTGTCCAAGCTCATAAAACCATGTATTTATCTTAAAAACATAATGTCCCAAATGTTTAAAATGAATCCTCATGTCTTATATAACAAATGAGGAGAGGAGAGCCTACTAGAGCATCTAGAAGCCTATTGGCCAAAGAGAAATTTCCTAACTTGTTCTTGAGGTTTTGCAAAGCCTAAGGCACAAAAATATCTAAATAAATATCTTTTCAGACTATAAATGGAAATAAAATTGACTTTTAGGCCTGACATGCCTAAGAAAAATTTCCAAACGCACATTTTTCCCACTCAGCCACAGGAGCATAACACGTGTCAAATAGTGAAAAATTTCCAGGTGCGTAACGCAAAAATAGGCCATGTTGCAGCAGTCTTTTGGAAGTCTTCCCGACACCGGATTTGGCTCTGTGATGGCTCGTTGGAAAGAATAATGAGTATAATTTCAAAAAATGTTTGAGTTGTGTTGAATGGATGCCATTATCTACTAAAAAATCAAATCTCCCAACATTGCTCTGTGCGTAACACCTGGTCTGAAAAGGAGGCAGAAAGGTCAAATTGTTGATGTTTTTTGACCTTTTGAGGGGGTAAAAATGCTCCAAATGATCTAAAAATTGGTGAGTAGACTGTTGGTGATGTGAAAAATAAAAAAATGTAAACTTTGAGAGCTGAGGATGCACCAATTTGGTGCGTAACACCTAGGGTGCGGCACTCCTAGGGGTCAAAATTTGGAAAAAACAAAAAGTTTTCCAATTTGCCTCAAAATTGGTAGGTAGACCCCTCAAGAGGTTTTGGATACCTGTTGAAAAGCCTCAGCCAAGAATCCAAGGCTGTCATTCACTTTGTCTCTTTTTAGGTCTTCTAGTTCAATGAGGGCCTTCTTTAGCTTGGCGCTAGCAAGCATGCTTTTCCTTGCATAATGTTTGGCCATTTTATTTTGTAGGGAAAGGCCCCTCTTAACCTACTTGAAATTCTTATGTTCCTCTTTGTATTAGTAGATGACCCTTTGAGCCATCTCAAATTCCCCATCCACTCCTAAAGCTATGCATCTTTTTCCAAGAGGAGCAACCTAGTTTTCATCTCTTGGTCCTCATTTTCACTGTCTAGATCAATGAATTGAGATCCTTGAGAAGTATTCTTGATCCTTTTGTTCCTTATTACCTGTACCTTATGATCACCTTTGTCCACATTTCCCTTTCCTTTGTCTTGATGCTTGATTTCTTGAGGAGATATGGCCCCTTTCCTTTTTGAGGAAGTAAACACATTTCTTCTGCCTCTGTGATAGGTGCATGTGAGAACTTTTATGATGGTGTCTCTAACTTTGGAGGTGCCACAAGCCTTGTCATCTTCTTCATCTTAAGGCTCACTGTTTTGGCCCTTTTTCTCATCATGAGGCTCACTAATTTTAACTCTGTTTTCTTGCTCACTGTTTATTTCTTGAGAGGCTATCTCTTCTTGGTCATCATCACTCTATTGTTCCTCTCCTTCACACTCTGTTTCTATCCCATAATCTTCATTATTTTTGCCACTATAATCATCTTCATCAAGCTTTGCATTTGCCTCAATGTTTTCAACCTTTGTCTCACCTGCATCTGTGTCTTGATTTCTGTTTCCATTAATTTCTTGTCTTTTATGGCTACTATCACTTTCCTGCTCACTACTGTCCTCTTCTTTGTCTTCTTCAGCTTCCTCAGCTTCTACCTCACTGTCCTTTTCCTCATTATCTTCATCTATCTTAGTTTCTACCTCACTTTCCTCTTCCTCGTTATTTTCATCTGTTTGTTCATCATTAGAGTCACTATCAACTTCTTCACTTGGTACATTAGGACAAGGGATAGGGGGTGAATTTATTTGTGGAGAAGGCACATGGAGAGATGATGGAGGAGTGGAGGTAGGTGGTTGTGAAGTGGAGGGTAAATTTTGTTGAAAGAAGGCTTGGGGGTTTGTAAACACATAATGTGAGATGAAGACTTCCCAAGGGATTCCTTGTTGCTGCAGCTAATGTTAGACAATCATTTTTATCAAGGAGTGGTGGAAAAGGCTCGGCATTTGGCATTCATAACTTCTTTTCTTGGCAAGTGAGGCCATCTTGTCAATGCTTCGGAAAAGGTAGTATGGTAGATTCATCATTTTGACTTTGGTGAAGTGCATTAGTAACCTTATATGATATGAATAAATCCTGGAGTATCTCCCCTCACAGATGAAATACTTGATAATTTGTTTCATCAACAAGGCATACCTCTCTGGCAAGTGGGTAAAAGGGAAAACAACCTTGTAGCCTTGTTGACAACTTGGTTTTAGGTAGGGTTCATAATATCACAACTCCAACTTCTTTTGTTTAAGCCATATCTTGCCAATGTCTGGTATACCTGTTGCTTTGGAAATGGATTCAGATGAGAGTTCAAACTCCACTCCTTCTAGGCTAACTTGGTGATTTTTCAAGCCAATGAAAAACAATCTAGTCAAGTCAGAGTGGATTGTGACTTGTTTAACCTTTTCACAAAACTGATAACACCCAACATCCTGAAAGCATGAAAGGATCATGGGAGAGGAAGTAATATGAACTGCGTCTAAGGGCTCAAACATATTTGCCCTTCCTCCCTTGTTTTTTCTGAGGCTCAGTAGGTCTTTGGCTTTCATCACTACTGGTGTGAATCTCTGCTTCAGACATGGTGGTTGTTTCTTTAGCACATAAGGCTTTTTAAAAATTGTTTGAGGGACTTTGGGTCAAAAGGTTGCAAATAGTGAAGTGAGGGAAAATTTGTGCAAATGAAGGCAAGATGAAACTCTCCAAGAGTGCACTTAGTGTTTTAGAGGTTTTTTTTATGTCACTTAGCCTCCTCTGGCACATATAAAAAAAATTTCCTTCAAACCCTAACCAAAGGTGTTTAAAACTGATTTCTTAGGTAGCCTAGGGTTTGGTTTAATTAAGCCTTTTAGATATGACTTTTCTTAGGAAAATGAAAGTTTTGGAGGCAAGAAAAAAAATCACAAACCTTGTGTCTTGACTTTTGCAGAAGCTTTGAAGGTGAAAAAATCGAAATTTGACTCCTTTTGAAAATTTTAGACAAACTCTATCTGTGCGTAACACTGGTGAGTAGCGCAAGTGCGTAAAAAGCAGGAGACGGGTTGTTCGGACTTCAGGAGCATAGCATAGGTGCGTAACAGGTAGGAGACAGGTGAGTCATGCTTCAGGAGTGTAGCATAGGTGCATAACACTGGTGCATAACAGGCAGGAGATGAGCCATTCGGGCTTCAGGAGCATAGCATATATGTGTAAAAGGAAGTTTGTAGACACTCTGTTGTGTCTGTTCATAACACTAGCCTAGGTGCGTAGTCCCAGGCCTTGGGTTCATAATACAATGTTAAATAACACTGTGGCCACCCCTCCTGTGCATAACGCCGAAGTCCAGGTGTGTAACACCGGCCTCGGTGTGTAACTCCTGCAAAATTTCACTGATTTGCATAGAAACTTTCGAAAAATTATCTCAACGGCTTCCTTTGGCTTGGAGATAAAAAATGGTGCAGGGGGAGTACCAAAAATGCCTTTATAACCCTTTTGAAAATAAATTTGAATTCAAAACACAAATTTTTAATGTTCTTGTTTGCTTAATTTTTCTCACTGTGTCTTTGACTGTTTTGGTCCTGTAGGTGGACAATTTGATGAAAACATGGTTCTTTTTTCACTGCTGGAGGCTTCTTAAGGTTCTCCTTATTTTGAAAATCTTCCTGAAGACACTAAGCCCATGCCTCTCAGCTTATACTTTGGAAAAAAAATTGTTTTGAACTTTTAACACCTACACACAGCAAACTCATCCCTTTTTGCCATTTCTCCTTTGACTGATATTCTGTGTTTGAAACATTCTTTCATTTGACTTTGTCATTATTTCTCTGGAAAAACACCTTTACCAGCTCTGTGAAGTGTTGTTTATATCTTAGTCACATTTTTGCATAACAGTATTTTGACAAAGAGGTCCTTGTTGGGAGTTTCATTGTTCTACTATAAACCAAGGGTATATCTGTTTGTTTTAGGTTACTTTGATCATTGTCTCTTTTGAACTTGGAAAACTTGCTTTGTCACATAATGGCCCTTGCTTATCATAGTTACTGTCTTTGGCAATTTCCACCCATTTTTGTCTCCTTTGGCCATTTGAAGATGTCTTTAAATATTTTTAGAGAAAAAGACCTTTGAACTGGGATTTAGTGCTTGTCTGCCAAACCCTAGGGTAACTGAAAAACCTTTGAAACCATCTGCTATGATGAAGGAGGTTTCTTGGTCACTATTTTGACCCACTTTGTCTCTCTTCCCATGCTTCTGAGTTCATCATTGCTCTATTTCTTGGTCAAAACAGTCAATAAATCTTGATTCCCAACAAACAAATACCTTGTTGCTTTCTTATAGGTTGTGAATGCTCTTCTCATATGATGACCTTCCTTACTTTACCTTACCTCATGGCTAATATGATGTCTTTTGGTCCTCTTTGCAGGAATTCAAGCAAAGGGTAGCTGTCCCTCTACAAGTTTCATGCTTGAATTCAAACAAATTTTAAATGATCTTTTTTATTTGAGGTATAGTGTTGCTTATGTGAAACTGTCTTTTATGACCTGCATGGACCTTTTGATGGCCAGCACTTCATAACACTCTCTGATGAGATCATTTTCTTCCTTGTAAATGTTTAAGCCTGTTTTTATCTTGCTACCAGTTGTGGATGCCTTCATGAGATTTTTTAGGTCTCCTTCTTTGCCTTTGTTTCTGCTCTTGACCATTTACAAAACATTTTTACAGAAATGTTTAGACATGGTAAATTTTCTCCTTTTCAGACTTACTTCTTGATCAAGAGAATACCATTGGAGGTATTTTGATGTTCTTTGGATAATGACAAGCCTCATCCTTTTGTTCTCTTGAATTCACCTTTGAATACTTGTGGAAATAGTGCATTTAGAACCATGATAGTGCATAACCTAGGTGACCCTATTTGACTTATGGTAATGTCCTTAGAATAGGTTTTTGACTGAAAAATTCAAACAGGGTTTGGATGAGGAGACAGGGTTTTTGACACTTTATTATGCACTATCATCCTAAACAACTAGAAAACCTTGTTTTACTTCAAAGAGCTTTTAGACAGGGATTTTTGACAATACCATTGCTTGAGGCACTTGGTGAGTAAGAGAAAAGTTTGGTTTAATTGGCGAAACAAGGTGTGAAAGTAGAGAGTTTAGGAAAATAGAGACAGAGTGTTAGAGTGAGGGACATTGGTTTTATCTGGGCGATAGATTGGCCATGATTTGACAAGGATGTGGGATAGTGAAAAAAATTCTCTTTGAGGAGATTTCTAGAACTCACATGATTCTTGAACTCTGTTTCTAGAAATATTGGACAAAGCATTTAGTCATCTAAACAGGTGAAAATTACTGATGACTAACAATGGCTCCACTTGGGAAGGGAAGCTCCTTTTCAGGAGGTTTCCAAAATCTCAGATCTCTTGGTTTTTGAAGACTAGTGCCTCATCCATTGGGCGGATTTTCTCTTTTGTTTTGCTGATGCTTTCCATGAAATAGTAATTTTGAAAATCTGAAAGCATGATTAGCTCAACTTCACTTTTACCTACCCAACGTACTTACCTAACATTTTTCCTTCCTTGGGTGCACTTGAACTGGAAAACCCATTGACATTTTTATTTGGAAAGCGAAAACAAACTATCTACTTTTACACTTATCTCTTCCGGGAGTTCATATTAAGTTATTGAACTCCTTTGGTTCTCTACCTATTCCACTCAATTGTCAAGGTTAAAATGTTTGACAGGATTTATTCACTAATCTAAAAACATGAAATTGAAAGCATGACTAAATCAAGATTAGACAATCTGATTTATCATGGGTTTGTGGCATAAAAACAAGCTGCACACAAATGTTATTTTTTGTACAAAAGAAGACTAGAAAAATCAGGGCTAAGATACATAGTTTGTTATTCATCCCTATTTTTCTCCTTGGCTCTTTTTTGAGCATGTGAAACCAGTATCTTTCTTTCCTAATCTATTTTCTTTGACAAGTCAAGCTTCAATGTTTTGACCAGCATTCTTTTTACTAACTTATCAACAATAAATTTAAAACATGTTATGCCATGATTAGGCTAGATAAATGAACAAGACATTCTTTTTGCATCAATAGTGGCATTTAGGCTTGTGCACTTTCAGTATTACTATTTTTTGTGTATGGGGCTATACCTTTTCTTTAGAATCTGCCCTCTTTTCTATTTTTTCTATGTTTTTGTGTTTTCTCTCTTTTTTACTTTTTCTTCACACAATGGTATGTACAATGAGTGAAAATTTTAAAGCTAAGGATCTTGACAGCTGTAGTGTTTGAGCATCTTGTCTTCAAAAGGATCTCCTAACATCTTTTTTCCATTCAACTCTTGAAAATAGAAAACAGAGTTACCTCTATTTGACAACATGGTATCATGATTATTCCAAGAGTTTTCAGAAAATCCATGATTCCCTTGGTGCTTCTTCTTTAACCTTTTCTCTTCAAATATGTTTGAGTCAAAGATCCTCTTCAAGTAGGCAAAATTTTCTTTATCATTTTAAAAAAAAATGATGAAGTCATCCATGTACACCATAATAGAGAAATTTAAAATTGAAGGCATAGTTTTTCGTAAAGTATCTCCAACACTTTCTAGCCTAGGAGGTATTTGTCTAAGCATGCAACTGTCCCAAGGAAATTTGAAAAAATCTTTGAGTTGATTGATCTGAAGTGGTATCATCTGATGGTAACCTGAAAAACTATCATGCAATGAGATGTGGTCAGAAAACCCTACCCTTTGTAAAGTATTATCTTTTTTGGTAAAAAGCTATTTGTTCTTTTGGAAGGGTTGCTCCTGGTACCTAAAATCTATACAAAGCCTATGTCCCTTTGCCTTCTTTCTAAGTGAACTCAACTGCTCAAATTTTTTCTGATTATTTTTGAAAGGAAGGCTTTTTAGAATAATGGCTGTGTTACAAGGTTTTAGACTAGCCTGCCTACGCACACAAGCATCTGAATTTTTTTGCACAATCTTGTATTCCTTTGTTTTGTGTGTACTGATAAAATTTTAGACAATTTAATTATTTCAGGCCTCTTAAGTTTACCCATGCTATCTTCCTCTATATCAGCTTCAACAAAAAATTCTTTGGGATCTGTAGCAACATTTGTGAAAATTGATAATTTTTCTGAAAAGGGAAAATTTCTTGGATGATGAAGTATCTTGGTAAGGTAGAAACATCAGACTGTCTTGTTCCAGATTCCCAAAGATTTGTGTTTTGTGAGGGTGTTTCATTTTTTCTATATTAGCAAAAGGAAGAGGTTGTGTTCTTGTGATTTTTCTTTCTTTTGAGCAACCTGTTCCCTTTTCTAAACGGATTCTTGTTTCTGATATTTCATTTTCAATTTGCAGGAAATCAATTTCCATTTTATTATCTTGTGGTGTTTCAAGATCATGATAGTTTTGACTGTCGAACTCATCATAGAGGAAGTGATTTGATTGTTTTAATGTGCCTAGACCTTCACAATCTTCATTTACTTGCTCATCAAGGTCATTTTCATTATACAAGTTGAATGAGTCCAAGTCTGAATGAATTGAATAGACAGGGGTGTTGTTGGGTCTATCTAGTTTTCTTACCATATACTTCATATGAGATTCCTAGTAGAGCTTCCTAGTTTTGTTAAAAATAGGGATGGTAGCATAAGACATGTCAAGTTGGAGGTTTCCTAGAAGTTTAGCTCCCCAAGATCGGGACAAAAGCATGCCATATTTGGGGGGAATGTCAGCCACGACTATATCCATGACCAGGCTCTTAGAAGGGATTTGTGCTAGATTGACACATAAGTCCTTGATCAGGCCAAAGCATTTAATTCTTCTTGAATCGAAGGAATAAAGATCTTTGTAGGGCCTGGTTATTTCTAGGCCTAATATTTCCATCACTACATTCGGCAAGAGGTTGTGAGAGGCACCAGAGTCTAGCATGGCATTATGTAGGATTTTGTCGTGTATGTTTAGGCTAGCATAGAATGGGGGAATGGCTCCTTCTTGGTATTTTCCATCTACTTCAGGTCCAAACAATAGCTTTGGTTTATCATCCATCAAATTTAGAGTGTTGTTATCATTTCCTATGTTCAATAATTTCAAGACTTGGGAGTGGTACATATCCTGAGAAGAAAAGAGATATCAAAGCCTTAGAAATAAGCCACTTCGAGGGGGAAACCTCTAATACATTACATTAATGAACAATTCTTGGATGATTCAAATTACAAAACCTCCTTTCTATATATATGAGTCCATGGAGCAACAATGTAATCCTAGCCGACCTAATAATAATAATTTAAGGGCACAATAATGTTAAACACCATGTTAAAGCACACACATGGTGTATGAGAAAGATGAACACACACACAAGAGACTCAACACACAATGAAAGATAAGCGTGAGGCTTTCTTATTTTCCATTATACAAAGATGTAAATTTATAGTACAATGGTGTGACTCTTGGTTTCACATTCCAAGGTCACTTGGACTCCATTGTGACTTTTCGCATTCCACACCTACCCATGTAGGATTAGGTGTTCCAACATTCCCCCTTAATCCGAAGGGGTATGTGTGAGTCCAAGAAAAGAGTTGTAATACAAATCTGCAAAGTATACATGGCAGCACTTGGGTTGAATCAACTCTCTGAAATGTTGGAAAAAAGAGGTGGTTTAAGGATGACCACCAACACTGGAACGCAATACTTGTTGCAGTTCCCGGAACTCTTCCAAAACTGGCAAGAAGCTGAAAGCTTCTGCTAGAGGAATTGTCCCTCATAAAAAAGGGAGACCTTCAACCTAAAAGAAGGGAGGTCTACTACCTGTGATGGTTTTAGGATTAACAACAACTCTGGAATGCTTGAAGCATTTCCTGGAACTCAACCAAAGCTGGCAAGAAGCTGAAGGCTTCTGCTAGAGGAAGTGTTCCTCATATGAAAGGGAGACCTTCGACCTAAAAGAAGGGAGGTCTACTACCTATGATGGTTTTAGGTTATCCACCAACCAAAGATGATGGTTTAAGGTTGTCCACCAATCGAAGGCATGCTCATGGGCATCCGTGTCTCTGGCTACATCTCTGAATCTGGAATGAAGAATTGTGGCTCAGGCTCGCTTGAACTGCTGGCTACAACTCTGAACATGGAATGAGAGATTGTGGCTCAGGCTCGCTTGATCTGTCGTCAAAGCTTGTACATGACCACCATTTTCCCCCCTATCAGGGACAAGGTGAGATGATGGTGAAAACTCAACTGCAAGTTTGCTCAATATCCGTGAACAAGTTCTGACATGTGTCTTAAAAATATTCTTGGCTATTGATGCCCACTGCCAAGAAGCGATCCATCCGAGATGAATATTTGTTCTTGCAGGAGGCTTGTTTCTGAAGCATCTGTCTGAAGAATGAGTGTGCTGACCACAGTTCTTGCATGGATGAAGATCAAAACAGTGATCTTTCATATGGCCAACTCGATCACAGTGTTGACATTTCTCAATCTGTTGTTGTTGTGGAACAGGATCTGGAATCGCTGCAGGTGAACTGTCATACATGAATCCGGCACTCTGAAATATGATGGGCTTGGTGTAGTCCGGAATATGAAAGGACACATCCTTGTCATATCCAAGACCAGTTTAGTGCTTGTTGTGGACAAGCTCTTCCCAAGGTCTGATGATGGGCTTGAGAAGTGCAGGCTGAGCTGTTGCATCTGGATGTACATCTACTCTAGTACAATTAACTGAATGTGGATCAACTGCAACTTTATCTTCTTTCTTCTGATGAGAGTCCTTCTCAATATTCTGAACAAAAATAGGTTCAGAATGGTGACTCTTTTGTTGAAGTTCATCTTGTTGAAGCTAAAATTCCAACTGCAAAAACTCAATCTTCTCTTGTGCATCTAGAAAACAACTCTGAATATTACAAAGAGCATTCTTGCTCATTTTTATCATATCATCAACATTTGAATGAATGAGGTTACTCAACAACTCTAATGCCTCATTGATTTTGGCCATTTTTCAACAACTTAGGCTCAAAAAATGAAAGGGTGTTGGCTTCAACTGAAAATGCACCCATTTACAATGTGATTCAACAAATACAAATGACTGCAAATAATTTCCAACTATGGAAATCTCAAAGTACAAAATCTTCTCCTCAAATGATGGAGGGAAATCAACAAATTTTCAACTCAAATACACTTCAGTCTTGAATGAAGATGCAAATCAATGTCAGTTCAATACAGTATTTTCTGCAAAAAAATGCAGCAAAAACAATGTGCAAGAAGCCTTTGAGGTAGCTAAATTCTCTTCTTCAAATAGCTATTTTCAATGATGGCAAACTTGTCTTCAAATATCAAATTCTTCAGAAAATCACCCTTATGTCACAAATCACACAAAGTCAAATCTGCAATATTCTCTATGTGTACTCAATCCATCTGCTCACATGTTATTTTCTTCATTTCTGCTGTTTATATCCTCTCTTCCTCTCTTTCTCTCTCTCTGCTGTTTTTTTTTTTAATTAAAAATTAATTAAAAAAAATTAATTGGGATTAAAAAAAATGGGAAGGAGGGATTGTAATAAAAATGGAGGAGGGAGATTTTTATTAACAAAATGAATTAATTTAAAAGGGGAAAGAAGCTTTTAATAATAATTAAAAAAATGGGAATGTATATACATAAGGGAGGGAGAATTAATAAATTAAAAAACGAATTTAAAAAAGCAAGGGAGGAAGTATTATATGCGAGAGACGGATATTAAAAATAGAGGGGGTATTAATGGGGGGAAGGCGGTTTTATAGAAATTAAAATTAAAAAATGGAATGGAGAGGTAAGGGGGCGGGCGAGGGTATAGAGTGAGGATCGTGTGTAAAGGCCGAGGGTGAATGGCGAAGTTGCAGTGTGAGTTGAGTGTGTTGAAGAGGGAGGCATAGGAGGGGCTTATTGAATGGGAGAAGATGGCGTAGGGAGCGAGTGGATTGGAGTGAGAGCCAAGAAGGGGGCCGGTTGTGTGAAGCAAGGAGGGGGTAGGATTGACAGGGTAGGTGGCCGGGGATAAGGAGAGGGTGGCAGGTGTGAATGTGGGCGGGGCTGAAAGGCCAAGGATGAGGGGAGCTCGAGGGAGGGTTGCGTTGGTGAGTGTGCAGAGAAGGCGGGGTTACGCTGCAAGAGTGTTGTATGATTTGGGGGAGCGGGTTCGATTAGCGTTTGCAAGTGAAGAATGGGGAGAGGGTAATGCATGTGTGTTCAGTGGGGAAGAGACGCAGGGTTTTGGGTCGAGCGCTGGAAGGTAAGGTAGATAATAGAGTGCGTAGGGGAAGGGAGAAAAAGGCAGCGTAGGGTTGGGAGAATGTTACCATGTTATGTAAAAAAAAATGCAGGAGGAGGAGGGCTGAAAGGCCTGGAATTTGAATCGATTTTTATTTTTATTTTTATTTTTATTTTTTAATTTTTTTTAATTTTTTGAATATAACAGCAGAGAGCAGAGAGTAGGAAATAGCAGAAATTTTCTCCAAATGTATGGCAGAAACAAATCCAGCAGCAGAAAATGTAGAGATTGAAGAATTTTTCAACAGAAAGACTCATATTTATTTTGCAGTAAAAAACTCATAAACTTCTTCAGAAATCAAATATAAATAGTATCCAGCAGCTCTTCAAATTGCAGATTTTAATAAGCAGAAATTGCAGAGAAAAATTAGAATGAAAACCTTCATATGGGCAGTGCTGCCTTTCTTCAAAACCAATGCCTGAATGCTGCCAATTTCTGAATGCTGGGATTTTGAATGCTGCTTCTCTTCAAAACACTTTTGAATGGCGGCAAAAACATTGCTACAGAAACCTCTGAGTGCTGCAAAAATTATCAAAAATTTTACAGATATGCACAGGCCATAAACACAAAATGGCTCACTCAATTTGGAGCAGGGCCAGCAATCGCCCGCTCTGATACCATGTTAAACACCATGTTAAAGCACACACATGGTGTATGAGAAAGATGAACACACACACAAGAGACTCAACACACAATGAAAGATAAGCGTGAGGCTTTCTTATTTTCCATTATACAAAGATGTACATTTATAGTGCAATGGTGTGACTCTTGGTTTCATATTCCAAGGTCACTTGGAATCCATTGTGACTTTTCACATTCCACACCTACCCATGTAGGATTAGGTGTTCCAACAAATAATAACAATATGGGGGTTACAAGGGTACAATAATAACAATAAGGGGGTTACACTAACAACAATAAGGGACTATACTAGTAATATAGGGACCTAACATGCCCCTCTTCTTCAAAAAAGTGTTGTCCTCAACGCTTGAGTAGCTCTGGGTGCTTCTGTATAAAATTCTCATCCTCCCATGTAGAATCTTCAGTGGGTAAGTTCTTCTACTTGATGAGATACTCTGAAATTGGTCGATTTCGTAGCCGTCGAGTTCATGTTTCCGTGACCGCTTCAGGTTCCAATATGATTTTTCCTTCCTCATCAAGTTCTGGCAATATTGTTTGAACTGGAAGATTTTCACCTATAACCTTCTTTAAGCACAAAACATGGAAAACTGGATGTACTCGCGAAGAAGCAGGAAGCTCCAATTTGTATGCCATAGTACCAATCTTTTGCAACACCTTGTAAGGACCATAGTACTTTCGCGATAATTTATTATCCTTCTTTGCTTGCTTGAGGGACATTTGTTTGTATGGTTGTAGCCGTAAAAATACCCAATCTCCTACATCAAAACTTCTCTCGCTACGATGTTGATCTGCCCGTTGTTTCATTCGATTTTGTGCCAAATTCAGGTTATCCTTTAAGAGTTGGAGAACTTCTTGCTGATGCTCGATGTGATCTTCCACCGCTTGAACCTTCGAATTTTCCCTTAAAGATGATGTGATGGATGGTGGATGATATCCATAAAGTGCCATAAATGGGGTCATTTTTGCTGCAGTATGGAAGGAAGTGTTATACCACCATTCAGCGAGAGGTAACCACTTGACCCATTGTGTTTGTTTATCAGATACAAAACAGTGAAGATATCCTTCCAAACATTTATTTACTATCTCAGTTTGACCATCAGATTGAGGATGATAAGATGAGCTATGAGCTAATTGAGTACCCAAACAAGAAAATAACTCCGTCCAAAAATTTTCCGTAAAAATGGGATCTCTATCGCTCACAATAACCCTTGGGCTTCCATGTAGCTTTTGAATTCTGTCCACAAATGTAGTAGCAACTGTACTTGCTTTAAATGGATGAGATAATGCACAAAGTGTGCATACTTGGTAAGTCTATCAACTACCACCATGATGACATTCTTTCCTTCAGACTTAGGTAAACCTGTGATAAAATCCATTAAAATCTCCTCCCAACGTTGACTTGGAATGGATAAAGGTTGTAGAAGTCCCGGGGTCTTAATTGTCTCCACTTTATTCTGCTGGAAAACCAAACATTCCGCCACAAACTTTTGAATATCAGATTTAAGGCCATCCCAAAAAATTCTTTCTTCACCCTGTGGTAAGTTTTTAAAAATCCTGAGTGTCCTCCTAAAGGAGAAGTGTGCAATTCCAGAAGAATCTTTTGTTTTAGTTTGGACTTCTTACAAATATATAAGCGATCTTTGTACCATAAGGAATCATTTTTCCAACTAAATGTATCAGATGTACTAGGATCTTGCTGCAACTTTTGAATGAGTGTCCATACATCTTTGTCCTTCTTCCATTCATCTCTTGCTTCGGTTATCCAATCTGGCTGGATAATAGAAATGGCACAAAGCAATGCTTCCACCTCTTCATTCTTTCTTGAGAGTGCATCTGCAACAACATTAAGCTTTCCTTTTTTGTAGATTATTTCAAAGTCATAACCCAACATCTTTGTGACCCATTTTTGCTGCTCTTCCAGAGATAGTCTTTGTTCCAAAAAGTGTTTAATACTATCATGATCAATGTTTACCTTGAAGTGTCTTCCCATTAGGTAAGTTCGCCATTTCTTTAGTGCATGCAGTATTGCTAACATTTCCTTCTCATAAATAGGTTTCTGTAAATACTTTCCTTTGATTGGACGACTTTCAAAAGCAATGGGTCTTCCTTCCTGCATTAAAACTGCACCAATTCCATTTCCTGAGGCATCACATTCCACACTAAAGGTTTTTGTGAAGTCTGGTGTAGCTAAGACCGGTGCTAGGCACATTGCCTCTTTAAGACGTTCAAAGGCCTTAGTTGCTTCAGGAGTCCATGAAAATGCATCTTTCTTCAACAATGTTGTTAGAGGTGCTGCTATTCTCCCATAATTCTTAACAAACTTGCGATAATACCCTGTTAACCCGAGAAATCCTCGCAACTGCTTTATGGTTGTGGGGACTTTCCATTCCTTAATGGCTTTAATTTTGTTAGGGTCTACCTTAACACCCTCATGAGATAAAATATGACCCAGATATTCCACCTCTTGTACTCCAAAGAAACATTTGGATGTTTTTGCATATAATTGTTTCTCCTGCAATAGTTTGAGCACCCTGTCAACATGTTCAACATGATCCTTCCAAGACCTGCTGTAGATTAGTATATCGTCAAAAAATACTAGCACAAATTTTCTAAGGAAGGGTTTGAAAATGGAATTCATCAACCCTTGAAATGTAGAAGGTGCATTGGTAAGGCCCAAAGGCATGACCAAAAATTCATAATGACCCTCATGAGTTCGAAATGCTGTTTTTGGAATATCTTCAGTATTCATTCTAATTTGATGATATCCTGAACAAAGATCCAACTTGGTAAAATAAATTTCTCCATGTAATTCATCCAATAATTCATCAATCATAGGAATGGGAAATTTATCTTTAATGGTGAGCTTATTGAGCTCCATATAACCTATACACATGCGCCATGATCCATCCTTCTTGTGTACCAATAATACAGGAGCAGAGAAAGAACTTTGACTAGGTTGAATTATACCAGCCTCTAACATTTCTGCAATCATACTTTCAATTTCGCTCTTTTGGACATAAGGATATATATAAGGCCTAATGTTTGGAGGAACACTTCCAAGAATCAAATGAATAGCATGATCATGATCACTAATAGGTGGGAGTCCTTTGGGAGTTTCAAACACCTTGGAATGATTGTCCAAGACTTTTTGGAGATTTGTAGAAATAGATGATTTTGATGTTGGAACTTCTAGTGTGCATAATTGTGCAATTATGTCTTGTTGTTCTTTATTTAGAAGATTTGTCATGACATTAGAGCTTATTATCTTTCCCGACTCCCCTACAATACCCCATAATTCGAATTCCTTTCCTTCTAAAAAAAATTTCAAGAAAAGTTCTTGAAAATTAAAAGCTACTCTCCCCAAAGATTGTAACCATTGTACTCCTAGTGCAACATCAACACCTCCCATAGGAATGGAAAGCATTGGACTATTCAATACATATTCCCCCATGGTTATCTTGATATTATGTCATTTTCCAGAGCAAATTATAGTTTCTCCATTTGCAACCATCACTTGACATTCTGGTGCTGGGTATAGGAAACAATTCAATTCCTTGGCTACCTTACAATGAATAAAATTATGGGTACTACCTGAATCAATCAACACTATTACCTTTTTCTTCTTGATATGTCCTTCTATCTTGAGAGTTTGAGGAGTGGTAATTCCTGCCAATGCATTACATGATATGGCCGGACTCATTTCTTCCTCTTCTAGGGTTGGTTCCTGGTGTATATCCTCTTCTTGTTCATTTTCTTCTTCCTCTTCACAATCTATGTAAAATAATTTCTTCTCAGCACACTTATGACCTTTAGTGTATTTTCTATCACAACTGTAGCAAAGCCCTTTGCTCTTTTTTCTTCCAATTGTTGTGGTGTCAACCTTGTAGGTTGTGGAAATCTAGGAGTAGCAACACTTCCCTCTTTATAGAAGTGAGTGGTAGGCTTCCTTGCCGCCATAATTTTACATTCAATTTTTCTTGCCAACCTGAATGCCTTCTCCAATGAATCAGGTTCCAAAACGCGAACTTCATGTTGGATGTTATCCTTTAAAGTACCTATGAAGATATCAATCATGTGTTCCTCTGGAATATTAGTTACCCTTGTATTCAATTTTTGGAAGTCCTCAATGTGCTCCCCCATTAAACCATTTTGTTTGAAATTTATCAATTGGCTAAAGAAGGTGTTTCTCTTTGTATCCTCATAATGTGCTATCATTTGCTCCGTAAAAATTGACCAAGTGACAATTTTTTTACGGGAGCAAAGCCATCGATACCATACAAATGTATTTTGTTCTAAATGTAAAGTTGCAATGCGTACTTTTTGTGTGTTTTGCACATTATTGAGATCAAAATATTGCTCCATCTGTAGTATCCATGTTACAGGATCCTTTCCATCAAACTTCCTCATATCCATTTTTGGAATATGGTGGTTCTTCCCGCCAACATTATATTTTATGAAATCACGATTAACATTTATTTTGTTCTCATCATGAGTTTCCTCTACTATCTTTTCACCATTAGGAAACATTTCTTGTATCAACTTTGTCAAACCTTCCATGTCTGATTTTAGATCATTCTTCATGTTTTCCATTTTCTCATCGATCTTAGCTTCCATGTCATCCATCTTAGATTCCATGCTAGCTTCCATGCCATCTATCTTAGATTCCATGCCATCTGTCTTAGATTCCATGCCATTCTTCAAACCAGCCATCTTAGATTCCACGCCTTTCTTCAAACCATCCATCTTAGTTTCCACACCTTTCTTCAAAACTTCCATGTCATTTTTTGTTGCTCTTTGCGAGAGTGAAATTTGTTGCAGTTACTCTTGTTATTTTGATATGTCATGTTGCCATTCTTCGTCTTTAGGAGTCATAGTAGAGATTTCTAAAGGCTTAATGGGTGTTGAATTCTTTTTAGGGGCCATTTTAGAATCCAATATTGATATATATTCTAAAATATGCCCTTGGAATCAATTCAACTTGATTATTCAAACAAGACTTATGCAATTCGGACAAAAAAATACACACCTTTTACTTTCTTTTGAGGAGTTGGATATTGAAATTGAATTATCTCTATAATTTTGGATCCTCAATATTTAAAATTCAGCCCTACAGTAGCCCTCTGAAGCTTCTTTCAAATGCCATAGGTCTGATCTAATTTGGATTCTTCAAGGAAAAGTTATGTCCAATATCCCACAATGACCCAATTTTGGACTGGTTCAGTAGAGAAAACGTGTACAACTTGCCATGTGTCATTGTTTCCTCCTTTGGCTCTGAAATTAATAGGACAAAAACTAAATTCCGTGTACTTGTGGCCACTTTTTACATCATTCCAATCTGATGCTCAGAGAGAGAGCTATGAAGATTTTCCCACGATAACCTCTTTGAGATGAAATTCAGAAGCCTAAAAAATCCCTAACTTCCATAGATCATATCTCCGAAAATATTGCGAAACAATATCTGAAATTTTGCGATGATGTTCCTCAGGATTGTGGCTTCACACTAGAAAATTTTCAGATTCTAAACCTTCGTAGAAAAAAATTTATTACGAAAATTCCACGATGACCTGTTTGGAGCAGAAAAACCCTAGAATCTCAAAGCTCTGATACCAAATGTTGTGAAACCAACTCCAAAAAGATAAGAAAAGAGATATCAAAGCCTTAGAAATAAGCCACTTAGAGGGGGAAACCTCCAATACATTGCATGAATAAACAATTCTTAGATGATTCAAATTACAAAACCTCCTTTCTATATATAGGAGTCCATGGGGCCACAATGTAATCCTAGCCGACCTAACAATAATAATTTAAGGGCACAATAATAACAATATGGGGGTTACAAGGGTACAATAATAACAATAAAGGGGTTACACTAACCACAATAAGGGACTATAATAGTAATATAGGGACCTAACATATTGACACATAAGTCCTTGATTAGGCCCAAGCATTTAACTTTGCTTGAATCGACGAAATATAGATCTTTGTAGGGCCTGGTTATTTCTAGGCCCAATCTTTCCATCACTACCTTCGACATGAGGTTGTGAAAGGCACCAGAGTCTAGCATGGCATTATTTAGGATTTTTTTTTGTATGTTTAGGCTAACATAGAATGGGGGAATGGTTCCTTCTTTGTATTTTCCATCTACTTTGGGTCCAAACAACAGCTCTGGTTTATCATCCATCAAATTCAGAGTGTTGTTATCATTTCCTATGTTCAATACTTTCAAGACTTGGGAGCGG
The DNA here is from genome assembly GCA_034641835.2 of Pinus albicaulis. NCBI lineage: Eukaryota > Viridiplantae > Streptophyta > Pinopsida > Pinales > Pinaceae > Pinus > Pinus albicaulis. Next base: position 1,309,109,908 of record CM076580.1, read on the forward strand.
TACATATCCTGAGATACCAGTTCAGTGAGAGGGATGGTTATTTTTATTTTAGCGATTTCTCCTTCAAAACTGAAAGATACTCGAGTTTTATACATATTTACATCAGTTTTATTAGCCATAAAATTTTCCACATTTTTAATTTGCGGATTTTGGTTCGGGGCTTTGGTCATTAAAGTTTTCTTAGGGCCACTAGCAGAGGTGCTAGGACAACTTGTGTCAACTTATGGTTGGTTAGTTTTATTCTTTTTGGGATCAATTTTCTTAGCCATGGTGCTGTTATTATCTGTTGTTATTTTAAGAATGTTCTCGGGAGTTTTCTTAACAACATTGTCTAAGTTGTTTCTTTTGGAGTTGTCTTGGTTTTTCTTACTACTAAGATCATATTGCTTATGGAATTCCATTATGGAATTTTCTAATCCTAATTCGTGGTCTTCAGAATCTCCATAGCTTGTTTCGTCTTGGTTTGAGGAGAAAAAACCTTGTTCTTCTTCTGTGATAAAAACCTCACCCTCACTATCAGAGCCTATTAAGTTTAGATGATTCTCATCTGGTTGTTAAATATCTCTTTCCCCTTCATCAACATAGTTATCTTGGAAGGGTGGCCTGATTTTTTGATCATTTTCCCTTGGTCTATTTTGGGGCGGGTCTCTTCTAAAATTTTGATTCTGGTTTCTATTTTGGGGATTTGTTTGGTTGTCCCTAGGGGGTGTTCTTTCGTTTATTCTTATTCTCTCCATCATTCTTTCCATGGTCATAAGAAGGTTGTCCATATTGGAATCAGATGAGGAGGTGGAGGGCATGGTGTCATCTTTGTATGTTACCCTTTTTTCTAATCTTATCCTAGCTCTTTTTTCAATTAAGTTGGCCTCTACACTTATAGCTCCTTTTTGCATGTCTTCCAAAGTTAGGGGTTCTCTTTCTCTCAGTTGATAGGCCATATCAAGTTCAAAACCATTCAGGAATTTAGCTAAGGCTAAGCCTAATGGGGGTTTCATGTTTGGCAGTAGTGTGTTGTAAACACTATTGAACCTAGTGCAGTAGTCTTGGACACTTTCTCCCGTGTTTATTTTGAGATTTCTATATTCTGAAAGGATCTGAAGAGTGTTTTTCTTGATTTCCCATTTGTTTATGAAAGTTTGGTAAAGGGAAGGGAGATCATGTATGTTTTTGGGAGTTAGGATTTTGAACCATTTCTTAGCTTCTCCTCCTAGGCTTTGGGTAAACATCCTCATTTTCATGGTTTCCTCTTCTAATTCCATGTAGTCAAAATCATCATTCATTCTATCTACACGCTGTTCGGCAGTAGTGGATTCAACCCCGGTGAAGTGTGGGATTCTGGATTAGTAATAATTTGGAAAAGGTACCAACAGTTGTGGTAACACAAGGGGTGCATACCATACTGCCATGGTGGGAGCTAATGATGGATTTACAAGTGGAGGATTTGTGCTATGAGATGGAGTGGTTTGCATAGTGGAGGTGTGAATGGGTGTGGCGGAAGTACTTGGACCAGTAAAATAATTCTGAGCAGACTTGGGATGAAAAGAGCCAAAGTGGTGGAGAAGTTGGAAATCAGGTGGTGTGGAAGGAGAAGCTTCTCTGCTAAGACTCTGCGGCAAGTCTATGGGCTCAAGATTGGTATGGTCGATTCTACTTTGTGACTTGGTTCTGAAAGGTTTTTGGTATGGCGCAAGTCAAAGTGGGGATCTTGCAAGGCTGTAAGCTATTCAGGTAAAGAGCTTGCTTTATGAATGGTCCTATTAGTAGCTAAGTCTCCAGTTTCAAAATTTTTCCACAAAATCTTTTCTGGGTCATCAACTATAGTAGGAGGGTTTCGGTCTGAATGAGATCTAGTATTTATTCTTCATGGAGTCAGATTTCAAATTCAAAATTTAGAGAGGCTGAAAGTTTATGACTGCTTTCAGAAGGCTGACCTCTCTAGGTGCTATCAAACTCGCACAATGTGTGACTAGGTTTCTAGACTTCTCATGGCTGGTTTGATGCGAGTGGGAATATTATCACGTGGGGTAATATAAACCATAGGATAAACATATAATGTGGGTTTGGGTATTTTAATATAAAGGATTTAATATATTACGGGCTAAATGGGATAAGGGGAGCCAAAAAATTATATTAATATGTTAATAATGAAATGAATGCGGGAATGAAAAATACATGAAGGCATAGTGTAAAATATGATGTTAGGTAGGATTTTCAAAATGAGGGCCCAATATTAACATTTTACACTTTATAACTTAGTATAAGTGCATTTTGTGGGTTTTTGAATGTGTAATATCCCAAAAATTTAGACTTCATCTAAATGGAATATTATAGTTTGTTTTATCACTAGGTAGGTGAATAAGTGGGTGGGGATACTCATAAAACCCCTTTAGAAGGAATAGTAACACTCCTAATGTGAAAGGAGGAAGAATAATCAGCTAGATTAAGAACCTTTGGGTGTCAACAGGGATTGGATCATGTTGATTCAGTCAAATTTGACCAAATCAACAACGCTGTCATGGAGGAGTAGTCTTTATGATGAGACAACGCAGTTTTAGTGGAGGACAACTTGCATGAGCTTGGTGGCAAGTATGGATGGGGCCCATTGTGAGGAGGCTCTCATGATATATATGGAGTGTATAGAAACCATTTTTATTCATGTTTTATATTGTTATTTTGTCTGCTAAGACTTTTTTCTTCCTTTGCTGCTTAGCAGGGTTGCAGTGCTATTTAGCACTGGGTGTTCCCGAGCGGGAATCCCACCTATCTCCTTTAGGAGCCTCATTGGGAGAGTTTGAATTCATCATTCCACATCAGGTTTTCATGCCAAGCTTCAAACTACTTCATTAGCGTAGTTTTTTCCGGAGATTGTGCAGTGTTGCTGGGTGCAACAGTGGAAGGGATTGGAATCCCAGTTTCTGAGCTAGTTTATCATTGGAGGAAGGTTTCCTTCACTTGATGGAACTATTTGGAGAGCTCTAGAGAATATTTAATATCTGTGGTATCATACCACACATTTCCCCTACATTCCCAACACTGTTCCAGCTAGGGAATGCGTTATTTTGGAGGCAACATTCAGCAAATGGTCTAGTGGCTTCGTTGTAGTGTTTTCTTGTGATTGAAAGGTCCAACCTTTCATGGGAGGAATACCTTGAGGGATATAAATCAGATCAGTAATATTTCAGCCTTATACACTCTTATGCTTTAGTGTTGCAGTGATTATTCAGTAATTTTCTGAAAATCACATTTGTATGCAGAGTGTTTGACAAGAAACCCTTGTCGGGTTCTCTTGTATTTTGTACAAGGAGACTAAATATTTGTTCTTCAGAATTATTAATCAATATATGAATAGATATAATTGTTCTCATATTTTCTTATTTAAAACCCTCTTTTAGACTGTGCAGTCACTTTTATGCAGAAATCCTTGTCTTGTAGTATTTGGGGTTTTTGGTCATTTTCAGCTACACTAGTGTGTGAGGTCTGTTTAGCCCACCTAGTTTGATTTGTTTCAGCTCTATTCTTGGATTTAGGTTGTATAATGACTAATATATAGGATCCAAGAGTTAATTTCATTATTTTATAGCATATGTTGCTGGGGATGCATTTTTAGTGCATGCTTGCTGAGCTGTTCCAGATTTGGAATATTACAATGGTATTAGAGCATAATCTTGGCTCAGCCTGTGCATTCAAGACATTATGCCATTATAAGTAGAAGCTTATTCTCACAAAAAAGAGAAGTTATGAAGAAGAAACAAAAGCATGGCTCCATTATTTGGAGAAATGAAGGAAGAGAGGTTCTCCCAGCCTCTTTTCCAAACTATGAAAAATATCAAAGATCTCATGGAGATGAAAGGGGAGAAGTGCAGAAAAAATCCAAGGGGGTTTGAAGGTGAAGAAAGCCTTAGATATTCACATGATGGGTGTGGACATTTAGCCACACATGCAGATCGACATCGTAGTTTATGGCCCACATTCACTGAAAGGAGAATGGAGGAAGAAGATGCACCAAGGGAGGAGACCTTGAGTGACTCTCTTCAAGAGTATGAGTATCAATCATGGAGATTCAAAGAGCACTTGGACTTCCAAGGGTTTTTCCAACTCAAGGAAGAGAGAAGATCTAGCAACCATAATATAAGCAAGATAGGTATAATATTTGTATCTAACTTTGATGGATCAACAAAGTGCACAGCCAAATCTTGGGTGGAGGAGCTAGATTCCTATTTCAAGCTACACCAAGTTTCAGAAAAGGATGCCATTAGAGTAGCAGTGCTGCACCTCAAAGTTATGGCCCATGATTGGTGGTTTTATAGTTATGCTTCATTTTATCATGCAAATGTAAACACTTATGCAGGTTTCACTAAGAAATTAGTGAGGAGATTTGATCTTAAACATTGTAAAACATCTCTTGTTGAACCCAAAAACTCAAAACCTTTGCATGAGTTGGAGAGATATATTTTTCCAACTCCACTCCATAATTTTGTTGAAGGGGATAGAAACATGCATGATACCTTGCCAAGGGCAAGATCCCCACTTCTTGAAGAGCCCTATTCTATAGATGAAGACATGGAGGTTCCTCCTTCAAGGGAAGACCAAGATCAAGGGTCTCTCATTGATGATGAGGCATTGTCACATATTGATGAAGAGGGTGAGAAAAGAAGAGCTAACAATGATGTACCATCAGGAGGAGATCCATCACCACATGGAGATGGGAAGGGAGCCATTGCTTCCATTAGAGGAGCCCTTGTGTCTTTGCAAGGAGTTCCAAATGATTCAACATGTGGGAACCAAAACACAATTCAGGAGTAGCATGTATCAGTTTTTGTGTATTGTGAGATGGAAGGGGAAGAAAGGAAGGATCAACATCAAGGGATGATGAGAATTCACCCTTATCTATTCTGGGAGGTTTCTACACAAAAGAAGGAGACTGTATTGTGTAGTGAAGAGAGGGACAAATCAGTCCACTCATATATGCAGTCCACTTCAAATTTTGATGTCTCACTACATGGCAGCATTCCACCTGGGAGACCACCCGATCTAGAGTTGGTGGGAGATATTTTTCCATTTGGCTCACCACTCTTAGATTCCAGAGGGGTGAAGACCTTGGAGGAGTCCAGTAAAATGTAAAGAGTTTGGGATAGACTCAAGGAGGAGAGAGACATTCTCCCATTTTCAGCATCACCCATTCTCACTACATATATTGCGCTGACAGAAGTTGCTGCAATGATGGAGGATGGCACCTTCATGGTGCAAGGGAGCTGCTCCATGGGTTTGGAGAAACAGAGGGTACTTCCTTTGAGGAAGGGATCCTCCCTACATTAGAGTAGATGGAGGCTACTCATTCTTACATTGGCCAAGATCAGGAGATTATTTTTGGATGGGAGCTTCTCATGGGAGGCCCACTTCCAAATATCACCACTTCTATTGGAGCATGAGAAGTTGCATGATGGGCACGGAAAAATTTTTGAGGATGACTTTGGCATGAGGGATGTCAAAGGAGAAGACATCGGCATGTGGGGAGCTTCACATTTTAGATCTTTAGCGCTGTCTCTTAGGAGGATTGATCCATATTGGAGGTCTCAACTCTTGGTAGAGTACTCCAAGGATCTTGGTGCTTGTACGATTCTTGATCACCCAGAGGGAAATGATAAATACATGGTGGTTGGAGAGGTCATCTATTCTTATGGTAGAGTCTTCTTAAATAGAGTTTCTGAGCTCAAGAGGAAGCTACTACATGTAGAACATGTGGACTTTCTTTCCATGCACTTTGATGCATTTCATTCCTTGATGGAGGAGTTCACTTGGGAGGGAATTTAGCAGGATGTATATCAGCATGAGGAGAGATGCATAGCCCGGATGGTGATGGAGAGATTTTCACAGCCACTTCCCTACTCATGGAGAGTGAGGGAGAAATTTCAGTTGAGCCATTTCAGCTCAAGGACCAAAGTACATGGGAGAGAAGGTACAATTTTGCATTCTGATTTGTACTTATTTACTTTATATGAGAAGCATATTGTACCAAGGAGGATATTTCCTTATTGTATATTGTATTGTCATGTACTTAAGGCCATTTGTAGCATTGATTTTGGCCATTCTATCGGTGGTTTGTGGGGGAGGCCAGATGATTCTTGATGTGCACCATTGGCACCACATTTTACTTTCATGATGGAACAATCTTGTAGGATGATTGTGGTAGAAAAAAAGTGGCTGAAAAGGCACTTGTTATTATTTGTTTTGAGGTAGGCAAGAGATGCACTACACTGGTTCCATGTGTGGAACTATGCTCCACTTTCTGGTTGTCATATGGCAACTTGTTTTCATTGGTTTTTGCTTCCATATATTGCTAATGTTCCTATGTTCATGGGAAGTGTTGTTTGGAGAGTGGGACAAGAGTTGGAGGTGCCCATTGGGGGTATGATTCTCCCTACTTTACATGTTGCATGTTTCAGGAGAAACAATGGGCAAACTATGATTTCCATGCTACATCTCTTTTCTTCATGTGGGAGGATCCATTTGGAGAACTTGAGTTTTTGGAGGAGGCACTTCATGGCTGATTTGTTTGGCGGGGTAACTTGGGCCATTCTTGGAGGCCATGAAATTTCAGCCCAAAATCAGCAGCAGCCCCACACATACCATAAATGGAGAGAGAAACAACTTGGGTGGAAGAATTTAATCTCTCCATACAGCCCCAACACATTGCATGAACCGGGGGTTGAGGATTCTTTTGATGAGATACCAAGAATGGCTCATTTCATTTGGATGATAGAATGGGTATGGGAGACTCTAATTGGGGATGAGATTCCCTATGTTTATCATCACTCCTACCTTGAGGAGGCCATTGGACAACAAGATGGTTTCCACTTATACCTTCTACTTTCTTATGATGTACACCATTTGGTTTGGCATACTTGGGAGGAACCATTGGAGGGCAGATTTATTGTAGATTATCTTGAGTTTTGGTGGAATTTATTGATGAGGAGGCCACAAGAAGAGGAAGGGAGGAATTTTTCTCCACCTTTATAGTTGCTTGAGGACAAGCAACATTTTGGAGCTGAGGACTGTAATATTCCAAAAATTTATACTTCATCTAAATGGAATATTATAGTTTGTTTTATCACTAGGTAGGTGAATAAGTGGGTGGGGATACTCATAAAACCCCTTTATAAGGAATAGTAACAATCCTAATGTGAAAGGAGGAAGAATAAGCAGCTATATTAAGCACCTTTGGGTGTGAGCAGGGATTGGATCATGTTGATTCAGTCAAGTTTGACCAAATCAACAACACTGTCATGGAGGAGTAGTCTTTATGATGAGACAGTGTAGTTTTAGTGGAGGACAACTTGCATGAGCTTGGTGGAAAGTACGGATGGGGCCCAATGTGAGGAGGCTCTCGTGCTATATATGGAGGGGATAGAAACCATTTTTATTCATGTTTTAGATTGTTATTTTTTCTTCTAAGACTTTTTTCTTCCTTTGCTGCTTAGCAGGGTTGCAGTGTTGTTTAGCACCAGGTGTTCTCGAGCGGGAATCCCACCTCTCTCCTTGAGGTGCCTCATTGGGATAGTTTGAATTCATCATTCCACATAAATTTTTTAGGCCAAGCTTCAGCCTGCTTTATCAGCGCATTTTTTTTCGGAGATTGTGCAGTGTTGCTAGGTGCAGCAGTGGAAGGGATTGGAATCTCGGTTTCTGAGCTAGTTTCTCATTGGAGGAAGGTTTCCTTCACTTCAGGGACATGTTTGGAGAGCTCTAGAGAATATTTAATATTTTTGGTATCAGAACACACATTTCCCCTACATTCCTAGCGCTTTTCTAGTTAGGGAATGCCTTATTTTGGAGGCAACATTCAGCAGATGGTCTAGTGGCTTCGTTGCAGTGTTTTCTTGTGATTGAAATGTCAAAAAATTCATGGGAGGAATCCCTTGAGGGATATACATCATATCAGTCATATTTCAGCCTTATACACTCTTATGCTTCAGTGTTGCAGTGATTATTTAGTAATTTTCTGAAAATCACATTTGTATGCAGAGTGTTTGACAAGAAATCCTTGCCGTTTTCTATTGTATTTTGTACAAGGAGACTAGATCTCTGTTCTTTAGCATTATTAATCAATATATGAATATATATACTTGTTATCATATTTTCTGATTTAAAAACCTCTTTTAGACTGTGTATTCACTATTATGCAGAAATCCTTGTGTTGCAATATTTGGGCTTTTTGGTCATTTTCAGCTACACTAGTGTGGGAGGTCTGTTTAACCCACCTTGTTTGATTTGTTTCAGCTTTGTTCTTGGATTTAGGTTGTATAATGACTAAATACATGATGCAGGAGTCCATTTCATTATTTTATAGCATATGTTGCTGGGAATGCATTTTTAGTGCATGCTTGCTGAGCTGTTCCAGATTTGGAATATTACATAATGTTTTTGTATGAAATGAAATTATTTAAAGGGGATTTTTACTTTCCCTAAGAAGAAAGTGTTTTTAACTTAGGAAAAGGGATTATATATTTGGAAAAGGGTGGCTATATTGAGGAAAATGGTCCGATCCCAACAAAAGTCAGAGAAATGCTCCAAGCCTTTATAACTGAAGGTTTTTTAATACTGGATCATTGTGGGGGAAGGGAAATTAGTAATTTTTGCCTGATGATGTTTTATTACATGCCTTGCACAAATTATTTCTACCTACCCATCATTATTCTAACATTTTTTCATCATTTTCATGGGTGCACTTAAGCTTGCAATCCTAAATCCATATTTCTTTAAAAGTATAAGCTATCTAATTCTAACCTTATTTCATCCGAGGGCTCAGATTAAACTGTTGAGCTCCTCATTTATTCTCTAACTATCTACTGATTTATCAAGTTTAAACTGTTTGACAAATCTTTATTCTCTATCTAACAGCATGAAATTTAAAGCATGAGAGGTCAAGTTTAGGTTGTTTGACCCTCATGGATTGTGGCATTTAAGACAAGTTGCACACAATCTTATTTGCAAAATTAAAATAAAGTAGTGGCATTTAAAATTGCAACACTTTCATGATCTATTTTTAATGGGGTTCATATTTAATATTCTTTTTTGATCTTTGTTTCTTTTTTTTCCTTTGATTGTTCTTTTAGGACATACCCTCTTTTCATTTTTTAATTTGGGAACACATTTGCAGAAAGCAAAGTTATGTACAATATTTCAATATTTTAAAAGATTCAATTCAAAATTATGAATCCTATATTTATAGGACCCTAACACTCCCCTGAAAAACTAGCTCAGAAAGTGGGTTTCTCAACCCACCACTACAACACCCTGCAACACAACACAAATTTGAAAAAACACTGCGTTGTAGCTGAAGACTAAAGCTTGGCCAAAATGCCAGATGTGTGGAAATGATAGTACAATACGCTTCCAATAGGCTACCTCAAGGGAAGAGGTGGGATCCCCTCTCGGGAACACCCTGTGTTAGACAACACTGGAAGCTCAACTAAACAACTGAAGGATGAAAGAAGTCATACAGACCACAAAATCAATAATCAATAACATAACCCTCTATGGTTGCCTGGTCTTCCTTATAAACAATGTGATCCTTCTCACCTTGGGTCCCACTCATTAGGGTTTCTACTATCATGGAGTCTTCCTCCCATTCACACTGTGCTGTCTCTTATTGATGATCCACTCCCTCCATACCAGTGTTGTTGACTTGGTCAAACTTGACCTTGTCCACATGCATTATCCCTGTAAACACATGAGGGTGCTTTATCTAGCTATGACGATGATCCATTTTTACATTAGGAGGGATTTTATTCCTACTAAATAGATTAATGGGCTCCCTACCCATTTATTCATCTAACTAAATTACAAGAGAAAAATTAATATTCCAATTAACTGCATGCTAATTTAGGAATATTACAGTCCTCCCCTCCCAAATGTTTCTTGTCCTCAAGCAACCGCAAGGATAGAATTGAAGAGCCTCCTCTCCTCCTCCTGTAGCATCCTCATATGATAAAATCCTCCAAGGAACAAGATGTTGTCTCATCAATAAATCTCCAAGTTGCTCCTCCCAAGTATGTAAGTTAGATTTTGGTGACCATCACAAATAGCTATCATCATGAAGAAGTAAAACACCCATGGAGGCAACAATGTGCTATCTATAGCACTTCTTGAGGCATGGAATCTGAATTATATTGGGAACTATGATTCCCATGTGAAGCCTCCATCCCCGAGCTTTCAGGCATACAAAATGAGTCACCCTCCAACATGGCAACTCATGAAACATCTCCTCCATGTTAGGCTCCTGCAAAGTAGGTGGGCTGCATAGTTGAACATGATGGATCAAATTTTCCATCCCATGCTATCTCTCTCTCCACTTATGATAAGTGTAGAGTTGTTGCTGAATTTGGGCTACAATAATGTTTCCTTCATGGAGCAAAAAGGAAATTGGATCCTCAAAGACCCACTCTTTGGTTCTTTCCCAAATCATCCCATATAAAATGAATATGACATTATCATCATATGGAATCCAAATGAGAGAGGCACTAAAGGTTTTACATAGGGCTGGAAGGTACCGACAGTCTCCCAAGTAGTCATAGCGCAGTTTTCACAACTGCTGTTTCAAAACATAATATGGGTAGTTGTATCCAAACAATTTGCTAGTTGTGCATGTCATCTCATCTACTAGTAAATAGTAAATGACATTGTATATCAAATAAGCATACAGGAAATAGTACAAAACTTTCCCAAATCCATACAAGAAATGGCTATCTCCATCATATCTGTTGGTCCCAAAATGACCATGAAGCCCAAATAGAGGCTTGCCCTCTTGTGGAGCAATGCACTGTATAGAGATGGTAAGAGAATGCAAATACTCTGTTAGATAATCAATAAGTGCAAAAACAAAATTCTTACCATGTACTGAAATTAGGTTGATAATAAGATCCATGAATGAGCCCTCCATAGTGGTATGACATATCTCCATGAAAAAGGATGACCCATGTGCTGCATGCAAATCGTTCTTCTTATGCTTGGAGATCCAAGTCAAGAAGATCATATCATGGTAATATATGTCTCCATCCACTACTCCATCACTCTCATCTCCTACTTTTCCATCAAGTGCATCATATTTGAAGTAATCCTCAGAACACTCCATCAACAAACCCAAGCTCCCAAGTGACAACACTGTTGGCCTTTGTAATAAGGCTCTTGTCATCTCATAGTTTGACATGCCAAATGTCAAATTTATCTACCATAATGCCGCTATATATGGGAGATTCCTTCCAAAGTGGAAGTAACCCCTGATCCTCCAAGGTTAAGGAGTAGCCCCTTTGCACCATGATAGTGCCATCACCTACTCTTGCAACATCATGCAACGCATGGGAGAAACCATACTCTCCCAAGAGCTTCCAAAGCAACAAGAACTCTTGTTGCCTCCCCACACCATCACCATATAAACGATGGAGAAAAAACATTATGGTTGACATGAAAGATATCACATCATCCCAATACACCCAATCTCCTAACTACCATATGATGCAAGTGCCATTCCAAGTCCCAACCATTAGCACACCCTTTGGAATAAGATATGCTACATGATGGCAAAAATATTTCAAGAGTAGCCAACACAACCTTGCATCCTATTGCCTCGTGTCATAGATCTGCAAGTGGATTTCCAGCCTCTTGATCATCAACATCACCCATCTAACCAATGGTGGGTGTCTCCTACCATGGTCCACTTTGGTATTCCTCTAATGGAGAACACCATATTCCCAAATCAGATTTTTGTTTTTGCATTTCATGAGATATTAAAATGCAATCTCCTGGAGATCTCCAAATGAAGACCACTCATCAATGACCAAGTTTATCCCATAAGGATCCCAATATATTGAAGGAAAAATCTTCTCATTGAGTAGTGAAGTGCTCATCAAGAAAGATCCATCATAAAAATGGAAGGTAAGATGTCTCTCATCAACCATCTATCTATCCCATGTTACACATGTAGAATGGTAATTGGAATGTTCCAATAAATGCTGGGCCCCCAACTCATCACTGTTGTTCAATCACAACACTGTTGATCTCCATGAAGGTGCATCTGATTTCTTAAGATCATGCTCAATGTTGAACACATAGTTATGTATTGCTCTGCTCAAGACAATGTTCATACCATCCTCAAAAATTCTACACTCCAACCCCAAGAGTTGTGTGCAGCTCAGAGATGATATACTAGGATGAATATATATCTCCTCCTTGAACAAATCAAGGGTCCTCAGTGTTATCACTCAGATTGAACCTCAAGCCTGGGAGAGGCAATCCCAAGGTAACCTCAAACCAAACTTTGGACATGGTATCTAGCCCTACCATGTCAAGGATGGAAATGTTGATAGAATCAAAACCAAGAGGGCTGGAATGAAAATATTTTAGGCTAGCTAAGGATTACAGGGGGTTTTGATTTTTATTTTAGGGTTTGTTGGATCAGGCGGAGTCACACAACTCGGGCAAGAAGATTATGTCAAAATATGCAGGGTTTTCAAGGGGAAAGGTAGGTAGAAGATTTAGACATTAAAATTTGATTGTGTGAGGTGAAAATACTGGTGAGGAGCTAGGGAAAGCATCTAAAATTTATTTTCCCTAAACTAAGGAAAATGAACACATTATACTGAATTTCCCAAAACAGAGCATAAATATGTATGGATTTTGCCTTTCAAACTTGAAATCTAGTATATTATAGACATGGAATGGTTTATGAATTAACAATACATTCAAAAAAGTTGATAACAGAGAGGAAAATATGTCTAAAATTCATACCACATGGATCCCAAAAAAATAGCTGCAAATTTCTATTAATGTCCAAGCCAAACAGATATACAAAGATGTCTCTTGATATGCCAAATGATCCAAGTGAGTCCAACCATTACAATGACTGAAAGAATACATAAAATAGGCCTCAAAACCACTCTCCCTAGCCTCAGGGAGTCGAATCTATGAGAGGAGGAGTTGTTTCACCTACTCCTAAACAAAATCGGAAGACTAGGAAAACTCAACAATTTTCCTCTAAAAGAGAGGAAACTGATTCATTTGACCCCCTAGAAGAGTTATATGATGCATATACCCTAGATAAAAGTGAAAACATGATAATTACATCCGTCTTGACCATTTACATCAATAATTTTCCCATTTACCCAATCAAAAAGTCAAAAAGCCAAAAATGTTTAAAACAATGAAATTTGCCAATTCCTTGGTAAACGCGAAGCGCCATGACAAAAACATTGGCCTGTCTTGCAGCCAACATTTGGAGGCCTTACCGATGTCCAAATGAGCTCCATGATACCTCATTGGAAATATATTTGGGTATTATTTCCATATATGCCTCCACTTTCCAAAATGGTGTCCATCTGCCCTGCCAAAACGATGTTCTCCCAAGACTGGTAAACGCGCATCACCAAGGTAAAAAAGAGGGCAGAAACATGAGTTTTTGATGGTTTTTTACCCTTTTGAGGGACCATTTTTGCTCCAAATCTCCTGAAACTTTCTGAGATTTATGTATTCATCAATAGGGACATGAGGATACTAACCATTTTGCATTTGAGTACCGAAAAAAAGAGCACACCGCTAGTGGCGTTGCACGTTTAGGAAATGTTTTGAGTGCTAAACTGTCCCAAAGATCAAAATTTGTACAAAAGTGTCATATTTTCCAAAATTGTGAATTTTCTTGCTGATTTAGAGGTTACAGGCATGGTGAGACACTTCAACAAGAATGTTCAACTTCTCCTTCTCCTTCGACTCAGTCAAAGCCCAAATATTTGCATGGGCTCGTTTGAACTTGGCCCTTGAAATCATGGTTCTCATGGCGTAGTGTCTTGCCATATTCCTCTGAATGTCAGTGTACTTTTCCTTCACTAGCAGGCCCTCTAGATGAAAATTGGCTCTCTCAAGCCAAGACTCTTTGTCATTGCTAATCTTTATGGCAAGAAACTCACTTGGAGTGAGCTGCTCTGCCATCTTAGCCTCTTTCTCCCTTTCTCGAGCTAAAGCCTTCTTTAGCCCAATTGTTCTCGGTCTCTGTCTCAGAAGCCAATCCTCTTCATCATCACTACCATCATATCTATCCAAGGTATCCTCCAGCAAGGCCTTGCCCTTTCCTACCTCTCTCTGAGCTTTTATTGTCTTGACCTCACTAATGGTTTGCTTGGTCTTCAGCTGCTAATTCTCTAGCTCAAGAAATTCAATCACATTCTTTGCTCTACCAAGATTAGCTTGAAGCTCATTAATATTTGCCTCCTTGCTTCTAATCAATGCATTAGTCATTCTAACCTCATCCTCATCATCAAGGTCAATCAACTAAAACTCCTACTCAGTTTCATGTTTGTCCTCCTCCTCAACAATGATATGCTTTGTAACCTTTTCATTTCCCTTATCAACCTGTTTTGCTGATGAAGAAGGCATGGCCCCTTTCACACTATGTGAATCAAACACATTCTTGTGGCCTCTCTGATATGTCAAGGAAAATGGTTCAATATCAGTCATTTTAGTGCCAGTTGCCTCAATGTCACTTTCACTACTTGATGCTCTGGTATCATGATGTGATGGTGAAATGTTGTATAAAGGTGATGAGGTTGGATCAACATGAGGTGATCAAATGTGAGTGGATGGTGATGTATGAACAGCGGGATGTGATGGAGAAGTCGATATAGGAGGATGAGATGATGAAGGAATATCCTGCTCATGATGGCCAGGTGGAGTAGTGAAAACCTCATTGGCAATGAATGCATCCCATGAAATTTTTTTCTACTGAATTTCATGCATAACCACCATTTTGATGAGTGAATGATGAAATAGGCTCTGCATTTGCTGATTGTAATCCCTCTTTTGCACAATGTAAGCCATCTTGTCAATGCTACAGAAAATATAATAAGGCAAATGTAGCATTCTAACTCTAGTGAAATGCATAAGAATACGGATATGGTATGAGTAGAGATGGGAAAACCTTCCCTCACAAGTGAAGTATGTCATTATTATCCTCATCGTGGGCACATACTAGTCAAGGAGATGAGAGAAAGGAAAAATGGACTTCTTGTGATCTTTGTATCTAGGTTTGAGGTACGGTTCATAATAGCTCATGTCCAAGTTTTCTTATTTAAACCACCTCTCTCCCACACTAGGGATCCCTGTAGCAGCTACAATGGCATTGGTGTACATCTCAAGAGTAACCCCAGCAAGAGTGACCTACTTTTCATGTAGATTGGTAATAAACAGTCTTATTAACTCTGGGTGATTTTGGACTTGCTACATTCTCTCACAAAACTGAAAAAAACCCACATGTTTAAAGCAAGAAACATTGAGAGGAGAGGCCATAAGTTCTCTTGTTGTTATGGGTTCAAACCTGTTTATTTTCCCTCCCTTATGATTTCTCCTTGGCATTTTTTCCTCACCAACAATGCCACTATCTTCTTCCTCAGACATATTCAAATTTTTATTTGTGAAACCCTAGGGTACAAGTGAAATGATATGAGGGGAAGGGGAGGAAATGGCTAACTTGAAAGGTGAAGGGAATTAGTGTAGGAAATGAGTGTTGGGACAAACTAGATGAATGAAAATCCTAAATCAATGAAATTACCCTATTTATGACTGATATTTCTTTTAGGAGGATCAAACAAGTGTATAAATAGTGATCACAAGCTTGTAATTAGGGTTTCTAATTCAATTCATTTAAGAATCACCAAATAGATTAGAAATAGGGCTTATGACATGTACTTACTTCTTCAAATTTCTTGGAGGACTTTTGGAAAAATTTGAAGAAATTTTGAAGTGATTTGGGTTGCTAGATCACTCAACAACCCTTCCTGTCTAGGCGTAAAACAATATTGGTGAGTGCACATCACTTTTAAAAACGCACAACGCCACTCTACAGGTGCACAGTGCCTTCAAAAAATACGTTGGAAACTTCGGGAAAAGGCGCGGCGCCAGTGCAAATGCACAACACCAAGTGAAAAATGTGCAGCGCCGGGAAACTTATGGCACAATTTCACTCAAAAACTCACAATTTTTTTCTTTTCTGAATGATTCTTACACATTGAAAGGAAAAATTTACTCTTTTGAAATGTTTGATGGGATTTTATAGGCATGTGAATTTTGATTTAACTTTGAATACCCACGTTTCTAATGTTTTGAAGTCTTTTTCCTTTATCACTGATACTCTTTGACACTTTTTGCATTGCAGGTTGCTGAAGTCATGGAGTTGGCTTTGATTTTTCTCACTGAGGCTTGACATTATGGCTTTGACAACTTTTGGATTTAATTATTACATATAGTAGCATAAAATTACATTTGAAAAAATAAAAAATAAATTACACAAGTGACTTTTCTAATGACATTTTGATAAAAAAATATTCAAATTTGAAAATATACCTTTGAAGTATAATGAAAACATCATGCTGATCTTGTTCAATCCCTCTTATGTATGTGCTGACCTCATTGGAATGAAAGAGTGACCTTGAAAAATGCAAAACCCTAATGCCATAATGAAACTGCTTTTTGACCTGATTTTGAATGAGATTTTGACTTTAAGAATTTCAAGTAAAACAAAACATTTTCATAGGTTTTATTATGCTCAAAGGGACCTAAGAATGAGTTATAAATATGAATCTTGGAGGGAGAAAAATTTTATATTACAAGGACAACCACCAGCAGAACAATTTTTAAGTCATGACCTAATCGAATGATGAAAAATTTATTCAATATGAGACACCTAAGATGCACATGCAAATTTTTTTTGATCCCTGGTGGAAGTATGCAAAGACTAACACTAACATTGGCCTTATTGTGGATGGAATCTACTTGGAGGTGTCAAGAACACCATAGACCAAGTGCCTAACCATTGGGTAAATACAGTCAAACAATCCAAAAGACTGCAAATTACTTTAACTGACTCAAAAACCATTTATAGAGACTGAAAAATGACTCAAAAACTGACTCTAAAACCAACTCAAAACTGACTCTAAAAACTCTGAAAACAACAGAAAATCAACAAGCTTTATAGCCTTCACTTCGGGCCCCAAGCTTAGATGACCTCCTGCCTCAAATCTTGCAGAAAATATAAACTGGTATTTACAATGACAGTGAAACATTCTCTTAGAAGTTGTACCAGAAATAATAATATTTCAGGAGCCTATCGTTGACTAGTACTCCTGAACATTCCTCTCCATTCATCTCTTTCAGCAAATAGGCATTCTGGCCTCGATAAGCCAAGATCTTGTAGGGTCACTTCCAAAGATTTTGAAACTTCCTGTGCTTACCTTTATCTTCATTTATGGCATCCCATCTCAGCACTACATCCTCCAACTGAAACTTATCTTCTTTGGTCTTGTGATCATAAATATTCTTGATTCTCTCCTGAAGCATAGAATAAGTATGAGAAACTTCCTCCCTCATTTGCTGAAGGTGAATCATTTTATTGATTCTACGTTGCATATCATCTTCCTCACTATCTTCTTCCTGCAATAATCTCATAACCAAGACTGCAAGTGATGTAGGAAACACCGTATTTTTACCATAAACAAATTCAAAAGGAGACATACCTATAGACTTCTTGTTGCTCACTCGATCTGCCCTCAAAGCATTGGTAAGCTTCTGGTGCCAATTTTTCTTGTTCTCCTCCAACATTTTCTTAATGATATTCACCAAAGATTTGTTAGAGGACTCAGCTAGTCCATTTCCCTGTGGATAATATGTGGTGGAATGGCCCAATCTAATATTATAATTGTGAAAAAACTCAATCATATTCTTTGACCTAAATGCTGCAGCATTATCTGTAATAATATTGCAAGGACAACCAAAAGGAGACAAAATATTGGATTCTAAAAATTGAATGATTACCGTGTCCATAGCTTGCCTTGTAGGAATAGCCTCGATCCACTTTGTGAAGTATTCAGTAGCTGTTAGGATCCATTTGTGCTGTGCTGATGATGTGGGATGAATTTCCCCAATAAAATCGAGTCCCGACTATTGAAAAGGAGCATTTACTACAACAAGCTTCAGCGGAAGAGGAAGGAGCTTCCTTTTTCCCTGAAAAAACTTGACATTCATGACATTTTGTGACTTTTTTGTACAAATCAAAAAATAAATTTGGCCAATAATACCTTGCTCTCAATACTTTTTTAGATTTTGTTTTCCAAAATAAATGACCTCTACAATCTCCCCTATGAAATTAATCCATTATTTGTTTAGCTTCATCTTCAACCAGACAATTCAAAAGAACACCTCCCAGATCTTTCCAATAAAGGGCACTTCATAGAACACATTATTTAGCATATTTCAATTTCAAAGACCTACCCTGAATTTTTGACATTCCAGGAGGAGGACACAAGTGATAAAGAACATACACTATATCATAATACCATGGTGAAGTAAGAAATATTTATGATACTTGTATTAGAGCGCCATCTTCATCATCTTCTGACATTGCTGCAATAAGGTTTATGCCTAAAGCATGCAAGTTGGATTTAGCCATCAACTTGGCTAACCCTTGCCCCTTGATTATTTTGGTAGGCCTAATCTCTAGATCATACACAAGCATAGTTTCTATCCACCTACCTCTCCGACCTTCAGGATCAATTTTTGTGAGAATATCCTTTATTGTTTCATTTCAAACATAGGCTATAGTATGTGAATAAAGAATATAGATCCAGAAATATTTCAAGGCTTTTATTAGGGCTAGAGCTTGTTTCTCAATAATTTTATAGCAAAGAGAAACATCTCTAATGGCTCAACTCAAGAAAGAAATAGGTTGTTCAACCTGATCTCTCTTTTGAATTAAAACTGCAGCCAAGGTATGTTCAGATGCACATGAAAAAATTATGAAATCACTAGCATAATCTGGACTAACCAAAACAGGGCTATGCTCAAAGAAAGCTTTACCAGGTTGCAAAACTTCATAGCATCAATGGTCCATTTTAGACTGCTTTCCTTCTTCAAAATATTAGTCATTTCTCTCAAATGCTCAGATAAATTAGGAAAAACTCTTCGTAAGAAGTTCATCTTACCATTGAAAACTTGTATCTCCTTTTTGTTCCACGAAAAGTCTATCATCTGAATGGATTCTACTATGGAAGGATCAATGTGACTACCATCTTTGGAAATTATGTGACCAAGAAGTTTTCCTTCCTCCATGGAAAAAAGACTCTTCTTCGAATTTAAATAAATCCCAAACTCCCTGCATTTCTGAAAAATTATCCTCAATTGACACAAATGCGAATCATTAGAACTAGAAAACACGGTCAAATCACCAAGATACACTACTACGAAAAAATCCTTTTCATTAGCAAAGGCTATATCCATCGCCTGCTAAAAAGTAGCCCCTGCATTATTGAGTCTAAATGGAATTTTAACATACTGAAAATTTCCCCAAGGTGTTGTGAAAGAAGTCTTACCTTTGTCTTCTTTAGGTCTAATTATAACCTGAATAACTGTCAAGTAGTGACATTTTTGATGCTCCAACTACTTTTTGTAGAACATGGTCCATATTACGAAGTGGTAATTATCTTTTAAAGATACTTTATTAAAATTCCGGAAATCTATGCATAACCTTATCTCTTCAGTGTTTTTCCTTACTGACACCAAATTTTAAATCTAATCAGAAAACCTAATTGGCACAATGATACCTGATTTGTACAGTCGATTTACATCTTTCTCGATGGATGGAAACAATCTTGGGTTTATCCTTCCCAACTTCTACCTGAAGGGTTGCTGATCCAGCTTGATGGGAATAGTGTGTTGAATAATATTCTTATCATAAAATTTCAAATCTGCATAATCCCATGCAAAAATATTAGAAAAATTAGACAACAATTTGATGTACTTATCTTTTTCCTTGGGAGATAATGTCTTAGACAACTTAACCATCTTGGGCTTTTCTGCTGTTCCAATGTTGACATCTTCCACACCCTTCTTTGTAGGAGTCAATGTTGGTATCAGAACTCTAGGAATAAGATTATCATTCAATTGCAAAACATTCATCTGACGGGCTTATATGTCTTGATCATCAACATCACAAATATCATCAATAAAAGCATCTTTAAACTTTCCTTCATTCTGCAAAAAGCTATTAATCTCTTTATCATCCCAAAAAACTTACCAGTCCCTTAAATTATCTGGAACATTAGGTCTATGCTTGACATGAATTTCAAATTTATTATTGGATTTCATCAGGATTTTGAGATTAATTTCCACCGTAGCAAGAGAAGCTGCAATGATGTTCTGAGTTCTTGGCACTGTTGTTAATGTATACTCAAGAAACATTTTTAGGACATCCAAAACTGCATTTCTATAAGCTCTCATCCATGGATTCTTTGCTTGATACTCTCCTTTCACCTGCTTTATGACAAGCTCATAATCACCATAAACAAAAATTCTCTTTGCACCAAGATTCTTCAAAATTTTAAGACATGTGATCAATGCTTCATACTCCGCTTCATTATTAGAACAGGCAAAAGCCAATTTATAAGAGCATTCTCTAACACTACTTGGTATTCCACCAGATTTACAAACAAGACTTTAGATCCAAATACCAATACCTACACCTTCCTTACCCAAAGCACTGTCGAAATCCATGCTCCATAAGCCCTCCTCATCTCCTAGATGTTGAAACTCAACTTTTGGTTCTGTTTTACTTGGGCCAGTCAATTCAATTTGTTGTTCTAAATTGATTTTTTTCTCTTTAGGAGGCTACTCTGAAGAAATCACTACTTTTGAGGTCATCACTTCTTTCTCTTTATCAATATTGGCTCTGAAACTTCTAGCACATCTTCTTCTATTACTAACTGATTATGTACATTATTCAAATCACCATAATTGTACAAAATAAAATATTCCAAATCTATATATACAGCCTGTATCGGATAATTGATAGGTTTCTCCTTACTAGTTATCATATATTTCATTTTCTTTTCCCAGTACAATTTCCTCAATTGCCCAAAAAAATGAATAGTAGCATAGGAAAATTCACATTGTAAAGTACCTTTGAGTTTAGCTCCCCAAGATCTGGACAGTATCATGTCGAAATGAGGTGGTATGTCAACCACCACTACATCCATCAAAACATTCTTGGCCGGGATTTGATCCAAAGAAACTACTAAATATTTAATGAGATCAATGCATCGAACTCTACCAGAATCAAATGAATTCAAGTCATGATAAGGTCGGGTGATATCCATGCCCATATTTTCCATAATAGTATTAGGCATCAGATTGTGAGAAGCACCGAAATAAAGCATAGCATTGTGAAGTATGTACTCATGCAGTCTAAGTCTCAACTAAAAAGAGGGAAACTCACTCTCTTCTAATTGACCATGTATAGCTGGACCGAAAATGAGCTCAGGGTGGTCATCTTCAACATTAACCATATCAGATAAAGGATCAACTAGAAAAATTTTAGACACCTGATCTCTGTAATGATTATTCTTCACTAATTCTATACTCATGCAGTCTAAGGCTCAGATAAAAAGGGGCAACCTCACTCTCTTCTAATTGACCATTTATAGCTAGACCGAAAATGAGCTTAGGGTGGTCATATTCAACATTAACCATATCGGATAAAGGATCAAATAGCAACATTTTAGACACCTGATCTCTGTAATGAATATTCTTCACTAATTTTGTCAAAGGAATGGACACTTTCAATTTAGCTATTTCATGTTCTAAATTAAAAGTTGTGGCTTTATCTACCTCTTTTGACAACAATATCTCTTCTATCATTTTGATCCCTTGTCACAATCTCCTTCTTTCGAGTGTCTTTCTCTTTAGTAGCTGAGCTTGTTGATAACTGGTTGGTGTTGCTATGATTCTGATCTACATGTTATTTACATTTTATCTGATTATTAGGAAGATCATTCTTTGATTACTCTTTCCTTTTCTGAATGGGATTGATAGGTACATCTTTGATCCTTAGAGAATATTGTTTCTAATGTGCACTCAAATCATTCATATATCCATGCTGGTAATCATCTAATTTTGTTTCCAAATCATCATCATTTTCCAAGATATAGTCTTCATCTTTTGGAGAATCCTAATTTCCAGTATACTCTTCATCTTCAGTGAGGAACATGGGGAAGACATCTGTTGTAAAGAAATTCTTTGTTTCAATCACTGGATCTTCATCTTCCTCTTCTTCCACTCCTTGGACATAGTTCTGCTGCAATGGGGTCCAGATCTGCTATTTTTGTTGTGTTGTTTGGTTAGGTGCTTTCTGCTCTCTTTTCTTGATTCTAAACTGAGGTTGCTGCCCTCTGAAATTTGGATTCCAGATTTGTGGTTCAGGTGTCTCTAAAATGGATAGTCGATCAACCATTCTTTCTATAGTTCAGAGTAATGAATCCATATTTGCATCAGAAATAGAAGTATATTATTTTATATTCACCCTCTTTTCTAATCGTATCCTTTCTCTCTTGGCCAGCAAATTAGATTCCACACTTACAACATTCTTCTGCATATTTGCTAAAGTTGTAGGGTCTCTTTCACGCAACTGATATGCCATATCAGCATCAAATATATCCGGGAATTTGACCAAAACCATACCCTCTGGTGGTTTCATATGTGCAGGAAGAGCATTGTATACTGCATTAAATATCACACAATAATCTTGAATAGACTCACCAAAATTCCTTTTCATGTTCTCGTATTCAGACAGGATTTTAAGGGGAGTTTTCTTTTGTTCCCATATTTCTACAAACTCATTATGAAACACTGCTAAAGTGTTAATAGTGGCTGCCGGTAGAGATCTGAACCATTTTCTTACTTCCCCTCCCAGACTTTGTGCAAACAGTCTCATCTTCACATCGTCTATATCAATTTCATGAAGGTCAAAGAATTCATTCATCCTATATACGTGATTTTGAGCTGTTATGGACTGAGTTTCATAAAAAAAATGGATTTTAGTTTGGTAATCTACGAGAATTTTACCCTGATTCTGAGGGAGAACAAGGGGGGCATATCTTGTAGCCATTACTGGAGGTGGAGGTGGGGGATTAACAACAGGATTTATCATAGGGATTTGGATGCCTGATGTGATCAAAGGAAGAATTGACCCTGACTGATTAGTGTGAACAACATATGAGGAAGAAGGAGGGGGAAGAGGGATATTCTGAGTAACAGTAGATGAAGTGATGGAAGAGGAACATGAGATCTGGGGTCTGCTTTCCAACCAAGCACTTACCTGCAAAGAGTAGTTCTGGAAATATTTAAGAGATTGTAAATATTGTGTTACTAATTGAGATCTTGATTGAAACCCTAATTGAGAGTGTGAAAACTAATCTTCAATGGGAATGTGGAAGGGAATGGAGGAATACACAATTTTCTCATCAATCCAACTCAAATATTTACTTCGGAATAGACTTTGCTCAAAATTAATATCAAACTCAATATCTTGCAAGTTTTCTAACCCTTTGGTAAATGAATGAGCTCTGGGGATGGAAATTCCTTCTGATTGATTTCCGACTGAACTAGAAGTCTCAAAAACAACTTTAGATTTTCTTTCAATGTTCTGAGGATCACTAAAAATGATGGGGGGATTTAGATCAGGTTTGTATTTGGTATATCTTCGGGAATCCAGTATGTCCAATTTCAACACCAAATATGCACTTTACAAAATTTTAATTCAGCCTTAGAATAAATTTTAAATTTATCATCCACAAGTTAAAAATTTTGATGAAAATTTAATTACTGGGATTTATTTGATCTTAATTTTTGTCCCCACTTGAGTCGGCAAAATGTTATCACTCAGATTGAACCTCAAGGCTGGGAGAGGAAAGCCTGAGGTAACCTCAAACCAAACTTTGGACTTGGTATCTAGCGCTACCAAGTCAAAGAGGGATCTCTCAATAGAATCACAGCCCAGAGGGCTGGATGGAAAATATTTTAGGCTAGCTAAGGAGTATAGGGGGTTTTTATTTTGATTTTAGGGTTTGTTGGATCAGGAGGAGTCACATAGCTTGGGCAAGAAGATTAGGTCAAAATCTGCAACGGTTTCAAGGGGCAAGGTAGGTATAATATTTAGACATTAAAAGTTTATTTTTTGAGGTGAAAATACTGGTGAGGAGCTAAGGAAAGCATCTGAAATGTATTTTCCCTAAACTGAAGAAGACGAACACATTATAAATTTCCAAAAACAAAGCATAAATACATATGGATTTTGCCTTTCAAACTTGAAATCTAGTATATTATACACATAAAATGGTTTATGATTTAAAAATACATTCAAACAAATTGATAACATAGAGGAAACTATGTCTAAAACTCATACCACATGGATCCCAAGAAAATAGCTACAAATTTCTATTAATGTCCAAGCTAAACTGATATACAAAGATGTCTCTTGATATGCCAAATGCTCCAAGTGAGTCCAACCATTACAATGAATGAAAGAATACATCAAATAGGCCTCAAAACCAATCTCCCTAGCCTCAGGGAGTCGAATACATGAGAGGAGGAGTTTTTTCACCTACTCCCAAACAAAATCTGAAGACTAGGAAAACTCAACAATTTGATTCTAAAAGAGAAGAAACTAATTCATTTGACCCCCTATAAGATTTATCTGATGCATCTACCCTGGATAAAATTGAAAAAATGATAATTACATCCATATTGACCATTTACATCGATAATTTTCCCATTTACCCAATCAAAATGTCAAAAAGTAAAAAAAATTGAAAACAGTGAAATTTGCCAATTCCTTGGTAAACGCGCAGTGCCATAATAGAAAAATTGGCCTATCTTGCAACCAATTTTTGGAGGCCTTCCCGATGTCCAAATGAGCTCCATGATAGCTCATTGGAAATATATCTGAGTATAATTTCCAAATATGCCACTACTTTCCAAACTAGTTTCCATCTGCCCTACCAAAAAGTTGTTCTCCCAAGACTGGTAAATGCGCAGCGCCAAGGTAAAAAAGAGGGCAAAAATATGATTTTTTGATCGTTTTTGACCTTTTTCAGAGATTATTTTTGCTCCAAATCTCCTGAAACTTTCTGAGGTTGATGTAATCATCACTAAGAACATGAGTATGTTGACCATTTTTCATTTGAGTGCTCCAAAAAAGAGCGCAGCGCCAGTGGCCCTACACATTTAACAAATTTTCTGAGTGCTAAACTGTCCCAGAAATCAAAATTTGTACTAAAGTGCCACATTTGCCAAAATTGTGAATTTTCTTTCTAATTTAGAGGTTAGAGGCATGGTGAGACACCTTAGAAAGAATTTTCAACTTCTCCTTCTCTTTTGACTCGCTCAAAGCTCGAATCTTTGCATGGGCTCGTTTGAGCTTGGCCCTTGCAATCTCGTTTCTCATGGTGTAGTGTCTTGCCATCTTCCTCTGAATGTCAATGTACTTATTTTCATTCTCTAGAAGGCCCTATAGATGAAAATTGGCTCTCTAAAGCCAAGACTCTTTGTCCCTGCTAATCTCTATGGTAAGCAACTCACTTGGAGTCAGCTACTCTGCCATCTCAGCCTCTTTCTCCCTTTCTCGAGCTAAAGACTTCTTTAGCCCAATTGTTCTCAGCCTTTGTCTCGGAAGATAATATTCATCATCATCACTACCATCATATCTGCCCAAGGTTTCCTCCAGCAAGACCTTGGCCTTTCCTGCCTCTCCCTGAGCTCTGATTGTCTTGACCTCATTGATGGTTTGCTTGGTCTTCAACTACTGATTCTCTAGCTCAAGAAATTCAATCACATTATTTTCTCTATCAAGATTAGTTTGAAGCTCATTAATCTTGGCCTCCTTTCTTCTGATAAATGTATTAGTTATTCTAACCTCGTCCTTGTTGAGTCTCAAAAATGTTCTCCATATTCATACATATTTCCATTATGTCATAACCATTTAGCTCTTATTTCATAGCCATTTGACCTAAAACCCTACATCAAGTAACCATTTACATAAATATATGGGTTAGGATCATTGTTTTCCAAAGTTATTTATTTTATGTATTTTAAGTGAATTTATGATTAGAAACTAGAAAATTAACATAGTTTCATATATCTATATATGTGTTATGAGTTTTGTGACATGTGTAGGTCAAAAGGAGATTTCTAGAAGACTCTTATGTTGCACTCTAAAGCCAAATTCGAATTTGGTTGGAGAAGATTATGGGATCAAGAGGATATGTGTCTCACTTCCTTGTTGTATTGAAACTCTAAGAGGATATGTGTCTCACTTCCTCAAGTTGTGTTAAAACTCTAGAAATACATGTGTCTTATCATTTCCTATTTTGATTGTAACTCTAGAGATGGAGGGAGAGATTCATGGACTCCCATTAATGAGATGTCTCCTCATATTTTGTATAAATAGGAGAAGCTTTCTCCTATCATAGGTAATGAGGAAGTAATGAGAAAGTATATTTGTAACAAAGTTCAATATGGAATGGGATGTAGATTTATGAGTTTTTGAATAAAGAAGCTTAGTTCTTTGATGCTATTGTGATCTTATCTTCAAGGAGCTAAGGACTACACCAAATTGGTAGCAGAGGGCCCCTGCTATCCAAGGAGGCATTTACATGTTTTCTAGATAAGTTGCTTTCAATTCTGTTTTGTCATATTTCCTTACTTAGATTGCTTTTTGAAATCATAGCTTTTAACATAATTTTTCATGGCAGCCCGGGCATTTGCATATCTTTTGACTAATGACATGGAATCAATATTGTTCTGTTGTTAATTTATTTTTTCTTAGTTTTTGTTTAATTCCAGTATTGCTTTGTTTATTTCAGTCTTGCACATTTGCTTCAGTAATTAAATTTAGATATATTAAACTGCTCATGTCATTTTCGATTCTCAAGCCAGCAGTGGGCCGATGAAGTTGGCTCATCCATGTGTAGTTTGATATTAGTTTCGTTTCTGCAAATTTAGATATATTAAACTGCTCATAACATCTTCAGTTGCCTCCGAAAGCCACAGCTGGACTGATGGTGAGGGATTGTATTATGAAATGTGTAGTTTGATATCAGTTTCCTTTCTGCAAGTTAGATATATTAAATTAACAACAGCATTTTCGATGCCTCACGTAGTGGGGCCGAATGGTGGGGATTAGATTATGAATGTGAACATTAGTTTCCTTTACCATAGATGGATCCTATTAATTATTCATATGTTGATTTATAAGCTTGTTGACGATGGTAGAGTTAGGATTATGAATGTGTGGTTTGATATTAGGTTACTTTACTTGCAAGTTAGCTGCAAATTAGATATCAGATTACTCAAGTTGTTTATGGTTACTTCCGAAAATCATAGCTGGACTAATGATGAGGGATCAGAAGACAAGTTGATGTAATTTGATTTAGATTTACTTTATTGCAACTTTTGGATTTCTTTCAGCATAGTTTCTTTTGTGTTTAGACAACAGCAAGAATAATTTGGTTTCATGCTCACTAGTTCACTGTTTTGATTTATTAGATTAACAACACCTTTTTCATTTCAGTAGCACATTTTCATTTCCTTTCAAGTTTTGTCATTGTATGTTTCAAATTCCTTTTTCAGTTTCAAGTTGGTAAATCATTATAAAGGACATCATTGCCTTGAATATCCATAACCATATTTGTCTTTTAGAATTTCATAAAAATCCAAAAACGACAAAAAGTAAGAGATAGGTTATCTTGCACATATAGTGCGCCACACTTCGTCAGCTTACGAATCCCCAGTTGATAATTTATGTTAGCAATTTAGGACACACTAAATTGACCAAACAGTCCTCATCATCAAGTTCAATCAACTGAAACTCCTACTCAGTTTCATGTTTGTCCTCCTCCTCAAAAATGATATGCTCTGTAACCTTTTCCTTGCCCTTATCAACCTGTTTTGCTGATGAAGAAGGCATGTCCCCTTTCACACCATGTGAAACAAACACATGCATGTGGCCTCTCTAATATGTCAAGGAAAATGGCTCAATATCAGTCATTTTAATGTCTGTTGCCTCAATGTCATTTTCACTGCTTGATGCTCTGGTATCATGATGTGATGGTGAAAGGTTGTATAAATGTGATGAGGTAGGATCAACATGAGGTGAATGGATGTGAGTGGATGGTGATGTATGAATAGTGGGTGTTAGCCCCCTAATTTTCTCTCTTTTTCCCATTTTCTCCTTCCTAAATCATAACCATTTACCTCTGTTTTACCTCTTTTATGCACCCTCATCTTGCACTAGTCCAAGCACGGTGACATATTTCGTATAAACTTTATTTTTCATACTTTTAATTCAACTTAGAATTAATTAATCATTTATTACATGATTTCTTACTTTTAATCACTCTTTTTAACTTATCAATATCTCCAATGTTTATTTGGTAGTTAGAGTACTTACCATGACCATTGATCTTAGTGTAGGATCAGATCTTGTACTGTTGCCAACATAGCAAATCCTTGCAGCAGATCCGAACCTCCTTGATCACCGCCTCGTTTTGAGTAGCTTTAGCCATGATAGAAAGATCGATCCAAAGGCAGCTGAGACCAGATCTGTGAAGGGCGAACTCTGGAGATTATCTACGGCCAGTTTTGCTAACCGTCTAATTCTGAAGGTTGAAAAGCTAAATTCTACGTTTGGTTATGTAATCGGTTGAATGATCTATT
The DNA here is from genome assembly GCA_034641835.2 of Pinus albicaulis. Classification (NCBI taxonomy): domain Eukaryota; kingdom Viridiplantae; phylum Streptophyta; class Pinopsida; order Pinales; family Pinaceae; genus Pinus; species Pinus albicaulis. Next base: position 1,309,138,486 of record CM076580.1, read on the forward strand.
TTGGCCTTTGGCCAAATATATATATAATGTAGAATTTAAATAGGACTAAGGGAAGTTTTGGATAGAAGAAGAGAAAAGAGACACAACTAGAGAGGTGGTAATAGGTTGCTGCATTTTTTAATCACCCGAATCTGGGGCTGGACAATGTATTAATGTATGTACTTGCCTCAGTGAATTAATAAAAGGGAGCTCCATCTCATGTTTCACAAATTGCGTTTCTGTATTTGAGCTGATGAATTGATTAAGGTACTGAGAAACATTTTTATTTAAAAGGGAAATGCGTTGGTTGGCTAGGGCTTAGCCAATCCAGCACGTTTACCCCATTTCCCATATTCCTGTAATTTTTGTTTACATTGTCAAGTGTGATTTAATTTTAAGCATATGCATTCCTTCCTGAGTGAAAACGGATTCGTTGTGTGAAGTAGATAAATTTCCTTTTCCTGCAATTTCCTTTCTTGCACTTGATTTCAGATTGGTTTTCCTCTGCCTAGTCCAAGCAGGAGAAATAACCCTGCACTAGTGCATGTTGGTGTGATATCTCCTTTTCTGCAATTATGTTTGAATGGTTTTCCCTGCCTAGTCCAAGCAGGAGAAATGACACCAGTGCACGTTGGTGTGATGCAGCGAGCCTTCTTAGTCTACTTCCCACAATCTTCTTTCTTTCATTAAATGCTTATGACAGGATAAATGTATATTGATTGTTTCTTTATTCCTACACTCTTTTAAGATCAGAAACATTCACTTTTTATGTGTGCAATTTGATTTAACAGTATAATAGCACTTGCAATAATTAAGCACTCATTTTAAGAATTAAATGCTAAGTGAAGGAAGCTCTAATCCGGTGCAAGAACTAGTTTCTTGCCACAGGATTTGAGTGCTTTGAACCTAGAAAAGTTCAAGCCCTTGCATGAAGTAAAAATCCTTTAGTAAAGACACCATTTATACCTCCTGCATAAATCTCTGTTCTTGCACTAGTGCAAGCATACTGCGAAAGTGCAGGACAAATTAGGGCAAGAAGGAAATCTCTAAAGGAGCAGGTTTAAGGGCCCATCTGATGAGACTGCTAAGTGTCTCTTCTAAAGAAAAATACACACTCAGAAGTTAAACAATAATTAGCTAGAGTGATTTCCTTTTATCTTTAATTCCCTCTTGCAAATGCATTATTCCTTGTTCCAGTCTTAGATTATTTTGATGGTTCAAGTTGCTTTTTTTTCTTTTTAATTTTATTCTGCAATATTTCCTTTAAAGAAAGTAGGGATTTATATTAGGATGATTCATACCATCTTTGGCATTGCCTGTGCTTCATCTCTAAGTTTACGGATCCCCCAGGTTGACAAATTAAGTGTTGAGGAGTTTTCTTAAGTGTAATTCTTGCACCCAACGTTTTGGCGCCATTGCCGGGGAGGCGATTTGATTTGGTAAGAATTTTCCGATTATACAATAGAGGTAATTTTTCATTTATTTTTGCAGTATTTTTTGGAAAAGCTTCTTTGAAGGAATTTTACTGCTGTTAATTTATTTCTGACAGCATTTTTACTAGAAGTTGTTTGTTATTTTTCTTTCTTTTTTTTGAAATGAATGCCTAGAAAAGGTAAGGGTTCGAAGCCCACTAAGGGCCAAAATAATTCTGAAAACAATTCTCATATTCGGTCTCCTTCTGTAAGCAGGAAGCCCAATCCAATTCAAACCCATCACGTAGGAACAATCCACCTGGATTTTGGTGACAACAGCTCAGGTGTGGTTCATCCTGTTGAGAGTAGTACAAGTAAAAGGGAAACAATGGTGGACCATGAAGATCATTTGGAAGGGACTGGTGAAAAATAGGTAAGTGGAGAAAAATCCACTTTTGTGTTTCCAATTGTGGATCCTGATACTATGGCACAAATGAAGAATATTCCACCATCAGCTCTCCCTCATTTCCATGGTAAAGTTCATGAAGATCCTGAATCTTTTCTATTCGAGTTTGATATTATGTGTAGAAGTTATGATTATTCAACTGATGCTCAGAAGTTAAGATTATTTCCTTTTACTCTCAAGGAATCAGCTCTACGCTGGTTTACGGGGTTAGGAGGAAACAATATAACCTCTTGGTATTAGATGAAGAGAGTGTTTTTGTCTAAATATCAAGAATATTGCAAAAATCGGGACATGCAGGATGAGATTTTTACAATCATACAGGATGATGATGAAACTCTTGAAGATTACCTAGAAATATTTCTGTATATTTTACAAAGGTCAAAACTTAAGTTTGATCCCGGTACTATTAGAACCTTGTTCTTAAGAGGACTTACTAATAATGCTAGAAATAATTTGAATCTATTAGGACAAGGTGATATTTCTCAACAAAATTTTGAACAAATTTGTGAATTATGCAAGAAATTTTCAAGAAATTAGTATAGATCCGGTAGAGGAACTCGAAATAGAAATAGAAAAACTGAATCTACTGATGCTATGATTATTGGACTAGAAAATAAAATGGAAAACATGAAAATTTTTATAATGAATACTGTTACCAAATAGTTAGACTCTTTAAAATTTCAGCAAAAACTCATGAAGGAACAAGAGTCATTATGTATTTTCTGTCCTAAATGTAGAGACAAGCATCCTCCTAAAGAGTTTCCTCTTAATTTGAAAGAAACTAATAAGTGTGCTATTTGTGCGGAAGACAATGTCACAGAAAAATGTCCCTCTATACCAGGACTTAAAGCTATATTTACAGGGGGATAGCCTAAAGCTGAATACTTGTATGCTATGGGAGCAAGAAGGAATTGGCCTCAGGTAGGTACAGGTATGGCTCCTAAATTTTCTCCACACTATCTTGGCTATAATTCACATGCATATTCTTATCCTAACACTAATTAGCAGTGGCAATATGGGAACCAATATCAGCATGGGCAACCTTCTCAACCATGGAAAAAAGGTTGGAGAGGGCCAATTCATTCTCCATATTCCTACCAGCCACCTATGCAGTCATATCCATCTATGCATATACCTTATTCAATGCCTCAACTTTTGAGTCAGACTACTCCACCGTTGCCTTTACCTCCACCCTTTCGACCTCCTCAGTTGCCTGCTCAACCTATGCCCAATCCTAACAATAATAAAGCAGTGAAAATGATCTATGTAAAAAACCCACCTTTACCATTTGAGTACCAGTCTATTCCAGTTGGGGTTCATGATATTCAATTAAGATCGGGAAGGACTATAACATCAGAAAATCAGAAGCAACCTATAGTGATTGTTGAAGAGAAAGGAGAAGAGGAAACTCTTAACCATTCTTCGAAAGTTGTCACTAAGCAACCCTTACCGTCTGAATCCTTTCCATCTTCTTCCAACTAGCCTCCCTTCCCAGAGAGGCTAGTAATGGAAAGAAGTGAGCCTATTTCTGAGACTAGTTTTGCATCTGAGCTTCGGAATATTTTCATTAAGATACCTTTGCTTTAAGCCATTAAAGAGATCCCAATTTGTACCAAGATTATTAAGGAACTCTGTCTCAAGAAACCCGAGAGGAAGAGAGTGGAACCCCAAACAATTCAATTTATTGGTAGGGAAGCAGAGTTGATGACAGGATGTGTGTCTATGGAAAAATAGATTGATCCCAGAAACCCTATTGTCTTAGTGCAGATTGGTCATGTCCTGGTCTCTAATGTTCTTATAGACCTAGGGGCAGCCATTAGTGTCATTAATAAGAAAACCATGGATCAACTGCGGTTATCTCATCTTCGCCCTACTCCCACTGTGCTTGAATTAGCAGATAGATGTAAAATTAAGCCAGAAGGAGTATTGGACGATGTGATCATATTATTATATTGTTGGGAATATCCTGCTGATTTCATTGTGCTTCAACCAAAGACCCTAGTAGGAGGACATCCCTTGATCTTGGGTCGACCATGGCTTGCTATGGCTAATGCATATATTGGATGTCATTCCAGTGATATGTATATTTCGCATGGAGATTCTAGGAAGAAAGTTACCTTATACCCCCTGCTAGATCCATTCAGGACCTTTGAGATACTTTATGGTTGGATCAAAGCAGTGATGAGGAGACTTAGCCCATTTTCCTTGTCCATCATTATACTGGGTCTTCACAAGAAGATGAGATTCAAGATTTCCTAAATAATCTAGACACTATGCCTAATTTTGAGCCATTGAGCCATATTTTCAGCCTAGATTTTCAAGATAATCATGATTTTCACTCTTCTGTACCACTACATCTGACCACTCCCTTGAGTACTCCTGAGCCTGAAACTACTCTTGTTGAGATTATTCCTGGTAAATCCTTGCATATTAGTTCAGATTTGGACTCATCTCAGCAGGAGCAGCTTGTGAATTTGTTGCAAAACCATCTTAGTGCCTTTGCTTGGGGCTATGAAGATATGAAGGGTATTCTTCCTGAAACTTGTACACATCATATCTATATTCAGGAAGGAACTTGACCTATCAAACAAACCCAAAGGCGAATGAATCCAGCTCTAAGAGATATTGTGAAGGAAGAAGTACATAAACTCTTGGATGTCGGTTTTATCTATCCTATTTCCAATAGTCAGTGGGTCTCTCCATTAGTGCTAGTACCTAAGAAAGATGGAAGATGGCGTATTTGTATTGATTATTGAGAATTAAACAAAGCCACTCTCAAATATTACTTCCCTCTCCCATTCATTGATCAGGTGCTTGATACCCTTGCAGGAAAGAAATATTTTTCCTTTTTGGATGGCTTCAGTGGCTATAACCAGATACAGATTGCACCTGAATATCAGAATAAAACTAATTTTACATGTCCATGGGGTACATTTTCTTATAAATTTCTTCCCTTTGGTTTATGTAATGCCTCGGCTACCTTTCAAAGAGCAGTCCTGGCCATTTTTGCTGATCTAGAATTTGTAGAAATTTATATGGATGACTTTTCTGTGTTTGGTGATTCTTTTCAGGAAGCTCTCAAAAATCTGGAGAAAGTACTTCTCCATTTCCAGGAAGCTCATCTCGCCTTGAGTGACAAGAAATGTAGATTAATGTGAAAGGAAGGAGTGGTACTTGGCCATTTTATTTCTGGTAAAGGTATCCAGGTTGATCCATCAAATATTGAAATCATTCTGCATCTTCCTGTACCCAAAACTTAAAGGGAAGTAAGAGGTTTTTTAGGACATGCTGGTTACTATAGAAGATTCATTGAATTTTTTTCTAAGATAGCTACCCCTCTTTTCTGACTTCTAGCTAAGGATAGTGAATTTTCTTGGTCCACAGCTTGCCAACAGTCTTTTGAAACATTGAAGGAAAAGTTAGTGCAGGCACCACTTTTGAGAGGTCCTCACTGGTCCCTGCCTTTTCAAATTTCCTCTGATGCTTCAGATTTGGCTATTGGCGCAACTTTAGGACAAGAGGAAAATAAGCAATCCTATGCTATTTATTATATTATTAAGAATTTGTCTTCCACTGAATTAAATTATACAGTTATAGAGAAAAAAAATTAGTTGTAATTTTTGCAATTAATAAGTTCAGGCACTATATTACAGGATATGAAGTATTTGTACATACTGATCATTTCGTGATTAAATATTTGATGAACAAACCATTGACTAGTGGTAGAGTGACTAGGTGGTTGCTATTGTTGCAGGAATTTAATGTTACTATTGTTGATAGACCAGGAAAATCTAATGTTGTAACAGATTTTCTTTCTAGATTAGATAATCCTGGTGAAGCAAATCCTGTTAATGATGATTTTCCGGATGAACATATTTTTTCTATGTCAACAGATTCTCCGTGGTTTGCTAACATTTATAATTACTTGGTTATTGGGAAAACACCACCCCACTTTTCTGCTCGTGAGAATTGGAATATTATTCAGAAAAGTGCTGCATACTCCTGGATTCAAGGAGATCTCTTTTACACTAGTCCAGACCTGATTATCTGTAGATGTGTAAGAGAGGAGGAAGTGTTTGACATATTGAAATTGTCTCATGATGAACCTTGTGGAGGCCACTTTGCTGATAAGTGGACTACATAAGGATGCCAAACAATATGTGGAGGCCACTTCTGTGCTAGTTACTTTTGGCCTTCCTTGTTTAAGGATGCCAAACAATATGTCAGACGATGTGATAGTTGTCAATGAGTGGGCCAACCTAATCAAACCAATTAAATGCCTTTATGCCCCCAAGTTATGATTGAGCCATTTGAAAAATGGGCTATTGATTTTATAGGGCCAATAAATCCAACGTAATTAAGTAAAAAGAATATTTTGGTTTGTACAGATTTTGTTACAAAATGGGTAGAAGCTAAAGTTGTTTCCTTTGTTACAGAAAAAGTTGTTGTTGATTTTCTTTTTACTGAAATCTTTACTAGATTTGGTGTGCCTAGAGAAATTGTTTCTGACAATGGTCCGCAGTTTATTTCTAATCTGGTAGAGGGTGTGATGGAGCAATACAAGATCTAGCACAGGAAATCCATGCCGTATCACCCGCAAGAAAATGGTCAGGTGGAATCCACAAACAAAGTGATCGAGTCCATTCTTACAAAGACAGTAAATATGCATCGAAAATATTGGGCTAAAATATTACTAGAAGCTTTGTGGGCATACAAAACCACTTGGAGAAATAGCACAGGACATACACCATATGAGCCAGTATATGGCAAATAGGTTCTGTTACCAATTGAATTCCAAATCAAAACTTTCAGAACTGTAGTTCAGCTAGGACTAGATCTCTCTGAGGCAAAACAACAATGTCTTCTCCAATTAAATGAGTTAGATGAATTTCGTAGGGATGTTGTTCAACAGAACATACTAATTTAGCAACAATGCAAAAGGTGGCATGACAAGTCTATTCAAAAAAATCAATTCCAACCAGGTGATTGGGTGCTCCTTTATGATTCTATCTTTAAAATTTTTAAAGGGAAGTTCCATACACGTTGGATGGGACCTTATGAAGTGGTCCGAGTATTCTAGAATGGAGCAGTAGAAAATAAAACTATTGATGGACAAAATTCAGTATTCTTGGTAAATGGAAACATATTAAAGAAGTATTTTCAGCCACTTTCCAGGAAAGATTTTACATAGCAAGTCCAACAGCAATTCGGGATGGCAGTGGTGAATGGTAATACCAACCTTTTGAAAACATGAATTCTTCTTCTTCTTAAAAATATATATATAATAATTATACAAATTTTTTTAAAATAAAAAGTAAAGAAAAAATATTTTCCTGTAATTATGAAAATCAGTTCGCTGACATGATTGCAGAAGGATCAACCTGAAAACCAGCTTGCTGAAAGGAAGATCAAAAATTTCTAATAAAAATAGAATGTTGCTTGATCTTTAGATATGCTAGCGACCACCAAGTAAAAGTAGGTTCAACAAAACCAACCTTTATACAATTGGGGTAATTAGCACAGATATTTTTTTATTCAAGTAATGCTTAATTCTCATTGCAGTTATTTTTCTTGCACCAGTTCAGGCAGACCTTCCAAAAAATTTTCTGCCTTTCTTCATATTCCATTTTCATAATATTCCGTCAGTTTTCTTCTTCAATCCCAAAATGACTAACCTTCCCATATTCTTCTGATTTACCCTGTTCGTTTTGTAAAACCCCACTTTACCCTTGAATTTTTTTCCCTATCCCACTTCTGTTTATCCCCTCTTGTGGTATTATTCTTGGAATCCCTGTAAAAAAATTCCTTCCCATTCTGAAATTTCCCTTTTCCCACTTCTTTGTTTCCTCATGAATTCATTGCAGTATCTCGCACACAAAGAGAAAAAGGATATGCTCTGAAGCATCAAGAAAGGGTGAAGCAAATTTCCAGTATAAGTTGAGGAAGCCATGTTGGAATTCCAACCTATATTTTACTTAAATTCCCTGTTCTTTTTTCAGATATTATGCTTGCACTAGTGCAAGCATGTCATCCTATATAATAATGCAAGAAAATGGTACCAACAGAATAGCATAGTTTAAGCGCTGCAAGCATGCACCCTGTCAGAAAAATAGTACAATTTGTTCTTTTCATAGCATACATCATAAGAAATTGGTCATCATGAAAGTTTATAAGAAGTCCTTTCACTTAGTCCATGAGTACTTTTTCTATCATATTAACCAAGAGAAAATTATTTAAAGTACAAGGTGTTTCTTAAGTTAAGAATCATGATCATTTTTTAATGAATGCTAAAGTTTTTTTTTGAATTATGGAGTGTGGAAGTGTTTAACCGTTTCTTGGATATAATTTCCCCTTTCTGCCATAATCCTAGATGTCCTTCACTAGCAATGATTACCTCACCTAGCCATTAAAACGCTGTCGCAAGCACCAGTCCAGCACGATCTCAAAGATGTCGTGCATCCACGGCTATTTCAATGGAATGAATGGGTGATAAGATGGAAGGGATGGTGGACGGTTGGATCCCTATCTATAAGAACCAATTTTCCCAGTGTTGCATGTAAATTCTTGACTGTTCATAACCGTTAAGAAGCGATGCCGCCTATTCGAAGCAAACCTTCATCTCTCAGTAGGGTAGAACAGACTGCTGAGTATTGCAATAGTCTTGCACTATTGCGAGACTCGGGATTTCTTCAATTCTTGAAAAATTTTGACGAGCACAACAATGAAGTGGCCCTACAGCTTTCTAGAAGTTTCAAAAATGGCCGAGTAAAAATTGGGCCTCTAAAATTTGAGGTTACAGAAGAGTTTATAGCAGTAGCGACAGGCTTGGAAAATACTCATGAGAAGTGGTTTAAAAATCATAAAATAGAAAGGAAGCGATGGTAGTGTTTCGTCGTCGACAAGAAGATGAAGGTATATTGAAAAAAGGAATTCCGCGCAATGCCCTATTGGGACAGTGGTGGGACCTCCTTTTTATCCTACAGAAATTCGTAACCTATGAAGGAAGGTACTCCCTCACTTTTGTGTACCATTTTAGGATGTTGCAGCATTTCGAAGCCGGCCAGCACGCCCGACGAAGGATTAATTTCCCCAATTTTTTGCTTAAGAGCTTGGAAAAAATGGCCAAGGGTGTGTGGGAAGGATGGGTAGACCAGGCCGTCAAGAAGTTATATCACCACGTCCTAATAAATATTTTGGTCTGGAAAAAATTAGAATTTAAAAGAATGACATGGGAGGTGCTGTTAAAATATCTACATAAAAAGACAACTGTTGGAAAGGAGACAGAGGACCCTGCCAGCACAATCAAGGGTCCGAGTAAGAATGTAAAGGGGAGTCCTTCCTGCACTGGTGGAAAAAAGAAATGACCTGAAAAATCAACAGAAGAAAAGGCCCCATCTCCAAATAAGAATATAGCTAGTGCACTTGTTGAAGAGACTCCTTCTATGCCACCAGTACAGGCACTGACCCCCAAATAAGACAACCTGTTAGTCCTTGTGGACGCAGCAAAATTTATAGAGGTTGAAGATGACACTCTGTTGGCCGATTTCATTAAAAGGGCTCGGAAAAAGAATGAAGAATCTAGTGTAGGCAAAGAACCACAGTCCCCACAGGACGTTGAATCCCCTCCTGCACCAGTGCAAGAAGAAGAAGAACCAGAAGAAGAAGAGGAAGAAGTCTTTGCTAAAACCCTGAGGGATAATGAGGTTCCTAAAGAAGATACTGCCCCTGTCGAGACAAAAGAAGAAGAATATTTTGTAACTCCTACTGCTCGGATAGTTGAACTAGAGCTTCAAGTGCAGAACTTAGAACAGCTTATAGCTAAAGCGCAGGAGGATAAAGAACAAAGTAAAGAAAAATTAACTGCGGAGATCTAGAAAAAGAAAGGAGAAGTTAGAGTTTGGAAGTACCGAGCTGCACAATGTTTCAAGAAACTTAAAAAGGTGACAAATAAACTAAAGAACATTAGAAAGAAGAATTTTGAAACATTGCAGGCTGATGTCAATATGTTAGAGTAGGATTGAGCTGGAATGCTCAAAGTTTTGAAGGTTTTTTGCAAAGGTAAAGAGTTGTGTGAGGACACACAACAACTTAGGGATGGGAGGATGTTAGCCCCCTAATTTTCTCTCTTTTTTCCATTTTCCCCTTCCTAAATCATAACCATTTACCTCTGTTTTACCTCTTTTATGCACCCTCATCTTGCACTATTCCAAGCACGGTGACATATTTCATATAAACTTTATTTTTCATACTTTTAATTCAACTTAGCATTAATTAATCATTTATTACATGATTTCTTACTTTTAGTCACTCTTTGTAACTTATCGATATCTCTAATGTTTATTTGGTAGTTAGAGTACTTACTGTGACCGCTGATCCTAGTGTGGGATTGGATCTTGCACCGTTGCCAGCACAACAAATCCTTGTTGCCGATCCGAACCTCCTTGATCACTGCCTCTTTTTTAGCAGCTTCAGCCACGACAACAAGATCAATCCAAAGGCATCCGAGACCGAATCTATGAAGGATGAAAGCTGGAGATTGGCTACGACCAGTTTTTTTAACCATGTAATTTTGAAGGCCGAAAAGCTAAATTCTGTGTTTGGTTATGTAATCGGTTGAATGATCTATTTTGGCCTTTGGCCAAAGATCTATATAATGTAGAATGTAAATAGGACTAAGGGATGTTTTGGATAGCAGAAGAGAATAGAGACACATGCAAAGAGGCGGTAACAGGTTGTTGTATATTGTTATTGCCCGAATCTGGGCTGGACAATGTATTAATATATGTACTTGCCTCAGTGAATTAATAAAAGGGAGCTCCACCTCATGTTTCACAAATTGCGTTTCTGTATTTGAGCTGATGAATTGATTAAGGTACTGAGCAACGTTTTTATTTAAAAGGGAAATGCGCTGGTTGGCTAGGGCCCAACCAACCCAGCACGTTTACCCCATTTCCTTTTTTCCTGTAATTTGTGTTTACATGTTCAAGTGTGATTTAATTTTAAGCACATGCATTCCTGTCTGAGTGAAAGCAGATACGTTGTGTGAAGTAGATAAATTTCCTTTTCCTACAATTTCCTTTCCTGCACTTGATTTCAGATTGGTTTTCCTCCGCCTACTCCAAGCAAGAGAAATAACCCTGCACCAGTGCACATTGGTGTGATATCTCCTTTTATGCAATTCTATTTGATTGTTTTTCCCCACCTAGTCCAAGCAGAAGAAATGAACCTGTACTAGTGCACGTTAGTGTGATGCAGCAAGCCTTCTTAGTCTACTTCCCGCAATCTTCTTTATTTCATTAAATTCTTATGATAGGATAAATCTATATTGATTGTTTCTATATTCCTGCACTCTGTTAAGACCAGAAACATCAATTTTTATGAGTGCAATTTGATTTAAAAGTATAATAGCACTTGCAATAATTAAGCATTCATTTTAAGAATTAAATGCTAAGTGCGAGAAGCTTTGATCCGGTGCAAGAACTAGTTTCTTGCCATAGGATTTGAGTGCTTTGAACCTGGAAAAGTTCAAGCCCTTGCATGAAGTAAAAATCCTTTAGTAAAGACACCATTTATACCTTCTGCATAAATCTATGTTCCTGCACTAGTGCAAGTAGACTGCGATATTGCAGGACAGATTAGTGCAAAAAGGAAATCTCTAAAGGAGCAGGTTTAAGGGCCCATCTGATGAGACTGCTAAGTGTCTCTGCTAAAGAAAAACACACACTCAGTAGTTAAACAATAATTAGCTAGAGTGATTGCCTTTTATCTTTAATTCCCTCTTGCAAATGCATTCTTCCTTGTTCTAGTCCTAGATTATTTTGATGGTTCAAGTTGCCTTTTCTCTTTTTAATTTGATTTTGCAATCTTTCCTTTAAAGAAAGTAGGGATTTATATTAGGAAGATTCATACCATCTCTGGCATTTCCTATTCTTCGTCTCTAAGTTTACGGATCCCCCAGGTTGAAAAATTAAGTGTTGAGGAGTTTTCTTAAGTGTAATTCCTGCACCCAATAGTGGGGTGTGATGGAGAAGTCGATACAGGAGGATGAGATGATGAAGGAATATCCTTTTCATGATGGGCAGGTGTGTTAGGTCCCTGTAATTTTTCAGATTGGTAAGACCAAATAAATAAGGGTAACATCAAACCAACTTTGGAGTCCTAGGAACTAGCCTTCCTGGACTCTGAGAGGGCTCTCTCTATATTTGTATAAAAGATATAACTTGATTGATTTAGGATGCAAATTTTAGGTTAGTTAAAATGATAGGGATTGTTTGTTTTGTTTTTTTTTGTTTGGTTGCTTGTTAAGAAGAACATATAGATTAAGAGAAATTCAAACCATTGGGCTATGGGGTCTGTGAAAGGTTTGAAGAGTACAACAACAAATCAAGGGTGTTTTATAGGGCAATTTAACAAAGCCAAATGGATCTTAATAGCTTATGTGGGTGTGAAATGAACATTAAGTTGTGAGTTTAGTAGGTTTAAAGGGAAATTAAGAATCCTTTAACATATACTAGAACAAGAAAAGTATTTAAGATCACTATTCTTAAGAAAGAACCAAAGGACAGGGCACACCATAAACTTCTTTGGCCTGGCTTTATCAAGTAAACTTTGAGACAACAATCCAGAAAACCCTAGAGAGCAGGGAACTCCTAAATTCTCTAGCTATTCACTTTTAGACAAAGAAAACATTTAAGGTAACATTTCAGTAATTATTAGAGAGAATGGAACTCCTAAATTCTTCAATCAGACTTTAAAATACCTTCAAAGTGACTATTCAAGATAGAGCAAAGGACAGGGAAAACCATAAACTTCTTTAACCTAAACCTTAATAAGAAAACTTCAAATAAAACCTTGAGAACAAAATTTCAAGCAAAACCAAAGGATAGGGCAAACCATAAAATTCTTTATACAAAATCTACTGAGTTAATCTCACGAAAACAAACTAGATGGAAATGGATAGTAGGGAAATCCTAAGTTCTCCAATCAAACCTAGTAGAGGAAAACATTTAAACAACAGAAAGAAGACAGAATTAAGGTGCCTCTAACAACATATCTTAACATAAATTTATGCTCTGTTATAAGAGAAAGGATGAAAAATATGAACACATAAGGAAACAAGTATAATATCAAAACAACATCACCATTTAACAAAGTTCATGAATCCTATGAATTTGCTTGTTCCATTGACATTCAATCCAAAATAGTTACAAAGCTCCAAAGCCAAACTCTTTACAACTCAAAGTCTATGAGGTATTCAGCTCAAAAATCAACCAACAAAAATTATGAAGCATACATGTAGTATTTATCTGCAAAATGAGGAGGTGAACCCTAGCTAGGGTTTCAGATGTCATTTATTACATAGTTAATGCATTTTGACCTTTGAGACCATGCAAGGCCCAAGGAAAAATATCTAAGACTCATTCATTGTAATAATAAATCCTAACATAACTTCTGAGCTAACTTTGGAATATGTTTGAATTTAAGGCTTCTAAATAAATTTTTCAATAACTCTTGGTAAGGGCGCAACTCCAAGGTATAGGGGCCCAGCGCCAGTGAAAACGCGTAGCCCCAAGGTATAAAAAATGGCCTATCTTGCAGCCAACTTTTGGGGGAATTCTGGATGTCCAAATGAGCTCCATGATGGCTCATTGGAAAGGTCTCTGAGTCTATTTTTCAAATATTATTTCACATTTTTAAATGGTTCCCATATTCTCTATCAAAAATCACTTCTCCCAAGACTGGTAAACGCGCAGTGCTTGGGTCAAAAAGAGGGTAGAAAGGTGATATTTTGGTGGTTTTTGGCCTTTTTGAGGGACTAGTTTTGTTCCAAATCTCCTGAATCTTTATGAGGTTGATGTAATCATCATTAGGAACATGAATATGCTGAATTTTTTCCATTTGTGACCAGCGCAAGTCAAACTGTCAAAAATTCAAAATGTGCACAAAGTGCCAAAATTGGAATTTTTGCTTGCTGGTCAAGGGTTAGAGGCTTGCAAGGACACCTCAGTAAGAATATTGAGCTTCTCTTTCTCCTTTGCCTCGGTCAAATCCCAAAACTTTACATGGGCATGTTTGATCTTGGCCCTTGCAATCCTGTTTCTCATGGCATAATGTTTTTCCATCTTCCTTTGAATGTCAGTGCCTCTCATTGCCTTCTCTAGTTGAGCCTCTAGATGTAAATTGGCTCTCTCTAGCCAAGACTCTCTATCCTTGCTAATCTCTATGGAAATAAACTCACTTGGAGTGATTTTCTCTGCCAATTCTACCTCTTTTTTCCTTTCTCGGGCTAAAACCCTCTTCAACCCAATGGTCTTTGGCCTCTGTCTAGGAAGTTTATCATCCTCATCATCACTGCCATCAAAACTTCCCAAGGTCTCATCTACCAAATCCTTGGCCTTTCCACCCTCTCTTTCAACTCTAATTTCCCTGACCTCACTGATGGTTTGCTTTGTCTCCAACTGCTTATTCTCCAACTCAAGAAAGTTAATCACATTATTTTCTCTACCAAGATTAGCTTGAAGCTCACTAATCTTGGCATCCTTGCCTCTGATCAATGCACTAGTAATTCTCTCCTCATCCTCATCATCAAGTTCAATCAACTAAAACTCCTGCTTAGTTTCATTTTTATTCTCCTCCTCAATAATGATATGATCTGAACCTTTTCCTTGCCCTTAGCAACTTGTTTTGCTGATGAAGAAGGCATGGCCCATTTCACCTCAAGTGAAGAAAACACATGCTTTTGGCCTCTCCGATAGGTCAAAGGAAAAGGCTCAATGTCAATCATTTTAGTGCCAGATGTCTCAATGTTCCTTTCCTTTCTTGATGCTCCGACATCATGATATGAAGGTGAAGGGTTGTGGAAAGGTGATGAGGCAAGATCAACATGAGGTGACTGGATGTGAGTGGATGGTGATGTATGAACAACGGGATGTGATGGAGATGTGGATATGGGAGGATGAGATGATGAAGAGACATCCTGCTAATGATGGCTAGGTGGAGTAGTGAAAACATCATTTGCAATTAATGCATCCCATGAAATGTTTTTCTGCTGAAGCTGATACATGACCACCATCTTGATGAGTGAATGATGAAATAGGCTTTGCATTTGATGATTGTAATCTCTCTTTTGCACAATGTAAGCCATCTTTTCAATGCTATAGAAAAGATAATATGGTATATGTATCATTCTAACTCTATTTAAATTCATATAATATGGATATGATATGAGTAGATGCGGGAAAAACTTCCCTCACAAGTAAAATACTTCATTATTATCCTCATCATGGGCACATACCAGTCAAGAAGATGAGAAAAATGGAAAATGGATTTGTTGTGATTTTTATACCTAGGTTTAAGGTATGGTTCAAAATAACTCATGTCCAGGTTTACTTGTTTGAACCACTTCTTTCCCACACTAGGTATCCATGTAGCAGCTGCAATGGCATTAGTGGACATCTCAAATATAACTCCAACAAGATTGACCTTCTTGTCATGTAGATTGATGATGAATAATCTCGTTAACTCCGGGTGATTTTGGACTTGCTGCACTTTCTCATAAAAGTCAGAACAACCCGCATGTTTGAAGCAAGAAATAGTGAGAGGGGAGGCCATGAGTTCTCTTGTGGTGATAGGTTCAAACTTGTTTATCTTCCCTCCCTTATGATCATGTCTCCTTGGAATTTGTGCCTCACCACCACTATCTTCTCCCTCAGACATTTTAAACTCTGTTTTTATAAAACCATAGGGTATAAGTGAAATGAGATGAGGGGAAAGGAATGGAATGAAAGTTTGAACAATTGAAGGGAATGAGTGAAGGGGGAAAATAGATGAATGTAAACCCTAGATCATTGCAATTACCCTTTCTATGTCTGATATTTTTTTTAGGAATATGAAACAAGGGTAAAACAATGATCTCAAGCTAAAATTTAGGGTTTCCTTTAGGGTTTCATTTCCTTTCAATTAAGAGTGATCAAATAGCTTCAAATAAAGGTTCATGTTATGTACTTACCACTCAAGAGTGCTTGGAGGGCTTTGGAAAGAATTTGGAGAAGATTATAACTTGTTTGAATGGCCCCAACCCCTAGCAAACTCCTCTGTCTAGGCACGAAGCGCCACTGGCTGAGGGCGTAGTGCCAACCCAAGTGCGTAACGCTAATGTTCTGAGGCGCAGTGCCAACAAAACTTACACGAGGTCCTTTCTGGCAAGGGCACAGTTCTTGGGCAAGGGCCCATCGCCAGTCTACATACGCGCAACACCTTCACAATTTGCATTGGGAATTTCAGGCAAGGGCGAAGCGCTGATCTCCAAGCACGCAGCGCCAAGGCACACGCGTAGCACCAAGTGCTGAACGCGCGATGCCAAGGAATTTTGACCAAATTTTCTCAAAAATTCACAAATTTTTCCTTTGCTGAATGGCTCTTACTCTTTGAAAGGAAACAATGACTCCTTTGAAGTGTTTGATGAGCTTTTATAGACAAGTGGAATTTGATATAATTTGAAAAAATCACTTTCTAATGTTTGAAGTCTTTTTCCTTTTCTCATTGATACTCTTTGACACTTTTTGCTTTTGCAGGTTGCTGAAGTCATGAAGTTGGCTTTTCTTTTTCTCATTGAGGCTTGACATGTTCACTTTGACAAATTTGGGATTTAATCACATAGTAGCATCTTCAAAATATTCTGTATTTTCCACCACAAAATTCAACTCATCTTTTCCACCCTCTCTAGCCACCTTTTTCAAATCTCTAAGTTCCTGCAATTCTTTACAACAATCATCAATGTTGTCTTCTAATTTTTCCATAGCCCTTTCAAGTTCATTCATTTCTATCCAGTTCACCTTACCTTTTTTCATATTCCATCAATATTTTCTGATAGACTTTCTTCATGTTTAGCCTTGTGCGCTTCCTCCATGTCATTTTATTGCAAGTAATCACTACTTTGGAACTCAAATGGACTATCAAGCTTATAGCCCTTGTCATCTACAAGACCAAGTTTTTCCCTTTTCCCTTGCTATGCATTTTTTTTATTCAGGAGTAGACAGTCTACATCATCAGTACTTTCTGCTGATAAATCTTCCAACTCCTCTAAAGAAGTGCTAAACATTGTCCCATCTTCTCACTTGCAGGTTCTGAACTAATCCTCTTTGGAAATTTTAGGTCCTTATTGAAAAACCATGTATTGACATTCTATTACATCTGAGCCGGATTCTAGCAAAGGAAAAGTGCCTGACACATCCAAGGATTTTGGGGAGCCAAAAGAATGCTTGTCATAATCAATATTTCTCATATGTGTGCTGACCTCATTAAAATGAAAGGATGAACTTGAAAAATGCAAAACCCTAATGACCTAATGGGACTGATTTTTGACCTGATTTTTAATGAGATTTTGAGTTAAATATTTTCAAGTGAAAACAGAGCATTTTCATAGGTTATTATGCTCAAAGAGGCATGTGAATGAGTCAGAAATATGATCTTGGATGGAGAATGGAGAAATGAGGCTTTATGTAGGAAAGAAGGATGAAAATGAGAGTTATAAGCCCATAATGAGTCTTTTAAGAGCACTAAGGTGACTTTGAGAAGGCAAACTGAGAGATAGGGAAAAAAAATTTTATGAAGATAATAAAGGCAATGAGATTTCTGAAACTCAAGATATTCAAGGAATATTGTTTTCCCAAAACTTGTAACCATTCTGTAGTCATCCAAAGATAGTGAAAAATATTGATGACTAACAATGGTTCCACTCGGGGAGGGAAGCTCCTTTAGGATGTGTCAAGAACCTCAGAGTTCATATCTATTGAATTTGTAAATTAGTGCCTTGAGTGTGCTTGGCAGATTTCCTCTTTCTTCAATTGTTGATTTGTTGCTGTTATTTGAAGCTGTGATCTTTAAAATCTAAAAAACATGATTTCTTCAACTCATCTCTACCTACGCATTATACTTTTCCTAACATTTTCTCTTCATTTGGGTGTATTTGGATTGGAAAACCCTGGACATCAATTTTTCCTTTGAAATCAAAAACTATCTACTTCTACCCTTATATCATCCAAAGGCTCATATTAGACTGATGAGCTCTTTTATTCTCTACCTAATCTACTTATCCGTCAAGATTAAACAGTTTGACAGATTTTCATTCTCTAATCTATCAACATAAAATTTAAAACATGACCAAATCAAGGTTAAGCAGTTTGATTTGTCATGAGATGTGGAATTTTGGACAAGCTGCCCACAGATATTATTTTTGCACAAAGTAAAAAAATTGAGGGCTATAATTGGATTTTTTTATCCATCCCTCTCTTTTCTCTTTGGTTCAGATTTGAGTTTTGGGAACCAATATCTTTTCCTAACCTAGTATACTGATAAGCCAAGTTTAAACAGTTTGGAAAATCTTCATTTCTAACTTATCAGTAATCAATTTAAATTTGTTCAACCATGCTTAAGCTGTATGTCTGAACAATGTTTCATCAAAAAGTAGTGGCATTTGGACTTGCACACTTTCAAACACATTCTTTTTTGGTATGGGGCTTTACCTTTTCTTTTTATCTGCCCTCTTTTTCTTCTTTTCTTTGTTTTTGTGTTTAATTTTTCTGATCTTTTATTCAAGCAGTGTTATGTACAATGAATAAAGCTTTAAACTAAGAACTTCAACAAAAATAATTCTTGAGAATCCTTCCATTGACATGACCTCCATATAACTCTGTTCCATCCATTTCTTGTAGAAAGAATGCATTGTTACCTCTTGTTGAATGGATGATGTATGGACATTTCCACATATTATCAAATTTCCCATGTTTCCTTTGTCCTCTCTTCTTGAATCCCACTTGAGCACTTTGTCTCCAATGTTGAAGTCATCTGCTTTGGTCCTTTTGCCAAAAAGCTTATTGATGATTGCCTGCACTTTCTGTGTTCTATTCTATACTTCTTCCCTTGATTGCTGCAATTGAATGGTTTGGTTCAGCCTTCTTTGTATATCATTCTCCTCTGATTGTACTTCTTGAATAAGCTTCATCACTGGAACTCCCAAGGATGTTGGAAAAATTGCATCCATGCCATACACTAGTTGATAGGGAGACATGTTAATTGATTTTTTGTTTGTTAATCTGTCTTCCCATAGTGCATGCACTAATTTGCTATGCCATGAATTTTTGTTCTCTTCCAACAATTTCTTGTGATATTTACCAATATTTTGTTAGAGGACTCAGCCAACCCATTACCATGATGGTAATAAGCTTTAGAATGCCCTATTGTAATGCGATACTTATGATAGAAGTCCACCATTCTATTAGATTTAATAGCAGCAGAATTGTCAGTAATAATCTTTCTAGGACAACCAAATTTAGACAAAATGTGGTTTTCAAGGAATTTGATGTTTACTGAGTCAGTGGCATTCCTTGAAGGGATGGATTCTATCCATTTTGTAAAATAATCAGTTGTAGTGAGGATCCATTTGTGTTGGGCGGAGGAGGCAGGGTGGATTTCTCCAATGAAATCTAAACCCCATTGTTGAAAAGGAGTTTCAACAATGATAGGTTGTAAAGGCAAAGGAATTTGTTTTCTCTTTCCCTCAAAGATTTGGCATTTATGGCAAGTCACTACTAGCTTGTGGATATCAGGGAAAAGAGTGGGCCAATAGAAACCAACTCTAAGGATTTTGTTGGCAATGGATTTCCAATAGTGATGACCTCCACACTCTCCTTCATGAAACTCATGCATTATTCTAGCTGCAGCTTATTCAAGTAAACATTTAAGAAGGATACCAACATATTTTTTCAAATATAAAGCTTTATCTAGAATGCAAAAACTTACAACTTTTAGTTTCAAGAATCTGGCCTTGGTTTTGGACAAACCAGGAGGAGCATTTAGATTAAAAATAACATACAATATATCATCATACCAAAGTGAGTTCATAAATTCTTCTTCAATAGGTGGAGTCACCAGCTCCTATTGTTCATCCAAGGAATGTATCATGTTTATGTCCAGTGCTTGAAGGTTTGCTTCAGCCATTAGTTTGGCGAGTCCTTGTCCTTTGATTAGCTTGGTTGGTTTGATTTCTAGATCATACTCTAAGATGACAACAATCCACTTACCTCTTTTACCATCAGGATCCTGAGTTAGTATTTCCTTAACAACTACATGAGGAACAAAAGCAATGACATGTGAATGCAATATGTAAACTCTGAAATATTTTAATGCTTTGATTAAGGAAAAATCTTGTTTTTCCATAATGTTATATTTTAGAGGTGAATATCTTAGTGCCTTGCTAAAGAAATCTATGGGTTGTTCTTGTCCCTTTATGTTCTTTTGTAGTAATACCACAACAATTGTGTGTTCTGATGAAAATGAGAAGATGAACAAGTATTTATTGAAGTTAGGGCTGATGAGGACCAGTGTTTGGGTAAGTGCTTTTTTTACCAGTTCAAAGGATTTCTTTGCTTATATCGTCCATTTGACTCCTATTTCTATTTTCAACATGTTTGTAATGTTTCGTAGGAGTTCTACAAGGTTTGGTATGAACCTTCTTAAGAAGTTGATCTTTCCAATGAAATATTTCAGCTCTTTGATGTTCCTAGGGTGACTGATCTGCAATTTCCCCTCAATCCTCTTTTGGTCAATCTTGATCCCTTCTTCAGATATGATAGGGCCTAAAAATTTTCCTTCTTGAAGACCCAACAAAGTTTTCTTAGGATTTAAAGATAGACCATACTTTCTACACTTCTCAAAGACCTTTCTTAAGTGATCTAGGTGTTCTTCATCGGTTTTTGAATAGACAGTTTTGTCATCAAGGTATATCACAATGAAGTAACCTATTTCTTCAGAAAAAAAATGTCCATGGCTCTTTGAAAAGTGGCCCCAGCGTTCATTAACCCAAAAGGAATTTTGACATACATGAATGTGCCCCAAGGTGTATTGAAGGTGGTTTTGTGCTGATCATCTGGATGTACTAGCACCTGATTATACCATGAAAAACCATCAAGAAAATATATTTTTTTGGAGCCTACTACCCTTTGCAGTATATGATCCATCTTAGGTAAAGGGTAGTCATCTTTCAGGGAGGCTTTGTTTAAATTTCTGAAGTCTATGCATAGCCTAATTTCCCCTATTTTCTTCCTCACTGATACAAGATTTGAGACCCATTCCGAGTACCTGAGTGGAACTATTATTCCAACATAATACATTTTTTTTTATCTCTTTCTCAACTAGAGGCATTAGAATAGGGTTTATTCTACGCAATTTCTTCTTAAATAGTTTTTGGTTTTCCTTGAGAGGAATCTTATGATGAATGATGTTTGTATCATAGGACTTCAAGTCCTCATAACCCCATGCAAACACATCCTTAAATTCTTTGAACAACTCAATGTATTTCCGTTTTATAAGAGCTGGCAGTGTTTTGGACAGTTTTATCATTTTAGTTTCTTCCTTACTGCCTATGTTGCATTCTTCTACATTTGTTTCAGTGGATTCTATTTTAGGATTCCTAGCAACATCATTGAAATCAAACAGTTATTCTAAGGGGACAAGTCGTCTTGGAAATAGATTTTATTTTCATTGCAATACCGCAAAGTCCTTTTTATCTGAATATTCACACAATTCTGCCTCATGAGGGTGTTCTAACATATTTATATCAACAGCAGAAGGTGGCTTTGTTTTGTGTGTTTGTTCCTCAGCAGAGCAGTCCTCTTCATGATCCGAGTTTGGTTTTGGCATTTCAAACTCATTTTTGGACTACAAGAAGTATTCAATATGTTTGTCACATTCAAAAAATTGCCAATAATCTATGTTATCAGGGACTATTGGTCTGCTTTTGAACTTTACTGTATATTGTTCATTGGCATAAGGTAGTTGGAAAGTGCTGGCAACAAATGCTAGTTCATTTGCAAGGCTTTTTTGAGTTCTTGGGACAGAGGTAAGTTCATATTTTTCAAAAAAATTTAGGAGCTCTAAGGAAGCATTTCTATATTCTCTTAACCTAGGATTTTTGGCTGAATATTCTCCTTTAATTTTCCTAATAATTAGCTCATAATCTCCCTGAACGGAAATCTTCTTAGCTCCTATATTTTTCAGCAATTGTAAACCTAGGAGAAGAGCTTAATATTCTGCAATATTGTTTGAACATTGAAAATCTAGCCTGTAAGAGTGACCTTCATTAGTGTTTTGTATCCAAACACCTGTTCTTAAACCAGCTTTGCCACGAGAGCCATCAAAGATCATGTTCCAAAGAGTTTCAAGTTCAGATTCTCTATTGTGTTTTATTCATTTTTTCTATGGTTTTGACTGTTATGTTCTTCATTTTGTGCTTGGTTTGACTGTTCTGACAAGTCTTGCTCTTCCTCTTTTCTATATACTTGTTCATTAATGTCATCTTCATTGTACAAGATAAATGAATCAAGGTCTGAATGGATAGAATAGAGAGGGGTGTTATTTGGCTTATGTTGGCTGCTTACCATGTATTTCATGTGAGATTCTCTATACAATCTTCTTATTTTGTTAAAGACTGGAATGGTAGCATAGGTCATGTCCATTTGGAGGGTTCCTTGGAGTTTGACTCCCCATGATCTTGATAAAAACATGCCATATTTTGGGGGAATGTCAGCCACTACAATATCCATTACTAGGCTCTTGGCTAGTATTTGTGCTAGATTAACACAAGTATTTGTATGGTCTGGATATTTCAAGGCCTAATCTCTCCATCACTAACTTTGGCATGAGGTTATGTGAAGCACCATAATATAGCATGGCATTGTGTAGGATTTTTTCATGGATGTTCAAACTGACATAGAATGGAGGCACACCTCCCTCTTGAAACTTTCCCTCTACCTCTAGTCCAAACAACAATTATGGCTTGTCATCAGTCAGATTTAGAGTATCGATGTCATTTCCTATGTTTAAAGCCTTTAAAACTTGAGATATATATACATCTTGAGTCACTAATTCAGTAAGGGGTATGGCTATTTTAATCTTGGAAATTTCACTCTCAATACTGAATGGTGTCTGTGTTCTTGGTAGATTTAAATCAATTTTATCAGACATGGTTTTTTCAGCAACTTTAGCTTGCTGATTTTTGTTCGGAATCTCAGTTAAAATAGTTTTTTCAAGGCCACTAGTTGATGTACTAGGGCAGCTTTGGTCACCATATTGTTTGATGTTTTTGTCTTTGCTTTGATCAACATTTTTAGCCATGGTGTTTGTATTGTTGTCTTTTTAGGAGTGTTTTCCGGGGTCTACTTAGCAAAAATTTCTATTTTTTTCCTCTTGGGATATCTTTGGTTTTCCTACTTCTGAGGTCATACTTCCTATGAACCTCCATGATAACATTTTAAAACCCTAGTTTGTTTTCTTCAGAATCCTCATATGTTCTTTCAGTTTGGTCTGAAGAAAATAGACCTTGTTCTTTTTCTGTGAGAAAAACAACGTCCTCACTATCAGAGCCTATTAGATTCACATGGTTTTATTCCAGCTCCTGAATCTCTCTTTCCTCTTCATCTACATAGTTTTCTTAGAAAGGAGTCAGATTTTCTGGTCATTTTCTCTTTGTCTTATCTGAGGAGGATCTCTTCTGAAGTTTTGGTTTCTATTTTTGTTTTGAGGATTTGTTTGGTTTTCCATAGGGGGTTCTCTTTCATTTAAGTTGATTCTCTCCATCGTCTTTTCCATTTTCCTAACTGGACTATCGATTTTAGCATAAAATGTGGATGCCATAGGTTCCTATTTGTATGTAACCCTCTTTTCTTTTCTCATTCTATCCCTTTTAGAAATTATATTGGATTCTATACTTACTGATCCCCTCTTCATGTCTTCTAGGGTAAGGGGATCTCTTTATCTTAATTGGTAAGCCATTTATGGATCAAATCCATCTGGGAAATTTACTAGGGCTAGGCCTTGTGGGGATTTCATGTGGGGAGGAAGTGCATTATATACACTATTTAACCTAGCGAAGTAGTCTTGAACACTCTCCCCATAATTTCTTTTAAGGTTCTCATATTCTAATAATATTTGAAGAGGATTTTTCTTAGTCTCCCACTTGTTTATGAATGTTTGATAAGGGGAAGGGAGATCATGAATGCTATTAGGAGTTAAGTTCTTGAACCATTTCTTTGCTCCCCCCCAAGCTTTGGGCAAACATTCTCATTTGTATGGTCCCATATTCTATTTATTGGTAGTCAAAATCATCATTCATCTTGTCTACATGATGTTTGGAAATTGTAGGATCAGTCCCATTAAAGTGAGGGATTCTAGATTGATAGTCCTATGGCATAGGTAGTAAAGTTTGTGGTAGTACTAATGGGGCATACCATGCTACCATGTTTTGAGAAAAAGGAACCCAAGGAGGATTTATAAGAGGAGGGTTTATGAGTGGAGGATGAAATGGAGTGGTTTGCATAGTGGATGTATGAGTGGGGGTAACAGATGTACTTGGACCAATTAGATGATATTGAGCAGATTTGGAATGAAAGGAGTCAAAGTGTTGGAGAAGATGAAGATCAGGAGGAGTGGAAGGAGAGGCTTCTCTACTAGGACTCTGCTGTAAGCTAGTAGGATAAAAGTTTGTTTGATCTATCCAACTTTCAAACTTAGTTCTGAATAGGTTTCTTCTATGGTGTAAGTCAAATTGGGTATCTTGTAAGGATGTAAGGTTTTCAGGAAAGGAACTTGCTTTGTGAATTGGTCTGACAATAGTTGAATCTTCAATCCTAGAAGTTATTCTTAATATTATTTCTGTGTCATCAAATATAGCAGGAGGGTTTGGTTCAGGCTGAGATCTGGTGCTGATTCTTTGTGAAGCCAGATTTCAGACCCGAAATACAGAGAGGTTGAATACTTGTATCAGTTTAAAAAACATACCTATCTGAAAAATTACTGAATTCACACAGTATGTGGCTGGGTTTTATACTATTAGGATTGATTAATACATTCCCAAGGGAGTTTGTGAGAACCAGTGGAGTCAGCAGGCCTACTGAAAACCAGTGGAGTCACCAGGTGGATGATGCTAACTTTTTTGAGGATTTGTTTATTGTCCACCATCAACAATTGGATATCAATCTTGAGATATTTTTGGGTTTTCTGAGTTCTTTATATAACACTAGATTTTTAATTAGTGTTCCCCAGTGGAGTCACCATTATGTTAGGTCCCTGTAATTTTTCAGATTGGTAAGACCAACTAAACAAGGTTAACATCAAACCAACTTTGGAGTTTGAGGACCTAACCTTCCTGGACTCAGAGAGGGCTCTCTCTATATTTGTATAAAAGATATAATTTGATTGATTTAGGATGCTGATTTTAGGCTAGTTAAAATGATAGGGATTGTTTGTTTTGTTTTTTTTGGTTGCTTTTTAAGAAGAATGGGTAGAGTAGGAGAAATTCAAACCATTGGGCTATGGAGTCTGTGAAAGGTTTGAAGAGTACAACAACAAATCAAGGGTGTTTCATAGGGAAAGTTAACAAAGCCAAATGGATCTTAATAGCTTATGTGGGTGTGAAATGAACAATAAGTTGTGAGTTTAGGAGCTTAAAGGGAAATTAAGAATCCTTTAACATGTACTAGAACAAGAAGAGTCTTTAAGATCACTATTTTTAAGAAAGAACCAAAGGACAGGGCATACCATAAACTTATTTGGACAGACTTTGCCAAGTAAACTTTAAGACAACAATTCAGCAAACCCTAGAGAGCAAGGAAGTCCTAAATTCTCTAGCTATTCACTTTCAGACAAAGAAAACATTTAATATAACAAATCAGTAATGATTAAAGAGCACGAAACTCCTAATTTCTTCAATCAGAATTTGAAGACATTTAAAGTGACTGTTCAAGATAGACCAAAGGATAGGGCGAACCATAAACTTCTTTAGCTGAACTCTAGTAAGAAAAATTCTAAGAAAGCCTTGAGAACAACATTTTAAGCATAACCAAAGGACAGGGAAAACCATAAAATTATTTGGCTGGACTCTACTGAGTTAATCTCAAGAAAAAAACTAGGTGAAAATGGAGAGCAGGGGAAAATGGAGAGCAGGGAACTCCTAATTTCTCCAATCAGACCCAGTAAAGGAAAAAATTTAAACAACAAAAAGAAGATATAATTAAGGTGCCTCTAACAACATATCTTAACCTAAATTTTATGTTCTGTTATAAGAGAAATTGATGTACAAAATGGAAAAAAAGGAAGCCATTACAAGATCAAAATAACATCACCATTTAACCAAGTTCATGAATCCTGTGAATATGCTTGTTCCATTGATATCCAGTCCAAAACAGTTACAAAGCTTCAAAGCCAACTTCTTTACAACTCAAAGTCTATGAGGTATTCAGCTCAACAACCAACCAACAAAAAACATGAAGTATCCATGCAGTATTTATCTGAAAAATGAGGAGGTGATCCTAAGCTAGGTTTTCAGATTTGTATTTATTACAAAGTTAATGCATTTTTGACCTTTGAGACCATGCAAGGCCCAAGGAAAAATATCTAAGACTGATTCATTGTAATAATAACTCCTAACTTAACTTTTGAGCTAACTTTGGAATATTTTTGAATTTAAGGCTTCTCAATAACTTTTACAATAACTCCTGGTAAGGGCACAGTGCCAAGGTATAGGGGCACAACGCCGGTGCAAACGTGCAACACCATGACAGAAAAAATGGCCTGTCTTGTAACCAACTTTTGGAGGCCTTCTAATGTCCAAATGAGCTCCATGATGGCTCATTGGAAAGGTCTCTAAGTATAGTTTCCAAATATTCTTTAACTTTTCAAAATGGTGCCCATCTTCCTTGTAAAAAACCTATTCTCCCAATACTGGTAAATGCGCAACGCCAAGGCCAAAAAGAGGGCAGAAACATGATTTTTTGATGGTTTTTGGCCTTTTTGAGGGACCAGTTTTGCTCCAAATCTCCTGAAACTTTCTAAGTTGATGTAATTGTCATTAGGAACATGAATATGTTGACCATTTTCCATTTGGATGGCCCAAAAAAGAGTGCAACACCGGTGGTGTTGCGCATTTGGCACAATTTCTGCATGTCAAACTGTCAAAAAATCAAGATGTGCACAAAAGTGCCAAAATTGGAATTTTTCTTTTTAATCAAGGTTTAGAGGCTTGGAGGGACACCTAAACAATGATATTGAGCTTCTCTTTCTCCTTTGACTCGGTCAAAGCCCGAATATTTTCATGGGCTCATTTGAGCTTGGCCCTCACAATCCTGTTTCTCATGGGATAATGTTTTGCCATCTTCCTCTAAACATCAGTGTCTCTCTTTTCCTTCTCTAGTAGGCCCTATAGATGCAAATTTTCCCTCTCAGGCCAAGACTCTCTATCCCTGCTAATCTCTATGGCAAGCAGCTCACTTGGAGTGAGCTACTCTGTCAATTCTGCCTCTTTCTCCCTTTCCCGATCTAAAGCCCTCTTCAGTCCAACGGTCTTCGGTCTCTTTCTAGGAAGTTGATCTTCCTCTGCAAGGGCACAACGACAAGCTACAGGCACACAACACTTTCAAAAAACGTGTTAAAAGTCTCGGGAAAGGGCGTAGCGCTGATCTCCAGGCGCGCAACATAGGTGCAAATGCGCAGCGCTAAGTGCTGAATGCGCAACGCCAATGAATTTTGCCTGAATTCGCTCAGAAAACTCACAAATGTTTCCTTGTTGAATGCTTATGATGTTTTGAAGGTGAAAATGACTCATTTGAAATGTAAAATGGGCTTTTATAGGCTTGTGGATTTAATTTAACTTGAAAACCCACTTTCTAATGTTTTGGAGTCTTCTTTCTTTATCAATGATACTCTTTGACACTTTTTTGCATTGTAGGTTGCTGAAGTCATGAAGTTGGCTTTTTGTTTTCTCATTGATGCTTGACATGTTCACTTTGACAACTTTGGGATTTAATTTTTACATATAGTAGCATCTTTGAAACTTTCTGTAGTTTCCACCATAAAATTCAACTCATCTTTTCCACCTTCTTTGGTCACCTTTTTCAAATCTCTAAGTGCCTACAGTTATTTATAGTAGTCATCGGTGTTATCTTCTAATTTATCTATAGCCCTTTCAAGTTCATTAATTTCTATCTAGTTCACCTTACCCTTTTTCCATATTCCATCAATATTTTTCGACATACTTTCTTCATGTTTGGCCTTGTGTGCTTCCTCCATGTTATTTTCTTGCAAGTAATCACTACTTTGGAACTCAAATGGACTATCAAGTTTACAACCCTTGTCATCTACAAGACCAAGTTTTTCCCCTTTCCCTTGCTGTAAATTTTTTTCATTCAAGAGTAGACAGTCTACATCATTAGTACTTTATGCTGATAAATCTTCCAACACCTCTACAAAAGTGTCAAACTTTGTCCCATTTTTCTCACTTGCAGGTTCTATATTGAGAAGATAATCCTCCTTGGAAATTTTAGGTCCTTTAATAACCATGTCTTGACATTCTATTATATTTGAGCCAGACTCTAGCAAAAGAAAAGCAGTGCCTGAAACATCCAAGGATTTTGGGAAGCTAAAAGAATGCTTATCATAATCAATCCTTCTCATTATGTGTGTTGACCTTATCTGAATGAAAAGATGACCTTGAAAAAATGCAAAACCCTAATGACCTAATGGGAGTGCTTTTTGACCTGATTTTGAATGAAATTTGACTTAAAAATTTTCAAGTGAAAAGAGCATTTCCAAAAGTGCTATTATGCTCAAGAGGACATGGGAATGAGTTAGCAACAAGAAATCTTAGAGGGAGGGTGGAGTTTATTGATAGGGGAAAATGGGGAAATGAGGTTTTTTAGGTAGGAAAGAAGGATGAAGATGAGAGGTATAAGCCCATAATGAATCTTTTAAGAGCAACAGGGTGACTTTGAAATGGCAAACTGATAGATAGGGAAAAGGTTTTATGAAGATAATTAAGGCAGTGAGATTTCTGAAACTCAAGATATTCAAGGAATATTGTTTTCAGAAAACTATAACCATTCTATAGTCATCCAAAGATAGTGAAAATACTGATGACTAACACTCTAGATGCATATTGAAATGGGTGATGACGGGCGGTACAGTGCTATCGGTATTAGTACCATTACCTTCCAAAGACATTCAGTTAAACTCTTTCAATTAAAATATGTAATGCATGTACCAAGCTTGAAGAAAAATTTAGTCTCAGTTGTAATGTTGGAGGATAGAGGCTATGATGTTGTTTTTAGTGAAGGAAAATCTTTCTTGCGACACAAAAAAATTGGACAAGCTAAGAAGATTGGGATTCAAGTTAAGAATCTCTATAAAATTAATGTAGATGGTTGCGCAACATTGATGGGTAAGGTGGAAAAAGTGGTGAGACGGGATGCGGGTGAGTTATGGCACCGGAGATTGGGCCACCTTCACCACGGAACCTTAAAAGTCATGCAACAGATTTCTACGGGTCTTCCCAAGGGTACACTTGTGTAGTCAGACACATGCAAGGGATGTACTATGTGAAAATATGCAAAGGCCATCTTTCATGAGAAGGAGAACCGAGCCTTGAGGATCCTTGAGAGAGTTCACTAAGACGTGTGTGGACCATTATCTATTGCTTCGACAACAAAACATAAGTACTATGTGATATTTTTTGATGAATTTTCTCAAAAGTGTTGGATCTACTTCATGTAGAAGAAAGATCAGACGTTCTCAAAGTTTCTTGAGTTCAAAGCGCTGGTGGAGAAAGAAACAGGGAAACATGTGAAGGCTCTTAGGAGCGACAATGGTGGTGAGTACATATCCAATGAATTCAAGAAATTTTGTAGCAAAAAAAAAGGAATTCGGAGAGAACTGATTACACCTCATAACCCATAGCAGAATGGGGTTGCAAAGAGAAAGAACAGAATGATTGTGGGTGAAGCAAGAGCGATGGTTCATGATCAGGGCCTACCATTTCATCTATGGGTAGAGGAATGAAACATAGCTGTATTTTGTGCAGAACCGTTGTCCTGATAGGATACTTGGCATGAGTACACCAGAAGAGGATTTTACTGGTAAGAAACATGATGTTTCAAATTTTAAGATTTTTGGCTCATCTGTTTATGTGCATGTGACCAAAGATGCTAGGAAGAAGCTGGAACGAACAACTGAGATTGGGATTTTTGTGGGGTACACTGATGTTCCCCACAACTATCGGGTGTATTTTCCAAACAACAGAATCATTGTTGTGTGACGAGATATAAAATTTGATGAGGAGAAAGCAATGCGATTGTCCCTTGAGAGGGATCTAGATTTGCATGTAGAGGAGGAACTCTTGGTTCCAAAGGATGAGCCTCAAGATGTGGAGCAACCATATGCGGAGGATCATGGAGTGGCAGAAAACACTCATGTAGAGCCATCCACCAGAAATGGTAGAAGGCGCACCACGAAAGCTGATAGATTGAGACTTGATGCAACAGAGAATGTAGGAGCCCCTACTTCACTGCGCAGACAGAGACAGTCTCTAGACAGGTTTACTGGATACATTGCTCTTATGAGAAAGTGTATTGTGGTAGAACCATCTTCCTTTCAGGAGGTGGTGCAACAATGAATTTGGGTTGATGCAATGGTGGAGGAGTATGACTTAATTGTCAAGAACAATGCATGGGAGATTGTCCCAAGACCAGTCGATAAATCAGCGGTTGGATCTAGATGGATCTACAAGGTAAAGCAAGCTTTTGATGGGAGTGTGGAGAAGTAAAAGGCTAGATTTGTGGACCGGAGATTCTCACAGATTGAGGGGATCGACTATGATGAGACTTTCACACCAGTCACGAGGTACTCTTCCATTAGATCTATACTTGCACTCTCAACGGAGATGGGGTGGCACATTCAATATCAGATTGATGTGAAAATTGTATTTCTTAATTGATTTATTGAGGAAGAAGTGTACATAAAGAAACTAGAAGGTTTCGAGATCTTTGACAGTGAGTCACATGTTTGTCAATTCAAGAGATAATTGTATGGGCTGAAGCAAGCACCTCATGCTTGGTACACTCGAATTGATAGCTATTTCACCGGGTTGGGCTTCACCAGAAGTGAAGCGGATGCAAACCTGTACCAGATTGTGGTTGATGGTAAGATCTTGATTATCATACTTTATGTTGATGTTCTAATTTTGACAGGTGATGAGAAGCTGATACACTCATGCAAGGAGGATCTTGCAAGGGAGTTCGAAATGAAGGATATGGGACTCCTTCATTATTTCCTTGGTTTAGAAATATGGCAGCGAGATGGTGAAATTTTTGTTTCTCAAGGCAAGTATGCCAAAGAGATACTGGGTAAGTTTCACATGAAGAGCTGTAAACCCATGGACACTCCTCTTCTAAGAAATTGGAGTTAAATTCAGTTGTGCTAGTTATAACTGTTTGTTGCACTAGTGAGAGATCAAGTGAATTAAATATTATTTAATTCAAAATAAATTATCTAACACGCAATTAATGATTTACTATTATTAGCTGTATGCATGTCAATTCCATTGGAGACCCAGTTGAGATATAGGTGAAAGGGATGTTAACTATCATTTGTAGGATTATTGGGTTGCACCCATGCAACCAAACACTTATTGGATTTCGCATGATCCTTGTGCAGTCAAGGAAGGCCAAAATTACTAAAGATTAGGGATTTCATTCCACATGAATTACGCAAGCAAGGCAAGTTGTTTAGAGGCTGAGAATTGGCTAAGTGTTGGTTAGTTTTTGTCTAGAACAGTGTGAGACAATTAGCTGAGTACATGGGACTCCTGTGAGAAGAGTGTATTGTAATTGTTTCATGTATCCATGCTTCATATGCAATAGAAGATAGTGGGGTTTTGAGTAGAAAGCTTCCCCCGTGAAATTATCTGTGTTGTGGTTTGATTGATTCTTCTTTGCTTCATGCGATTGACGATTGTGTTTAAATTTCTGCAATTGATTTGTAGAAGCAATTCAGTATCTAGCTTTAGTACATTGTTAGATCAGATTCAATCCATGAGATACATATTGTTTATATAATTTCTACATTAGGGAAGGTTGTTTCATGTAGGTCAAGATTCCATTAGAAATTTGTGCTAGGTGCACATATTAGAGAAAAAAAGTTTGGTGAACCTTCAATTTCAGAAACCAGTCCTAGGGTTTCCAACTCCTTTGTATTAGTAGAGGGTGAGAAGCAAGATTGGATAGAATCATATGGGGACATAAATTAACCTGATTGGGAATTGAACTCTGAAGAACGAATATTTGATCAACATATATTGGAATTTGGTAGTGCAGTGAAACAACTTGCTATTACCGAGTTTTTTTAAAATTCATTAGGACCACTTGAACCATCTGAGCAACGTGAACAAAAAAGAGAGTGATCTCATTCACTAGGGAAGTCACCTGTAACAACTGTGCAAAATATGCGACAAAATCAAATGGCAGGAAGCTGAATCACTACTTTTGAATTTTGTATTGGGAATCTTCAAGGACTTGCCCCAATGAAAAACATTCCTTTATCTACGCTCCCTATTGTTCAAGTTACGATTACTGAAGATCCAGATACATTTATCTTCAAATTTTATGTCCTCTACAGAAGCTATGACTACATTACCGATGAACAAAAGCTAAAATTTTTCCCAACTACATAAAAGGGATCAACATTGAGATGGAGTATGGGACTCGGTAAGGCATATATTAACTCCTAGGATTAGATGAAGCGAGATTTTCTAAAAATGTATCACAATTAATATCGTTCTAGGGATAAAAATGATGAATTATTTAAAATCATTCAGGCACTGGATGAAAATTTGGAAGAATATTTTGAACAAATTCAATATAAATTACAAAGGTCTCATCATAGCAATCTGGATAAGGAAATTGTCAAGAAAATTATGATTAAAAGAATTAGGGACAACTAACTTGACATGTTGAATATTTTGGGAAAAGGGTACATATCTAAGGAACCTTATGATGATATTTTTCATATTTTTCCAATAATTTCCAGTGGATTAACAAGAAATTGGACCTTGACACATGATGCCTCTACTAGGATTTGGATGTTATCTAATAGTGTAACAACAAGAGAAGAGATTGGGAATATGTTGGATAATTTTAAAACTGATATTATGAGCTCAATGTCCTCTTAGCTCGATATATTGAAAACAAAGCAAAAGTAGATGGAGGTAGAGCAAGAACTAACCATTTTTTTCTCTTGTTGTAGGAAGAAACATCCTTTGAGAATATTCCCACTAAATAGTTGTACCATATGTGAGAGGGATCACTACAGAACAATGCCACTCATTACCTAGAATCAAATTAATTTACAAGGAAGAAGAAGAGGATGTTCAAAAAACATAATTAATTGGTACTAAAAGGCCTTGGAAAATTATTCCAGAAGGTATGGTGCAAGAACCCTTATCTCCTTTCAATTCTTGGTCTAGTATATATAATTTCCAACAAATACCTCAACAATTTCAATATTCAACAATTCAATGGAAACCTGTCAACCCTATTTTGGTTCAACACCCTACACCATGGCCTCAACAATGGCGAGGGCTTGTTCCCCTTAACCATATTTTTTTACGAATCCTAATACAACAATAATATTTAGAACTTCCTTCCAATGTACCTATGAGGATTTCTCCATCACACCCTCAGTTACTTATACAACACAAACCCTAACCCTAATAATAAGGTAGTACATTAGGTTGAAAATCCAATTCTCCCTACGTATTGAATATCACTCGTGGAATTTAATGAGACTCCATTATGATCAGGAAGAGTAGTGACCCCCACTATTTCCCTATCATAATAGAATATGGAGAAGAAAACTTATGAGGGGAACAAAACCTAGTTCAAGGATATTTATAAAATAAGTAGGTTGTAACAACCAATGTTAATACCAGTGCTGAAATAGTTGAAAAATCTATAATAGATGAAAATTTTTCCAATACTGCTGTAACAACTAATACCACTATAATATAAAATGCTACCTTAGTTTCGAAACCTATAACAAATGCTAGAAATGAGACTTATTTGCACCCTCCTTAACCCGAAATATTAACTGAGGTCAAAGATACCCCTAAATTTGAGTCTAACTTCCTAAAGGAGTTAAAGAAATTACATGTTTTGATCCCTCTACTTCAAGCAATACAAGATGCCACAATTTATTCCAAAACAGTTAAGGAGTTTTGTGTCAAAAAACCAGGTAGGAAAACTTGTGATCCCTCTATTGTTCATGTTATTTGGAAATTATCATAACTGATATTAGAGAATAGTGTACCTACCAAATATGATGATCTCGGAAACCCAACAATGGTTGTTCACATTGGTGGGAAAAATCTCCCAAATACCCTGATTGATTTAGGTGAAACAATTAACATAATAACCAGGGAAACTATAGAACTACTTGGTATTACTAACCTAGGATTGACCCCTACTGTTTTGGAATTGGCAGATAGGTCTAGAATTTGACTCGAAGGAATATAAGAGGATGTCATTATTTCAGTAGACTCAGTAGTATCCAATAAATTTCATGGTGATTCAACCCATATCATGCTTAGGTGGACATCCTCTAATTATGGGAAGACCATGGCTAGATACTACATATGCCTTTACTGGATGTAGGCTGGTTGTATGACTATCTCTGATGGTCACGGTACCATGAACCTTATTATTTATCCTCCATCTAAGCCAAGTTTTGAATTTTAGAATCCTTCATGGTGAGAGTGTGACTTGGAAGAAGTTGATGCAAAACCAATACTCAGTATAGGAAAGGCTATGTATTTTTAAAATGAGACCGAAGATGACGTTATTAACAACTTTATCAATGAAACTTTTGTCATTACACCACCCACATCTTCATTGTTGAGTTATTTGATAGAAAAATGTGATGAGAAAGAAACTGCTAATTATCCTAACGTACATGAAATCCCTACTACCCCTAGCCTTAAGGGTGTACTAGTAGAGATTGAGCCTGGGGAAAACCTAAATATCTACCCTAATTTTTCCCTTGAGTAAAGAGATAAATTAGTGTTTTCACTTAGAAAGAATAAACCATCCTTCGTAGATTATAAATACATGAAGGGTATCCATCCTAATTTGTGTACTCATCACATTTATTTAAAGGAAGGATCCCGACCTGTATGATAACCTCAAAGAAGAATGAACCCAACATTAAAAGGAATTGTTAGTGGGTATATTTATATTGTTATTTTTACCAAGAAAAATGGAAATTGGAGAGTCTGTGTAGATTATAGGGAGTTGAATAAAGCCACTCAAAAGGACAATTTCCCATTACCCTTTATTGATCATGTCTTAGAAACTTTGTCTTGGAATAAATTGTTTTCCTTCTTGGATGGGTTTAGTGGCTATAATAATATACAAATTGATCCTAAAGACCAAGAAAAAACTACTTCCACTTTCCCTTGAGGTACATTTTCTTATAGGGTCCTACCTTTTGGACTTTGAAATGCACCTGAAACATTCCAGTAAGCAATGTTGGGAGTTTTTGTTGACATGGTCAATGACCATTTGGAAATATTTACAGATGATTTTACACCCTGTGGGAATGGGTTTGATGAAGCCTTACACAACCTTGAAAAAGTACCTGATCATAGTATACTAACCTACGTCCATCTCAACATTGAAAAATGTCATATGATGATGACTGAAGGCATTTTTTGGGACACTATCTCTCCACTACAGGTATTTAGGTTGGTCCAACAAAGGTAGAGGTAATTCTAAAAATTATTACTCCTAAAACAAAAAGAGGTACACATTTTCTTGGGACATGCAGGTTATTATAGGAAGTTTATACACATTTTTTCTAAAATTACATTTCCACTATTTGTTATGCTAACAAAAGATGTGTAATAACAAAACATTTTATGAGGACCTAATTGGAATATGTTGTTCCACATATCCACTGATGCTTAGGATACAACCATTAGAGATATGCTTGGAAAAAAAGAAGGAAACAAGCCCTATTCCATCTATTGCATCAACAAGAATTTGGCTCCTAGGGAGGTAAATTATACAATAATAGAAATTTAAGCACTACATCACTGGTTATCAAACTTTTATGCATATTGACCATTCAACTATATGATTTTTAATGAATAATATAGTTGCAAACGCTAGGGTTACTAGGTGGTAGTTGTTACTCCAAGAATTCAATATTACCATTATAGATAAACCTAGGAAAGATAACATGGTTGCATATTTTCTTTATAGACTAACTCATGTTATTGATGATCTACTCGTTGAAGATTCTTTTCTAGATGAGTATCTTTTTGTAGTATCCACTTACTCACACTGGTATGAAGACATTACTAATTACCTTTCTACAGGAAATATTCCTTATCACCTTTCTCCTAGGGAAAAGAAAAATATTTTCCAACAAAGTGCCTAGTATTTTTGGTTAGATGGGAACCTTTTTCACACTGATTTTGATCGGTAGATTAGAATATGTGCGAGGGAGGGTGAGTTTCATGACATCCTTAAAGCCTGTCATGATGGATTGTGTAGAAGACATTTTGAAGATAGGAGAACATGTCACAAGGTGCTACAAATGGGTTATTTTTGGCCTACCATGTTTCGAGATGCAAGGAAATATGTTCAAGGATGTGATAGTTGTTAGGATATGGGTTAACCTACTCAATCATATGATATGTCATTACAACCTCAACTAGTGGTGGAACCTTTTGAGAGATGGGCTAACCTACTCAATAATATGATATGTCATTACAACCTCAAATAGTGGTGGAACCTTTTGAGAGATGGGATTTATATTTTATGGGACCAATTAATCCCCCATCTCAAAAAAATACCTATATTCTAGTATGCATATGTTATGTCATAAAATGTGCAGAAGCTAGAGCACTCACCAGGGTAATTGAACATGTTGTTCCAAAATTTTGTTTGAATAATTTTTTTCTTGATATGGAGTGCCAAAAGATATTGTTACAGATGGAGGAACACATTTCACCTCTCAGTTGATACAATAAATTGTCAGAAAGTATAAGATTCATCACAGAGTCACTTCACCATACCATACATAGGAAAATAGGCAAGTGCAAAGCACTAATAAGGTACTTGAAGCTATTCTCACAAAGACTATGCCAGGCCATCAAATATATTGGGTGGAGATACTTTCTGAAGTATTATGGGCTTACATGACTACTTGGAAAAATATTATAAGATTCTCTCCTTATGAACTAGTCTTTAGTAAGAATCATATCTTTCCTATTGAATTTGAAATCAAAACACTCAAAACTACCTTGGAAGTGGATTTAGAATTTATTACAACTCAGAGACATCGATTATAAAAAATAAATGAATTGGATTAGAAGCACTTGGCTACTTTGCAAAAAACATATCATTCAACAATAATGTGCCAAGTGGCATGACAATTTTATTAAGAAGAAGTTGGTTTAGAAAGGTGATTGGGCCTTGCTATATGATTCCAGATTTAAATATATTAAGGGCAAGAAGTGCAACAAGTGGCTAGGTCCTTCTAAGATAGAAGCAATATTTGACAATGGGACTATAAAACTGACAACCATTGATGGTTCCCAAACATATTTTCTTGTCAATGGATGCCATATCAGGTTGTATCATAAACCTACCTCTAGGAATTTATTTTTCAACATTGTCTCAATTGCAAACTCAAACATTGAATTTTTTAGGGAAGGGGAGAATTTTCTTGTGTTTCCAACCACTTAGTTTTATTAATAAAAAATATATAGAAAAAATTTAAAAATAAAAAAGTAAAAATAATAAATAATAAAATATCCAATGGTGAAAACCCTTCTAGGTTACCTTTGGATGAAAAAGTAAAGAAAATAAAATGTCTAATGGTGAAAACCCCTTTGGGGTGCTATTAGATGCCTCCGGTGATTAAAAACCCACTTGTTGATAGTAAACACATGTGTTCTTCTTTCTCTGTAACAAAAATTGGATATATCTTATTTTTTTGTAATTGAATTATTATTTAAATATTTTGCTATTACAAGCTTAGCTTTGAAACTTATCATAAGTTCCCATGTATCAAATTTGGCTAGTACAATTCTTCTAGATCTTGGTGATTCAACTAAATACATGGCCAAGTCATATTCATAGTTTCATATTGTGTTTGATGATACATAATAAGGATATTTTTACTTGGTTTCCATCACAAGATTTTAGACATACTTATGTACCTTTACATTTGACAACATAGTCATGGAGCTGATGCACTAGATCCTGCTGTCACATAAGTTATTCACCACATTATTTCAATTTCACCATTTGACATATAACATGTATGAGACAGTGCAAAACATTGATCAAATCACTTTCTTTGTACAACCCTATGTCATCATAATCATTAATCCAATGAAAATTTTGTTTGATTATCATTTACTTATAGATTTGGATTTAAAGGATGATATTATATTTTCTATTATACATGTTGAGGAAGACCTTTATAATTAAGTTGGGGGGGATGAGTGTACTGTATCTATCATACGATACACTATGAGTGCACCCAAATTTAGTAATTACCATTTGGCTGACACACAATATATTTTATCCTAATTTAGTAATTACGTACCACAGTCATTTATTTTCCTATCACTTTTGAAAATCAATGCGACTACTTGAAATCATTTTTGGTACTTTTCATTCATGATGAAAAACATGAATTTAATGAAAAATGGTATTATAACTATTTACTAACCATTTCCATTTTCTATTCGACCAATACTCTCTACCCTAGAAAGTGTTTGTATGTACCAAGTGCGTCCCTATAAAAATCCTTTTGAGCAATAAAAATCCCCAAAGAAACCATGGGAGGAGCGACAATCCATAATGAACCTAAATCCATTGATGTTCTTCTACACCATCCAAAATCCCTAGAAATACTTTATAGTGCATGGTGCTTAGTCTACTTTGAGAGGTTGTAGGGGTTCAACGAACAAATTGCCTTAAAATTTAGATAGGATCTGAAAGAGAAGCATTCAATGCCTAGAGGGTTAAAAATTGTTGCTATAGAGGATATAATTTCCAATATGATAGGGTTACCTCAGTCAAGAACCCATTGGTTTTTAAGGAAAATAGAAGTTCCAATAGTTAGGAAAACATTTCTACAATAAAGAGAGGAAGTAAGGAGTAAGGGGAGTGGTATTAATAGAAAACCCCTTCCTCATCCTTGGGATGATGTGGTTTTATTCATGCAGGGTTATTTCACTTGCGAGGGAAGGTTTGGGATAATATTCAATTATCAATTGGGAGAGGACCTGAAAAACTACCAAAAATAATAAACTGGGCTACAATTAAAGAAACTGAAAAACTGAAAGAAACAATAGTGGGGGTCCAAGTGGAATAGGCAGGTGGCCACCAATATCCACCTGGAAAAATCCTCCACCATTACGAAGCAATTGTCCCAATTATGTTGAGTGCCTCCATGAGATGGGGAAACTTCTGTTGAACTTGGTCCATAGTGAGCCACTTGCCTTTGGTGCAAGAGTTGGCCAACTTTGACAACCTGATACAGTTGGATATTTTGCTAGCAATTATTCTTGATTTTCATGTCCATGATCTAATTTGTTGTGGCCTATTCCATGTATTTTGGGTTTACCTCTATTGGTGTGAGTTTTTCTACAATGTCGGATGTGTCCAGTAATGGCGAAAAGTATGGCCGAAGGCGGTCCACATTGAACATTGGGTGCATGCCAAAGAACGGTGGAATGTTGAGCTCGAAATAATTGTCTCCTACAAATTTGGTGATGTTTTATGGCCTATATCAGAGTGACCAAAGATTACGGTGGGGCCTAGCAATGTTGAAAAGTCAACAATAAATGTGTGTCTAATTTAATTTTCCCTTAATTAAACTGGACAATAAATTGTAATCTTATCTCATAATCACTTGTAATAGTTAACTGAGTGTGATAGACTTAGTTAGCTAATGAAATTCGAGTTGAGGGTGGTTGGTGAGGCATGTAGATTGATTCTATTTGTTTTATAGTACAAGTTGAAGTTAGTGTATTAGTTTAATGAATGAGAAATCAATTAACTCAATTAAGTGAGTTAAGTCAGTCTAACTAGTTGTAACTAATTGTTGCACTAGTGAGAGGTCAAGTGAATTAAATCATATTTAATTCACATGTAGTGATATGTCAAGTGATTGATGATTTACTATTAATAGCTGGATGCATGTCAGTTCTGATGAAGTCCCAGTTGAGACAGAGGTTAAAGGGATGTTAATTATCAGTTGTATTATTAATAAATTGTCGGTGAAAAATTAGACACCCATAGGATTTCCCATGAGCATTGCGTAGTTTTGGAAGGATGAAATTCCTATATTATAGGGATTTCATTCTCATAGCATTGCGCAAGCAAGGTAGGCTGAGAAGAGGCAGGAAATTGGCTAAGTGTTGGTCAATGTGAGATGGTTGGTAGAGTGCAGCGGACTCTTGTGAGAAGAGTGCATTGTATTGTTTCATGATTCCTTGGTTGAATATACAATAGTATATAGATGGGTTGTGAGCAGAAAGTTTTCTCTAGGAAAAATATTTGTGTTGTGGATTTATTTGCTTCTTTCTTTTACTTTGTGTGATTGTGCGACTGTGTTTATTTTTTACAATTAATTTGTAGAAGGATTTAGTATCTTTCTTTAGCATATCGCATGATTGGATTGAATCCATTGGTATACCTATTTTTTGTATAAATTATGCATGGTATCAGAGTGCCAGAAATCACTATAGTGGAGAAGAAATTGAGTTTGTGCTGAACAAAATTCGAATTTGCAAAAATATTCTTTGGTGAAACAGGCGGATCAAGATGGATTTCAATGGATTAAGATTGGAGTATGAACTCAAGGGCAGTTCTAATTATATTGCATG